>JAVLUX010000002.1:33470940-34030940 GCA_032164185.1 Moxostoma hubbsi | reverse complement strand
CCGGCCATCTCTCCCGGTCTCAACTCCCGCTCAGATTGGGTCTCTTCTGTGACTGGTTAAAGCAGCTCTGATCACACAGAGAATGACAGTTTTGTAGTTTATGCTTATTTACATGTCACGTTCCCGTATTATTTGAACTTTAATTAAAGATGAAATAAAGATATATCGCCAAGCTGTGATCTGTGTTTCTATCAGACTCTTGAGCTGCAGCGCTCCTCTCGTCTCGCGTGTCATCATTCTAGTTTTATATGATCTCAAGTTATGTTAAACTAGATCAAGCGACTATTCGACAATGGAATTATTTTATTATTATTGCCGAGATTTGTAGTTACAAATGCCAATCCACCAAGTGCAACGCTTGTTAGTGTTTTCCACGAAGACACACACCAGAGTTTTGTAGACAGCCGCAGACGGCACAAAATTTGATGGAGGCGGCTATGATTTTCTGAATGTTCATTATTTTTTATGTTCGTCCAGTGTGTGAAAAAGCACACGCCACCCGCAAAATTCGGCGAGGATCAATCAATTTCATAACTCCTCGTCCAAATGCAGGTATTTCATGCACAACTGTCAGGTGACCTGTAAGATGTCTTGGAGTGACATTTGACAAGAAATGCTGTTAGTCACAAAAACGTGCTTGAAGAAACACACTTTATTATATTTTTAAGAACAGGCAAAAGAAAAGTCGGCTATGCTCGTGTCTGATTCGCTCTTTGTTCAGAGGCATGCAGCGGGAACCTGTCTCGTGGAACAATCGCATGTAAAGAGTTATCACTCCTTTTTCTCAGTTTAATTCGACTGAAAACTGTTTGCAAGTATAATGTCATCTATGAGAATGCTGCAAATGATCTCCGATCATCTTGTGAGGTGCTGTGGGTTTAGTTTTCTTTATTTCCACAGAGCAGTTTGCTTTAACACATTGTGCATGCAACTCTGCAGGGAAACGGTGGTCCATTGTATTTTCTTTAGGCAGCATAATTTGTATTACCAAAACACAATACAAACAAATTTTATACGAACACATTTGGCAGCATTTTCTAGGAACACAAGAGAATTTATTAAGCAACATCATACAGCAAAAGTATTCCCCGAGGTGGGGGGGGGGGGGTTACATTATAATCGATATCGTGATATTTTAAAGGCGATTATTGTTAAAATAAATTTTACATAATCGCCCTGCCCAAAAGGCAAGAGAACCTTTTCATGAACAATTGTAAAATTAAGAAATTTTATGGACACCTGCACAAACATGTGTACTCAAGTCCATATTGCAACATGTTATCTATTGATTTTTGCATATTTGTTCGTTTTTGAGTATAGTCTATGGGCAATATAAACATTTTATTTTATTGAAAATCTGAAATGATCTCATTATTTGGCAACAGGTATCATAAGGTAGTAAATGCAATAAGAACTGCATTTCTCATTTCTAAATAATTCTTAAAAAAAAGTACTAAAAGAATTACTGGAATCGAAAAACTCCTTAAGATTCCCAACCCTATTCACCAGTGCCACAACTCACTATGCAGGCGCTGCTATAAACAAGCAAGTGACTGACATTGCTGTAACCAATCAAGTAATCTGCCTTGGTTGGACTAAGCACAAGAATGGATGTTGCTCTAATCAATCAAGAGGGTGCAAGCGCCTTTAACCCTCTGGCGTTTTTCGGCATTACAGAGGAAACAACATAAAATTCTTAGTCATTTTGAGGGATACAGATAAGTGGAAAACATCATTAGACTATAAAGGGTCTACTTTTATTTGTGTACACTCACAATAACAACAAAACCTTGTGCTTTGCGAGCATATATCTGAAACACGTCACAAAAATGAACAAACTCTGCAAATACTTCTCACACATACAGTACATGAAACATATATCTAAAGAAAGTTTACAATGTCTACTTTTAAATAAACAATTCAAATTTAAAACAAATATTCTCCTGCAATGTAATCTGTATGAAACAAAGTGATGTACAATTTCTCCTGGCTCAGCTAATTATCCCTAATGTGATCACACCCACGGGCAGAGGGCGCTATTTATACGGTTATGTGCTGAGACGATCAAATCAAATGGTAAACGCCCCCGACTTTGTCTTAAAAACAACAAGTTTGTTCATTTTTTTGCACGTGTGAAAGACAGCACGATACACGGGAGAAAACTCCTGGATAGTGACGAAGAGTTACAATTTTCCTCAGAAGAAAAGCGGGAATCCGATGAACGTTTGTATTTTGAAGAGAGACTTGATCCAGCCGAGGATACAATTTCAGACGTGTAAGTCAATTCATTTACTTTCATATTAGTTGACATGCTGTTTTATATAAACATGTAAATATTTTACTAGTGGGACTGTTTCTAGACTTGCCAGCCAGGATTCAGAGTATTGACATTTGAAATATGTCCTAATAAGCAAGTTTTAGTTACATTCGGCTAAAGCAGGTATTTAAATTGTATGCTGTATGATATAAATATAATATGCAGTGTTTCCCCTAGGTTTACGGGGGGGGGGGGGGGGTCATGGTGTTCATTTGTTTCTTTTAATGGCAGCAGTGAATATATTAACTGAACAATTATTTGAACTGTATATTAAACTAAACATTGGAACATTTATTTTTATGTAATTTATCCACAAAGTGTGCAGCTTTTGTCACTGCAGTGTATCTTTCTCGGCTTCTGAAAGAACATTTCCAGAGCCTCTTGATATGGGAAGTCAGAAACGTCTGGCCCATTTATTGAGATCCGCATGCATGCTGCAAGATGGTCTCCTTGCAGCCTATTGCGGATGTTTGTCTTGACCTACAAATGCATTAACTGTTAAATGTGATAGCTTAACATATAGCTAAAAGCAGCAAATCCTATTGTGAAAAGTTTGTATTACCCCGTTCATGGTTGAGAAGTCCCTTTCACAGTTTACACTACTGACTGGGACCGTCAGAGCAATAGAAGTCAGCAGGCTGTTAGTCTGAGCAGACAGTCAGAACAAATATGTGTGTGATTGAGCATTAAGGCCTATATTATTTTATTTTTTCGTTCTTTTAATTAGTTAATTATAAAAATCTTTTGATTGTTCATATCTTAATTTTTAAAAATATTTTTATTAATAGATCTGTATCTTCTGATATGCGAGCCGGCTCCCAACGTTCACCTACAAGAAAGAGCCGACTCGTTCGCGAACGACCCATCACTAGTGACTGGACTTTTGCTGCTTGTCAGGGGCAGGGTGTGCAGCACTTGGGCTCTTTTCTGTACTTGGACTCGGAGCAGTAGCGCTACTCCGGGTGCTACTTACAGGAGAGCGAGTGTTGCCATCTTCACCACCCTGGGAGCATTTAAAAAACGCAAATATTTTTGTCTGCTTTTCAGGTGGTTGACACAACGTATTTCCGATGCACGCTTTCTGTCCGCTGGTGGGAGTGTGTGATGGGGACTCGACTCCAAAGAGTCGATTCCTCGACTCTGAATAGCCCCAGACTCGGGGTCGACTCCATCACAGGAATCGACTCTTGGTGTCGACTCTGTTACTGTGTCCGAAATCACTCACTTGTGAGTGTCTAATCCCTATAAAAAATTATATTTTTGTAGTAAAGTTTTTTACATCTTGACTGTATTACTATTTGTTATACGTTGAATTAATGTGACGTCATATCACGACCGTAGTCTCAAAGTCTAGTGTATCCGCGGCATTACACCATGCCAGAGAGCTGTCGTAGAAACTTTGTATTTATCCTACACGTAGCTTGTATCTTATCTCTTTAGAAATAGATAACAGTCATAGTGACTCTAGTTTGTAATTATGCATACCTCCGTACCAGATAACCTGGAATCGAACACCCCTATGCTCACCTGTGTGCGCGCGAACGTGTCTGTGTGTGTGCGCATAGGGGCGGAACTCCGCCGTGCGCGATACAGAGAGCTGAGGAGAATAGTAAACGTGCGACCATGTAGAGACACATGACATGCCGTCGTGTAAATAAGATAAATAACTTAAGGGCTATTTAGTTTGTTTAATAAAAGAACAAGGTATAGACCTGTTCTATTGGAAAGGTAACCTTAAATTACTTCTGTTGTGATCTGGCGCTATATAGAAAATATAATTAACTTTACCTTCAAGGGGGGCGGAGGGTGCCGTTGGGGGGGGGGGGGGGGGGGGGGGGGCACCCACCCTAATATAATGGCAGGGGAAACACTGATATGTAATATGATATTAAAATAATATGAATGTTTAGATTATATTTTATCTAGTGTTTATGCCGCCTCATCATCATCAACAAAGCTTGTGCTTCCAAATATGTGTTCAGGTTAAATGAGTAAAATGCACTTTAAATATGCCCATATTAGAAAGTCAGCATATTATTATGATTTCTGAAGGATCATTTGACACTGAAGACTGCAGTAATGATGCTGAAAATTCAGCTTTGATCACAAATTGCATTTTACCATATATTTAGATAGAAAACTGTTCTTTTAAATTGTAAAATCAGTTCAGAACATCAATGTTATTTCTGTATTTTGGATCAAATAAATCCAGTCTTGGTGAGCAGAAGAGACTTCTTTTAACGGTAATGTAGGTCTAAAATTAAGTAAAGTCTTTATGTAAAGAAAATATATAGTCAGATTACTTCTTTTAACTTAAAACTTGATTTTGATCATTAAGTCTCCTCACATTCATTCTCTTTCTGTCACATTCCTCATTGATAGGCCCAGGGGTGGGGTCATTGTCTCTCAGGTGTGAATCACCTAAATATTCATGATCATTCATGCCTCCTCCCATATGACCTTTCAACACTAAATTTGTCTTACAAAAGTTAAAGTACTAAATTGTTTTGTATGAATGAGTGATCAGGATGGGTTTCACATAATTTTGTAGCAAAAACTCTAGGCTACAAGATCCAGTTCTCAAAAGTCTTGTGGACAAATGTTTAGTATGTGTTATATGGCCTTATTTCAGTGACTTAAAATTTTAGTTTTTTCAAAAACCACGCATAAACGTTATTTTCTCAAAAATACAAACATGTACACACATGTTGCTCACATATTATTGTAGCCCAGTTTGTGCTGAATACAGTGTTATCAGACTTTAGCCATTAATGTGTTTTTAAGCAACTGAAAAAAGCACAAATGTTAAGGCATGTCAAAACTTCTCCAAGGCCCAAAACACCCTCAGTGATCAATGATTTTGTGGGAACCCTGCTTTAGTGTTACTTGTGTGTATTAGAGTTACCTGAGTGCACCAGCAGCTGTCTCTCTGGCTGCCAGGCTATGATCCAGCAGAATGGGTCCAATCTTCCTGACTGCATCTCTCTGCAGGAATCCAGGGATTGTCTGACTCTGCTGTACAACACGAGAAATATTGGCACACGCATACTCACGCAGGTCTGCTGAAGGACTCTGTAACTAAACGCATACAGAGAAAGACAGATTAAGTGATAACACGAAGTATATGTTATGAAGTAAAGTCGATCTGCTTCAGAAATGAAGATGCTAGAGCTGAATCCAGTTCCTTTACAGCAGCATCGGTCTGTCAGTCAGAAGCTTAGTTTAGCTGAAAAGTAGGATTGCTGGCTGGCATCATCTGTTCACAATGCCAACATGCTAGTCAATATGACAGTCAATCATATATTGACAGTCAATACAGGCGCCATATCTGTTGCGCAAAAGCGCTCTCTTTATCAAACGTTTTGAGCTCAGTAAACTTGTCATGATGTAAATTCATAGTAGCTTACTTTGTCGAGAAATTGCGCTGCAGGAGATTCTTCGTCATCTTCTAATTCTTCAACATGTTTAACAGAAGTTGCCGCGACACCGTCAGGTGAAAACTGCGGTCGTCTGAATTTGGCGTTCTTCGTCTTTCCCATTTCTAAGTGCTTTTTAAAAGTGCTTTGACTTCACTTGAAGAGTAAACCCTAAAGCAAGCCAAAAACACGAGCAACCACGTGGAAATTGGCCACTGCCGTAAAGAATTACGGATTGTCGCAAGAAAAGTGTCGAAATGAAGGTAGCGCCGCCTTGTGCGTCAAAAACGCACTGCGTTCTAAACAGTAAATATGATGCCTTCGGGGGCACTTGTAAAGGGAGAATAGACATGACAGAATTTTCAATAATCATTACTTAAAATGTGAGTTCCTAATGATATTTTATTATTTTTCAGCCCATCTATTTTTTGCCATCCAAAGGTCTCGCAGTGTATTATAAAGGCTTTTAAGGGATAGGGCATAGGGATATCCGCTTCTGAATGACAAGCACCTTGAGAGTGTGTGTGAATGGAAGCGAGGCTGGGAAACCAAAGCAGCTGTACATGAAATTATGATTTAACAGAAAATAATGAATATAATGACAATATTAGTTATTTATCTTTAGAAATATTAGTAGTTAAAATGAGTAAAATAAGTGTTGTGGTTCAATGAAGAGAATGATTGTATATTAACTAAGTTTTAAGTCCTTGAAGTCAGGAGCATTGCTAGACTTCATTGACATCTGGGTCTTAGCCCACAGGGCATATTAAAATATAACAATAAGAATCCTTCCTTCCATGATTTAAACAATTACCAACCTACCCATCAAATAACAATTAGTGCATATTAAGCACAACACTAACACCTTTTCAGAACTTTATATAAGCACTCGTCAGGCGCACAATAAATGGATCAAACATGTTTTTCATTTAAATTGCGGATCAAATCGAAAATTACAACTTGTCAGCTCATTTGTTCATTGTGCAGAAACTAATGCTAACAATAAAATCAAAGTAATTTAACAATTTAAATTTGCAATTGTCATTTATCAAAAATATTTTGAGAATAAAGTAAAAATTAACAGAAGAAATTCGTAATATTTTGAGAATAAATCAAAAGGAAAGTTATGTGGTGGTCAACAGTAAAGTGGAGTGTCTGGGTCTTTACATACAACACCACTATAGTTATAACCAGGGAGATACCTTACTGGCGCAACCGAGCTGAATTTGTGGGAAATATTTGCGAGCTCTCTGTTCATGAATGAGGTGTTCATTAGTACAGGAGTTTAACATGTGGGCACCTGTCAAGGGAGGTTTTTCTGGTACCCCTAATTTCTTTCAACTTGACCCTGAGTCGCTTATTAAAGAGGTGTCATGTATGAAAGCCTTCCTCTCCATACACGATTATTTCAATCTTGCTTTGACTCCTTGTGTCAAGCTGTTTTTTGCATAATAAATAACTCCCTGTGCACTAGTGTTGTGCCAGCTGCATAAAAAAAATTCCGCTGAAACTTCAGTTCCTAAAAAGCAAAACATTAATTTGGACAATTTGAATAACTTCTGCCCTATTTCTAATCTTCCTTTTTTGGCAAAAATCCTAGAATATATTGTTGCCTCTCAACTGCATAATCACCTTACTGTTAATAATCTCTTTGATCGAGTGACTCCAGTCAGGCTTCCTAAGCAAACAATTGGCCTGGTTGCTAGGGTGGGTAGAGTCACATTGGGGTAACCTCCTCGTGGTTGCTATAATGTGGTTCTTGCTCTCGGTGGGGTGCATGGTGAGTTGTGCCTGTGGAGAATAGCATGAAGACTCCGCACGCGCTAGGTCTCTGCGGTAACGCGATCAACAAGACATGTGATAAGATGCGTGGATTGAAGGTCTCAGACATGGAGGCAACTGAGATTCGTACTCTGCCACCTGGATTGAGTCACTATACCACCACCTTAGGATATTTCTTTAGACAGGGAAAGAAATATAATAAAATTAGCATAGATGCCATTGAATTTAAAGCAGGGTTCAAGAATATAAGAAGAGTTTTAGATACCGGCAGACCTAACTAAAGCAGCATAGGTATGAACTGAGGGATAAATTATGTGCATGCCTAGCTGAATAGGAAAGTCTTTAGTCTAGACTTAAACTGAGAGCACGTGTCTGAGTTCTGAACACTGCTAGGGAGAGATGAGACTGGAAAGTGTGGATCCAAACGCAGACTAATTTTATTAATGTAATTCAAGAGATGAAGACATAAAGATGAAAATAAAACATTTGAGAAAAAGGGAAAAATCAAATGTAAAAGCAGTTTGCTGGTTAAATAAGTCTCTAACATTCAAATGAACATGTTAACAAACTAACAAGAACCGACAATGATGGAAGGAAACCAGAGGGTATGTATATACAGAAGGATGACGATGAAACATGGAACAGCTTTGAAAGATAGAGGGCAGGTAAGGGTAATCAACAAAGGTGCATCCTGGGAAATGAAGTCCATGCATAAGGGGAAATCAAAGGGCAGTTTGTGACAGTGGCCAAGAGTGCTGGCAGTGACAAGGGAATGACCTCCATGGTCTTGAGCACTAGCGGTGACTGGGAAATGACCTCCGTGGTCATGGATATAGGCAGTGATAGAGGAATGACCTCCATGGTCACGGACACAAGCAGTGATAGGGGAACAGCCTCTCTGTGGTTGTGCACACAGGCAGTGATAGTGGAACAGCCTCCATGGTCATGGGAACAGGTAGTGATAGGGGAATGGCCTCTGTGGTCATGGACACAAGCAGTGATAGGGGAACAGCCTCCGTGGCCATGGACACAAGCAGTGATAGGGGAACAGCCTCTCTGTGGTTGTGGATACAGGCAGTGATAGGGGAACAGCCTCCATGGTCATGGGCACAGGTAGTGATAGGGGAATGGCCTCCATGGTCATGGACACAGGGAGTGATAGGGGAATGGCCTCCTAGGCCGTGAAAACTGGCAGTGACTGGGGAGTAGGAGCCCTTCTCCTCTTCCGCTTCCAGACAGCCGTGAGCACAGCTTTGTGAGACTCGGAAGTTGTAGTCATGGAAGGCTCGAAGGAGGCTCAAAGAAAGTTTCCATGTTTACAGAGACTGGGGAAAAAGTGGTTTCTGCTGAAGGGAGCTCAGAGACCACTGGAAATTCCTCTAGTGTTGGAGCGGGCATGAAAGCTGTATCTGGGATGGGCGATACTTACAATGCTGGCTCTGGGGTGGACGAGGCTTGCAACGCTGGCTCTGGGGAAGACGAGGCTTCAAGAATGCGGGAGTGGCATTGGCTCGTTGGCTGAGGCGGGCGAGGCCATGGAAGACCTGGAGGAAGGAGCCATGGAAGGTTTGGAGGAAGGAGCCATGGATGGCTTGGAGGAAGGAGACGCGGAAGTCACTGCAAGAGGGTTGGATGGAGTAGAATGCAGAAGACCAGTCATCACGGTGTTAGCAATGAATTCACCAAGGGGGAGACTGTTGCAGTCCAATGGGACCATCTCCCTCACTGGTCCTGAGGATTCTCTCTTCCCCGCTCACTTAAAAGGCTAAGCTCCAGAATTTAAGGAATTAATCCTCCACAGAAGAATACCCTTGGGTGAGTTGCTCGAGTTGTACTGCTGGATCCGTTTATTTGGGTCAGTTCATCTGTCACGTTGCTGGGAGACACAAGACGGGAATGTGTGAATCCAAATGCAGACAAATTTTACTAATGTATCTCAAAAGATGAAGACATAATGATGAAAATAAAACATTTGAGAAGGGAAAATCAAAAGTAACAGCAGTTTGCTGGTTGAATAAGTCTTAACAGTTTGCTGGTTGAATAAGTCTTAACATGTTAACAAACTAACAGACAAACTAACAAGAACCGACAATGAGTGAAGGAAACCAAAGGGTATATAAACAGAAGGATGATGATGAAACAGGCCACAGCTGTGGAAGAAGAAACTGGGCAGGTGAGGGTAATCAACAAAGGTGCATCCTGGGAAATGTCCATGCATAAGGGGAAAACAAAGGGCAGTTCGTGACATAGGAAGACTATTCCACATTTTAGGAGCTAAATAAATCTACCTCCTTTTGCGAATATTTATATTCTTGGTATTGTTAACTGGCCCGAGTTTTGCGATCGCAATGAGCGCGATGGATTATAGTGTGACAGAAGGTCACTTAAATACGTTGGAGCTAGACCATTCAAAGCTTTGTAAGCAATTAACAGAATTTTTAAATTAATGTGAAAATTTACATTTAGCACCAATAAAATCGGGCTGAAATGATCGTATTCCTTGGTTCTAGTTAGCACTCTTGCTGCTGCATTTTGAACCAACTGAATTTTATTTATTAAACATGGAGGACATCCTCCCATTTATGCATTACAATAATCTAGTCTTGAGGTCATGAATGGATGAATTAGTTTTTCAGCAATAAAGAGCATGTGAAGTCACTTTTTGAGGTGTATTTCTGAGGTGGAAGAATGCAGTTCTACAAACATTGGAAATGTGTTTTCAAAGGTTAGATTGCTATCAATTTAACTCCTACATTTTATCTGTAGAATTAACATTACGGTACTTCCATCAAGAGTCAGATAATATTTGAGAGTCTTATTTTTTTTAAGATTTTGTTCCAAAAATTAGTACTTCTGTTCTCCTACTGTCAATCACTAAACGTTGTGTCGATGTAGTGACACTAGGGGTTGCTCTTGGGAGCCCATTCATCTTCAGCTCTTTGAGAAAAGGCCAATGAGAAATTGGCATGTTGAATTTGCATGCCACTCCCCTCAACATGCAGGTATAAAAGGGAGACCGATATGCAGATTCATTCAGACTTTTTCTTCAGAGCCGAGCGGTTGTATTGACAGTAAGCTGAATTCCACTGCTGTTCCATTCACCAAACTCTACAAGCATTGCTGTTGGATATACGGCGCATTCCAGCGGTTCTCTCTCCACTCTGCACTCTGCTGCAGACTACACCCCTGGGCGCTTCGACAGCGCTATAAAGAGCTTTTCCTCTGAAAGAGTGTGTTTCCTCTATAAGAGCAGGCACAGTGACATTGAACATCTTTTTAAGACGCGTCTTTTAAAGATGCCTTTCCGTCTCTGTGCCATTCCTGGATGTGGTTGTTACCTCTCCACTTCTGACGGTCATGATCACTGCCTCACTTGCCTGGGCCATAAGCACGTTGAGGAAGCATTCGTGGATGGTTCATGTTCTCACTGCGAGAACATGACCATGGCAATGCTGCGGTCGCGGCTTTCCTTCTTCCGAGGAAAAGTCACTTCGTCTGTCCCCCTCGTGGCTCCTCCTTCCTACGATTACAAGACCGATTTGGCTGACGTTGAAGCCGGTTCGGGGGCTACAGTGGGTACGGTTCTGCCGGGTAAATCCCCATGGACCACCCACTCCCCGGTACACTCATTCGCTTCCGTCCAGCACTGGGATGACGCAGGCTTGCCTCACCGCCAGTCTTGCTTTTCCGGAGCTTGTGAGCTGGACAAGATGTTGATCGCTGCATTGGAGAGGACCTTGGTGATGTCAGAAGCTGAGGACTCGACCGGAGCTGACCGCCCTGCTTGCCCGGGCTGCCGTGAGTGTTGGGCTTGACGACTGGTTCCTGGGTTCCCAAGTAAGTTCCCTATACAAGTATGCGTTCCCCCCAGTGAGCCTACTTCAGCCTAGTCAGGTTAGAGCTCTTTCTACAAGGCACCTCTTCTCCCTGAAGTGGCGTATCTTTGCTAGGTGGTGTTCTTCACGTGGCAAAGACCCCCAGAGTTGCACAGTCGGGTCAGTGCTTTCCTTACTACAAGAGAGACTGGATGGGCAGCTGCGCCCCTCCACTTTCAAGGTTTATGTAGCTGCCATAGCAGCGTATCACAACGACATCAAAGTCCCTCAGTAAGCATGACCTGATTATCAGGTTCCTGAGAGGCGCCAGAAGGGTGAACCCCTTAGACCACGCCTCTTTCCCTCCTGGTACCTCTCCGTGGTCCTCTTGGCCCTAAGGTAACTCTCACATGATCCTTTTAGGGATCAGGTGGTGAACCTGCAAGCGCAGTCCCGGAGGAGGCAGACCAGCCTTATCATTGCTGTGTCCAGTGCATGCTTTGCTCATCTACTTGGACAGCACACAGAGCTTTAGACACTCTGAGCAGTTCTTTGTCTGCTTTGGTGGACAGCAGAAAGGGAATGCTGTCTCCAAGCAGAGGCTTGCCCACTGGATCGTGGACGCCATAGCGCTAGCATACCAGGTCCAGTCCGTGCCTGACCCCTTGCGGGATTGAGCACACTCTACGAGAAGTGTGGCATCCTCGTGGGCACTGGACAATGGCACCTCTCTAGAAGACATATGTAGGGCAGTGGGCTTGGCAACACCCAATACCTTTGTGAGATTCTACGATCTCTGGGTTGAGCCCGTCTCGTCCTGTGTTCTTTCAGGTATGAGCAGATAAGTTTCGTTACACGGACAGCTGGCCGGGTGTATCGCTTGTGCATAGCGCCTTTCCCCTCCAAGTTAGGTGAAGCCGTGCGGTCTTTCTCCAATGCGTGTTCCCGACTTGTGAACCCTGGATGCTCTTCCTCCTAGCCCAATGACTCACAAATTCAGCAGAGGAATCCGTAGTCAGACCCAGTACGTGTGCTAACAGGCCCTGTACTGGGGTAAGTGCTCTGCATGACTCGGCTACCCTAGTATCGTCAGAGGTGGAGAGGTAACGACCACATCCAGGAATGTGTGTATTTTCTGCGATACGGTCTCTTCTCTGTTTCGGTAGTCCCGTGTCTCCCTTGGCAGAGTCTTCTCTGCCCAGCTGCTGTGCTTGTAGAAAACTCTTCCCACAGTCAGACCTACCTCCGCACCTCTATCATGTGAGCTTGCTTGTGTGAATAATTCAATGTTATATCTTAGATGTCTAGAACAAAATATGCAGTCCCGCAGGAAGAGCATGATAAACAAATCATCAAATATCATCGGTCAAGGGCCCCAGCCAATTCTAATTTCTAAGTGGAGAGAAAGACTTAGAGAGAAATTGCCGTGGCTGGCGCGGCCTGCTCCCATACTGGACACGTCTTCTTCCCCCACCTCAGGGCTAAGGAGAAGCACCCGATGTTTTGGGGCATCTGGGGAGGGTCCGTGCAGCCCGAATGCATCTGTTCTTACGCTCGTGATAGCTTGCCTACACCTGCATTGGCAGTTCACCTGACCAGCTCAGCCTTTGTGGCATTTCATATTGGGACCACTACTGTCACTACATCGACACAACGTCGAGTGAGTGACAGAAGGGACAAAAGTGACAGAAGGTTACTGTTGTAACCTCCGTTGCCTGATGGATTGAACGAGATGATGTGTCCCTCTTGCCACAGGCTGAACTGCACCGCTGTAATGTCTGGGACCTTGTCTCGGCTCCTCAGTGCAAAACCTGAATGAATCTGCATACCAGTCTCCCTTTTATACCTGTATGCCGGGGGGAGTGGCATGCAAATTCATCTCAATTTCTCATTGGCCTTTTCTTAAAGATCTGAAGGTGAATAGGGCTCCCAAGAGCAACCCCTAGTGTCACTACATCAACACAACATCTCGTTCCCTCCATCAGGGAACGGAGGTTACGAAAGTAACCAAGACTTTTGGAGTAGGCTATACTCAATTCTCTCTCAATTTTGGCTATAGTGTGTGTTTGACCTCTCCTAACCCAGTGCGGTGTCTAATGAGAGCTAAAGACCCTGGGTCAACCTTTCCAAACCCCCTGCCGCTTATCAGCGCATGGCAACTCACCCCAGCAACTGTCCTTAGAGAGAGCTTAAGAACAGTTCAGGATGCAAACTTCATCACAAATCAGCTTGTTTCAAAATCACACACAGCTTTCAACATTATGTGTCTGAAACAGTTAACACACCAAAAAATGGCAAGCACACACACACACACACACACACACACACATATATTTCTCTCTCACACTTGGTCTGTATTACATGGGAAAATACTGAATAATAAGAGTGTGTAAAGGTTAATTCCTGATCCAGCAGGTTTCCACTGGCACAGCGTCTGCTGTCCTTTAAGATAAGAGCTCTCTATATCCAAGGACTGATGAACTCATAAACTCTTGGTATATAAAAGTTATATACCAAGCATACACATCCTAAAGTTTTATGTGGTCTAAATTCAGTCTTTATGATTTAACCAAGTCAATGATTTTGCACAAATGATTCCACAACTTCAGTTCATGTTGTACACATACAGCACCACCAAGCACTATACAGGGTGGAGGAATCAAAGAGGATCATGGTGAATGCAAACTTCTCCATTTTACCACTAGATGGAAATGTTGTTCTATGCTACACCACACTACAACTCCAGCAGCATCCCAAATCTCTCCACAACAGTTTCAAACTTTTCCAATCGTTTTTGTGTGTATAAACAGTGCAGCAATGATTATGATGAAATACATCTGCTGGGTGAAACATCTTTTAGTGCCTGAGCAAAAAAGGAGCTGGACTGCAGTGAGAGGTTTTTGTGTGGGAAAACACACATTGGCTACGTGTCCATTGAGATTATTTTTATTTTTTTTGTCTTGAATAAAACAAATATATCAGATATTCCTCCAGTATGCACAGGCTGTCATTTCTAATTTAAATGACCTTTGCACTCTTGAGTGCAGAATTTCATTTTCCACTAGGTCTTAGGACTTTTGATTAAATCTCTATTAATTAAATGCTATAAGACAATATAATTTATTGCAGAGGATTTGGTTGTTGGTTGTGTATTAATCGGCATTTAAAGATCCTCACCACCACACTGGAATCAGTCAGCACAAGAAATAACATATTTCTGGTTTTGCAAGAAAATCATACAATCTCTTCTCTGTTGTGTTCATTTGAACAGATTTCATACTCCTATAAGTGGTTTGATTATATCCAGTCAAATTCTCTGTCTTTCTTCCTCTATACCAGAGCTTTCAAAACAAAAATAAATGAATTTACTGGGAACATTTTTATAAATTATGAATCAGTAATTGTGTCTTGTTTTCCAGTAAAAGTTTTCTAAGCATCCTTAAAACAAGACAAATTTACCCAAGAAGCAAAATTGTTTGCACAGACTTGTTTGCACAGAATAGGCCTATCTTGAATTTGTTTTTTAAACCATCAGCTAATATTTTTTCTTGTTTTATGCATAGACCTCTGTAAATTATGTTAGATTTGTTCTTAAAAACAATGTAAAAAATAATAATAAATACCAGTGGTTAATTCAAGATTAATTCTGCAAAAATTTCAAATTTTATGCAGCTTTGATTATCTTGTATTTGTATCATATTTTTTTGCCTGAATTTATGTTTTTCCTTTTTTCTTAATGAAAGCTAGTGAGATAATAATCAATGGGAGGACATGTCTATAGGCCTGTGCTTGTACTTCATGAAAAGCTAAACATCAAATATGCTTTATAAGACTGAATCAAGATAGTAACCTCTATACTAAACCTACATCTTCACTGCTGTGCCCACACAAGCACAATAACTGAGCGTGGTCCCCTGCCTTAAAAACACTACGATAGAGAGATGTAATCCAAGAGAAAGGAGACAGAGATGGATAAATAGATGTGATTTAACATGGGAAATTACTCTTTAGGTCAAAATATGTGGGTTATGTTTGTACCTGCTCTCAGGAAAACTAAATTGAACACAAAACTATATTTAATTAAATGGTTATAATCGGCCTCCCACAGCCCTCCTCCACTGGGTGAGACCGAGGTGCAACAGGAACACCAATAATTTGCTTATTAAATATTTTAACACAAGAAATGCAAAAATAATGACGGTCAAACCCCACCAAACACCGGCAAGTAGTCCTGTCCCAAACTCATGCCTTTGGTTCAGCCAATGTTGCTATGCTATGTTGAAATTCTTTACCCTCTTCAGGAAATCAACCAATGGCTTACTTGAGTCCTTGTTTTTTAAGTTTGTATAATCTGATCTTAAAGTACAGCACTTTGGTCTACACTGTAGTTTTAATAGTTCACCCAAAAATAAAAATTTGCTGATAATTTACTCACCCTCAGGCCATCCAAGATTTGAGTTTCTTTCTTCATCAAAATCATTCATCACATCATTGTTTACAAGAGATGGAGCGCTGTACAAAGGTTTAATTGTTTTTGCTGTAGATTTGTATTTTCTTAAGTGTATTGTTCAAAATGGTCGTTTTCAAGCTTTTCATCTATTTCACCTATACATGATCATGAGCGATTGAGGCTCTGGCTTAACACGCTGAACCTGGATATCAGTACACACCTACATTCTCACAAATATTGGAGGGTGTGCAGTGAACATTTTACCCCTGAGGATTTCAGACCATCGAAAGAAACAAAGTGTCAATATCTGAATTCATCGGCTGCGCCCATGCTGTTTTTCCAGCGCACTCAGGTATGTGCGAAGACGTTGTCATTGTCATGCCTCCCTCAGCACTCCGCTCCTCATAACCCAATTTCTAATTCACCGCACCTGCACTCAATTCACTCGCTCATCACTACCTACATAAATAACTCACCTTCACGCCACTTCTAGTTTGACCACGGTGTGAGACTTTGTGTTAGACTTGACACTGCTCTCATGCATTTATTTACCTGTCTGTATTTGCTCTTGATCTTCATCAATATCTGTTTAGTGCTTACTCTCCTGTTTTGCCCGTTACCTCTTCTTCAGTTTGTGAAGCTTCTCTTCTGTGCGATATCACCTGTACCATTGAGCTCACTGTGTAAATCCCATAAATCCTGTGAATCTCAGTAAATGCTCTCGCACTTGGTTTCACTGACTACAATATCTGTAACTTGAATTCCTGACAGTCCTGACATATAGCATATATATTTCTGCTAAAGAAAAAGCACAAGTAGAAAACGCAACGGCATATCTCCGAAATAAAGGATGGTTATTTACTGCAGTAATGTTTTTTTTAAAATTATTATTATTTGGAAATTATTTTTTATACATATTGTTTTGAAATAGTTTTGGACTGTTTTGGTTTGCGAACAGCGCTTGGTCTGTTGTCTGTGCAAGTTTCTCTTGTAAATAATGACACGCTTTCTGCCTCCTCCTCCACGTGACGCGTGACCTTACCAACAAGCTTACGTCATCCCTCTCGTGAGTGCGCATCACAGAGATATACAAATGTGAACATTTGTAGTGAAAAAGTATATACGTATTGTTTTGTTTCTAAAATAATTAATCGCTTGGGTTCAGAAGAACTTTATTTGTCGACTGGATTGATTTTGATGCACCCTAAATATGCCTTTTGGACCGTCAAAAAATGTAAGAGTATATTCACTTACATTGTTTAAAGGAGGAGGCCTGAAATTGAATCCTAAAAATCTTACATTTGGTTTTGATGAAGAAAGAAACTCAGATACATCTCGTATGGACTGAGGGTGAGTAAATTATCAGCAAATGTTCATTTTTGGGTGAACAATACCTTTATATGTGTGTGTATGTGTGTGTTTTTTTTTAACTTCACTTTGATTTTGAATTACTTATAGTGTACTTCTTACACATTCAATCGTGGTTGGGGAAAATATTTTTTATATAAAGAAATTGCACATATTACCTTTCAGTCAGGCTCTTTCATAAATACTTAGAACAATCTTGTTTACTTAGTATTAAACCCAAGGGAATACAATACATATGTTTAGTTTACAGACCCATGGAATAAAGAATGATGTGTAGTTATTTGAATTGTCCGTGTGATCTTTAGCTATCAGCTGTTGTCCTGAAGCCTTAAATCTGACCTTTAAAGCCCAGCACACGCACACACACACACACACACACACACACACACACACACACACACACACACACACACACACACACATTCACACACACACACACACATCCAGCTGCAGAAACAAAGAGGGATTAATAACTACAGCAGAAATTTGGACTATGTAAGTGGGTCCAAATACTTTTCTTAACCTCCCCCTACTCTGAATAAAAATATTAGTGCAGATGATATGTTTCAGGCCTGATACTGTGATCATAGACCTCAGCGTAGGAGGGAACTGTCATGTCATTCTAAACCTGTGGATTATTTATGCAAAAAACAACCTGATCAGACAGGATAACTCTTGGTTTACGGAAGTACTAGCTTTCCAAAGAAAAATGATGCTTTAAAAAACTCTACATTTATTACACTAACAGTCATAACAGTAACAGTAACAGTAGTGTAATGTAATATAACCTGCTTTTCACTTATAAGGTGTCTTGCATTGTCTTGCATATTCCCTAAAGGCAATGGTTGAAATTCCAGCCATTACCAACACAACTAGTAGTATAAACAATTCAGTTTGATGGAATTTTGTTATAAAATTTAAATGTGTAATCTTAAAAATAGGCTAAAATATTCCTTATGCAGCATCTGTGCTTAAAGATCAGAAGCCAGTCACTACACAATGAACCTCAATGTGATATTAACCCTCAGACACCCAGCAAAACTGAAGTGCAGTGATTGTGTAAAGCAATTAAATAATTTACAATTACATTTATGCATTTGGCAGACACTTTTATCCAAAGCGACTTACAGTGCACTTATTACAGGGACAATCCCCCTGGAGCAACCTGGAGTTAAATGCCTTGCTCAAGGACACAATGGTGGTGGCTGTGGGGATCAAACCAGCGACCTTCTGATTAACAGTTATGTGCTTTAGTTCACTACGCAACCTCCACTCCAAATAATACATTGTTTTTATTAAAAACAAAAAGACATACATTATAACAGCTGACACTCTGAACTATATCACAACAACAGTTTTGGTGATGCCCATTGAATGTTACAGCTTGCTAAATTCAGATCAAATTTAACCCAAAAAAGTTTTCCCATTGACTACAATTGTTTGCTAAATCAAATAAAATTCACCCAGAGCGAACTATGCTTCAAAATATAGATTTTTTTTTTTTAGAATCAGTCACATCCAAATTAATAATAATGGAAAAAACAAACAAACAAAAAACTTTAAAGGAGGAAAAAAGAAGATACATCATTAGTTTCAATGCTTGGGTGTCTGAGGGTTAAGACTATTGTATATATCAAAGTGACATGGTGTTACCATCTGATACTATCACTGATGCTTGGAATGTCTCTGTGAGAGGAATATAATGAAGATTTGCCGTCAGTGCATGATTTAGAGGATTTCTGACTCATGATACATGATAAAAACACCAATTACCAGATTAGCATTAGCTGCGTTTTTCACTGTTATGCTAAAGGTGTTAGCATTAGTTCTAAGGGCAAGACCTATACATTAGAGGCTGCTACATATAAGACATTTAACAGATGGAGAAGATGATTAGCCTCCAAGAAATAGTTTTATGAACAAGTGTATGTGTTTTGTGTCTTAACTTTTTGAACTTGAACCTGTTTACCCACTCCGGAGTCCCACTCATATAGAGGGATAATAAACAATTGTAATGACATAAAATAAATTGTATTAGAGTATGTGTGCAGTGTGTGTCTTTGTTTACAAAAGAGAGAAGGAAATTTGGTGGCTGTAACAATGTTTTTGTGTGTCTGTATGTGTCACTGAAATGTACAATAAAGTTATTATATCAAGTCTCAAGTGATTCCTAGTTTCCTAGTCCTGACCTTATGAATTTAGAAATTCAACTGAAAACATTCTTTCTGTTTTGAGTTTTGAAATATTTCTAGCTGAGGAGAGAAAGCGAGAGATAGTAAGATAAATAATACACTCACTGGGCATTTAGTTAGAGGTAGGCATTTTATAGTGTTTGTACCTCATGATGCATTGCTGCTAAATTGCTTTCTGCAAATGAATCAAGACAGTAACCTCTATACTTCAACCCACATCTTCACCACGGTGCCCACACAAGCACTGTAATACAGAGTCAGAACACACACTGGTCCTATGCCGCCTTACAAAACACTACAATGGAGAGGCTTGATCCAGGAGAGCGAGGAGGAAACTGACTGATGTTGTGTAACAAGGGGAAAGGGTCTCTTAAGGTTCAAATAAGTGGGTGATGCACTCTGTCATGGTTGCTTGTTTTGAGTGGTTGAAGTTTTGAGCTATCCAGGTGCCTGCCTAGCAGATGAGTTGTAAGTTGTCATGGTTAGGGAGTTTGAGTGTGTGCTTCAAAAAGCATGAGATATGTAACACTGGCACATGGCTCTAACAGCAACTCTGTGATGACAGATAACACCATTAAATAATTTTAGTTTCATGCCAGATCATGGGTTCAGTCAGTGAAATATTCTGCTACAAATTCTAATCTCTCTACAGTGACAAAAGAGTGGAATATTGATTGGCCATGTTTTTTTTTGTTGTTGTTTATTTTTGTTATTTACCCACCAAAATACATACAGTGATAAAATAATCTTCAGAAAAGAGTTCTAAGTCTTGAACCAAACAAAGTAGCTCCGAAATGAATCACAACATTAGATTAGAAGCATTAAAAAGGTATTTGAAAATCGTAAATAAAAGCACAAAGGTACAAGACAGTACAAGACTGCTTAACGTCTTCAATGAAGCAATCAAAAAACTCATTCCATGAAGCATTGCGAATTATGTCATAAAATCAATCAAAACTACAGTTTAATATAAAACTACCGCCTGTAATTTGTTTATTAAATGATTATAAAATACCATATTTAATTTTATTTCAAAATATTAAAACATGTACAGTTGTTTTATTGTGTAGGGAGACTGACTTATTTACATCCCTGTTGTTGCAATACATTGTGCTGTGAAATTATTACCTTTTTAATATCATAATGTAACAGATTAAACAGTTTTGTGTAATGTAGTCATGCAAAAATATATGTAAGTCCAGAAAAAACTACAATTTTATTTGATTTTATTGGTTTTATTAAATTTTTCACCTGATTGTTGAACCTACACCTGAGAATGCTAATTTTTCATCCCTCACTTTTTAATTTTTTTTTATTTATGTTTACTCAGCATATGATAATGCTGTTCAGTTTGCTCTCAGGTTTTTCCAGCTTGACCTGTATTAGTTACTGTCATATATTTAGATGAATAAATAAAGGAATCGGTGGAAAGAGGCAAATATGTGGACACTTTCACTAATGCAGCACTATGTGTAAGCTTTCTCTTTCTGTTGTGGTCTTAGCCACTTTGAGACCATGTTAGACCAATACCAGTCCAGAAAACTTCTGCAACCCCAAGGCCTCTTGATCTAGTCCTGGGTGCCCAGTGAGTGGGCGGTTAATAAACGTTCGGGTGTTAGCTCCACACGTGTAATCATTGGCTAAAAGGCCGCAGTCAGCTGGCCTATCGTGTGAGCTCTCTGGGCGGTTATCCAGTGTTTGGCTCAGGGGGCGTGGGCTTGACATTCTCTGGCATAAACTCAGCTGGACTTTAAACACTCAGAGTTGGTGCAAAGAGTTTCTTTAGACCTCAGTAGAGCTGTGCATTATAGTTGTTTGCCCTTTAAAAAAGTGCAACATTATGTAGGTGGGAAATGAATAAATATAAATTATATAGACTGGACTGCCTTCTACCTTTCAATCATATTTTAAACACTATATATTGACAAAATTTGATAGCTCTGAATGGCAATGAGATGCCCCATCCTGCAGACACTTTACTAGTCAGTGACATCATAAGCTTTATACTGTCCTGGTTTGAGCCGTTCATCATTTAAGATGCAAAATATTTGTAGAAAATAATGCAGAATGTTAAAACCTTTATCTTAGCTCAGTTTTTCATGAAAGGAGAGTAACAACTGTGGTAAATAATATTATGCTCTTGGCCTCTGCAAAATACTTTGGACAATATAAAGTATATATATCTATCATTTGATCTCTTTGTGCATTTTTTAGAGCTTTCTCTGACCTTGTCAAGTTTCTTCTAGCTAAAGAGATTGGCAGTGTTCTGAGCTTCATGCTGTAACATCTAAATATTAGCTCTTGTAAAAGTCTTCATATATACACATTATGGTCTCAATAATTTTTTTACTAGAATTCCTGAACCCTCAATGCTTAATTCTCTGGTACAACTAAATGTGCTGTAATTCAGAGAGAGACATTTTTACAGGCCATTTTGTTTTCTAAACACTAGTTTGGGTTTCTTAGAAAAAATTCCAAAAACTTCTTTCCAAAATCAGTCTATGGATGACACTCATTTATGTCAACTTACTGCAGCAAAGAAGCACGAGAGTTCACTGACCTCTGCTGAATTCAGGCAAAAAAAATGTACATCTTCTAAAATCACACTGAGGTGACTGGCATTAGCATCATCGTAACATTTAATGGAACATTCTCGTGAGAACACAATGTTGTTGAACATGTTAATTTATCAGAAATTCTCATTCTTCTCTAGAAGAATTTTATTTGCTACAATTCTGTTTTGCAGTATCGCATACAGATTTTTCCATTTGTCTTTTAGTTCTTTAAAGTCTGGATGTGGGGAATTTGTCACAATAATTACTAATGTTCTCTTGGCTGCTTCTTCAATGAACTTCAAAGGATACATTTTATCGTGAACAAACAAACCCAGATGAGCCATGCTGGCCCTGAAAACTATTTTGAATGTGTGATCAGGAGATATTGCAACATGATGATCAGAGGCTTTTGAAGACATTTTTCTCAATATTTTTTTCTTCTACTTTTTAAATAGACATTTTAAAAGCTTTAGATTAGAACATAACACTGAACAGATACAAAGAAAGTTCAGGTCCTGGTTTTGGTATTCTGAACAAATGGATAAACAAGCTTGCTGATTCCAACAATTTCCTCAAGTTAAAAAAATTACAGAACATTTTAAATGTCAAGGAAACATTCTCACAGTCTTCTCTGTTTAAAATTTGTTCACAAACATGATCATGAAACTTATTCATATAAATCATGTAGAACAGAACTTCCTGTAGTTTAGAAAAGATCTTATCCAGAATACTTTTATTATCAATGAATGAGTGCAGTTATATGTTATACATTTCAGCATATAGCATGTCTGCTGAATCAGCGCTTTGTGAATTAACCATCCTCTGCCAAAAGAAAAGCCTGATTCTTGCATGTTTTGGTTCATAAGGCCATTCCACACGTCCCACACAGAGCTCTCGGTTGTAGGAGGATCCCATCATCAGTCCCTAATGGATCTTATCACTTGTGCTAGGTGGGATGGGGAAGGGGGTTTGGGTTATGGAATCCTCCCTTCACTGCTTTCATAGTTACAGCTGGTTGTTGTGGTTATTTGAGGGATGGGAAGGAGAGCATTTGGGATCAATGAAGAAATCATAGATTTACCCTTCCAGTCATATATTCAAACTTAATCAATGGCCACATGCCATCAATTCTAACACAATTTGACTAAACATTTAACCAACAAAACCTATAAACCATAAAGTGTTCATATTTTAAAAACTACAAAATACAAAGAGAGAAATTAAAGAGTCCAAGTGAATTGATTTGACAGGCAAAACATTTTGTTCTGTGTTGACGTAATTTCCTTTATAAATAGGAAGTGGGGTGGAAAATATTCAAATTTCTTAAAAAAAAAATGTAATAGCCTTTAGTTTATGCTATAACCATGAACATGATTTGCTACTGGCTATCCCTAATCAGAGGCAGGTGGTAATAGGGGGAGGGACATTCTCATTCTAGAGAGCATTTGAGTGCATTGTCAGTATATTTTCTTTATTTCTGAAAGAGAGAGACTGTAAATTTTAAAAGTGTATTTCCGCTAAAAGTTAATTTTGTCAATGTTTAGAATGCTTTAAAGCAAACAGATGTGACCTAAAATCAGAGACTATTGAGCCCCAAAACGGACAAATTGTATTAAAAAAAATAAGAAAAATTTAAAATATATATTTTTTAAGCATGATCTGAGCCAGGGACGCACAATATAAGATAAGATTGCTGTCAGATTTTAATGCCAATTTGAAATATGTTATCTGATCGTAATCTTGACAAACCGTTTTGGAAATTCTGGTCTTTCCCCATTACAGTAGATGGGAGTTTCACTTTTTTCTCTTATCTGTGCAAAATAGCTGCCTGGGAGTTTTCCCAACATGACCCCTGAGTGGTCTGACTTGCCTTGAAAGAGACTTTGCCTAAAAGCCACAAAACTGACTTTTTATTCCATGGGGCTTTTAGAGCAGCTTTGAAAAAATGGGCTCAATGTATATGAGTCAGCTAACCTTTGCACAAAATTCCTAATTGTTTCTCATGTCATCTTTCACCCTGTTGAGCAGCTGCCCGATGCACCAGACAGAGCTGTATCACTGATCAGCAGAAATAACACACTGCTGAAGGATTGATTACTGGTGCTGTTCTACAAGGGTTTATATACAGTAACTGTGACTGTGAACATCACCAAACGGTACAAGCTGCACTTTAATTATGTAGGAGCACATTCTCTTTAAGATGGCCTACTTCCTGTAGAGACAATTTAACAACATGCATGTGTGGAATATGCCTTATGTGTTTCTGAATAGGCAACATTCTCCCTACAAAAAATCTTTCCACCCCCAATCATGAGACAAGCCAAGCTGTCTGTCTGTTTGTCTCTCTCCGTTCTTTCTCCTCTGTTAGACTGAAAGAGGAAGTGTTGACAACTTCCCAGTGTATGCAGGCAGGGTTGTGCTGATTCACGAGTCCAGAGCAATAAAAACTTTCCACCCAAAAACTCTGACTACACATCCAAAATATTAAAATAAAAATACTCTTATTATTACAAATAACTGTGAAAATTGAGGCAGCATGTAGAACTTTATATATACAGAACATTTATAGTTTACAGTACATTTAAAGTGCAGCTAATGCTAGCAAATTATTACATTTCACTTTGGCATAAAAGAGCTAAAGATGATATTACGGAGTTGCAAAACCTGTGTGAAATTTTATATTGTAAGACATTTTGACTAGCCTCTGGTTTTCAACCTCTGATAAGACATTTAATGGATGGCAGTGGGTTCGGCTTTATTCCCATGAGTTTAAAGGCATTAATAGCTTATCTCTGGACAGTTGTGAGCAGATAGCACCCTTTCACCAACTTGGCCCTGACAGAATACAGAATTGTATTTAGCATTATTGCAGCTATGAGACTGAAATTAAATACAGTTTTATCCAAAAAGCACTCAGCCTAAAGCATATGCAAGCATCTGCTGTTTCACTATTTGCAAACATTACAGCTACCCTAATCAGTTAAAGTTTGGCTTTAATATTTATATGAAGACTAAGACTGCACCATTCTATTTTTTAGGCTGTTTGTCACTATAGAGTTCTAATGGTTATCTGATGTTACACCGCCCTCAACCAAAAAGCCCTGCAAAGGGTGATGCAAACTGCCAGAAACATCATCAGAGGTGAGCTTCCTTCCTGCTCGCGCTGCTATATCAGGCAGGCGGTATCGCAGCATCAGGACCCACACCAGCTGACTCCATGACACTTTCTTCCCCCAAGCATTCAGACCTTTGTACTCTTGATCTCTCATGATCAATATCTGGATAATATTCTCTCTTAACAACACACTGGCATCTGACTAGCAACCAACAACCTGAATGTCAATACAGCTCAATACAACCTACTGTATATTTTATATATACTATTTTTATTGAATACTGTGTATTCTATATTGTGTGTATGTGTATTCTATATTTTGTGTATTGTATTACATTGTATATTATCATTTGTATATTGTGTTGTGTGTAATTATGTGTATATAAGATATGTAAATAGTGATTTGTAAATATGTTTTTTATTGTAAATTGGTATATTCCTCATCACTGTCATGACTGCTATGTTGCTCAGAACTACAACAAAGACTTTCACCCACTGTTACACTTGTGTATATGGTTGTGACAATAAAGGGATTTGATTTGATGTCAAATCTTTACTCAGCACAGCTGACATGTTGTTCTAATGATACATACTGCAGTGTACAAACCATCACATCACAGATCTGTGGTTTGGTTTTTAATATTCCATTGATTAAAATTATGTGCATAACAAAAATACTTTGGTTGAACCATAATTAACCATTTGGGTCTGTTTGAAAACAAATCAATCTGGACCACGCCTATGTGCTCAAATCAAAATTTGTAATATCTCTTGGAGTGTCATAATCAATAAAAACAGAGCATAGTGTATGTTCCAACCACTCATATAATGAAACTATAAACACAAAGATGTTAGAGAGAAAGGCCATTCCTTCTTATTATGCTGTCAAACCATAAAGATGAATTGCAGTTTAAATCATGATGGATTGCCATATTAATTAAAAGCTTGGTGTGAGCACTCAAACTGAGATAGTAAAGTTTATGCTTTATATAAATGTATTTATCATTCACACGAAAGATCACTGGTTAAAGAACATCACAATAGGCATCTGTTTCTACAGGTGAGTCAAATGAAGATACTTACATTTTTATTGACATGTCTTGTAGCCAAATTAGCAAAAATCAGGCACATAGCAATACTGAATTGAATTGAAAGTGATTGATAGTGGATGATTTTGACTGGTGAAGGGATTAACATCTAAAGCTTTAAAATAATTAATGGTGCCTGCTGAAAAAGCAACTACTTGTCTATGGCTTCAAAAGGTTGCTCTAGAATTCAATAGGAACAAATTGTTACACAAATTTATAACATGGAAAGACTAACATTAAAGCTGAGATTGCAAGCATGGACTTTTTAAAAACACAGGGAGAAATAAATTAGGTATGTATCAAAATAGATTAGGATGAGTAGAATGGCCACTATTACTAGTGACCAATTTTATTTTTGGAATTTATTGACACAACGAATGTACCTGATGTTACTGATGTCTACTAATGACGTAATCTAATGTAAATCCTTGAAAGATCTGTACACATTAGGCCTTATTATTATTATTTTTTGTGTGTTTTCTTTTCTTTTTTTTGTTTTTGTTGTTTATATGCTGCAATATGTAATAATAATAAAATAAAAAAAGCTTTCACAGAATATTATCCAAAGTTGTCATGGGGTTCACACAAAGTAACATTATAGAATTGTTTAAGTGTGAAAGGTATATCTGACCCCACATTACACTTTAATTCATACTTTTATTCAGTTAAAATATTGGTGATATACAGTATGTATAAAGCATATGTTAGTGATTGTCTTGCTTAACCGCAAAACCAAGCATAATGCATTGCAACATTTAGTCCTGAGAGATATACAACCGTCTTTGTGTTTTGAAATTTGCCATGTTGTCACAGCCTGTGTAAGGTTATTTTGAAAGCTTTTCTGCGTGTAAACTGTCACTCAGTAATACCTTTGTATAGGATACTTGTAATTTACAGGACTCATAAACAGGCATCAACAAGAACTAAGTAGTATATTTGGCTCTAAACTCCAGAAATAGATTCCTTTGGAACACCTGACATTTTGTCTCTAAACAAACATGTCCATGATGTAAAGTTTTCAGTGAGGAACGTCTGTGATAAATTGTCGAAATATGTTCAAAACAACGCCGTTGCACATATCAGCCCCCATAACAGTTGTTTGTCAATGTTCAAATCTTAAACAAATTAGAAATTATGTAGCACAACTGCTCCTTATGATTGTGATGCATTTTACAATTTAGTGCACTATTGCTTGTTATGTCACTATGTTGCAGTGCACTGAGATGCCCTTCAAATCTTCACTAAAGTTTCAGTTTAGTCCTTAAGACTCTTAGCATCTGTACATACCCACTGTACAACACCTGCTTTGTACCATGTGCAGGCACAGGAATGCCTGGCACCAGATCAGGTCAGTCCATACTGTAAGCTGTCTAAGGCGTACCACAGTCAGGGGAAGAACTTTGCACTTCCTCTCCCCTTCTCATGAATAGATGGAAAAATCCATTCCAATCCAAATCCAATTGTTTACACTAATCAAAAGCTGCTGTCAGGGGATGAGATTCACAAATTTTCCTTGAGGACAAATGCATGACAAAGACAGAATTTGTTCTGACAGGCTGATCCAATGGCAAACTTGGCAGCAGGAGAACACCATTAATTTTATTGTGATAATTCACCCTGAACTTAATGTGTGTGTGTGTGTGTGTCTGCATGTGTATGTGTATGTACAGTACATTTGGTTTGTTTTATAGTATGCAGAAGTGATTAAGGCAGATGCCTTTCCCTAACTTTGATTAACTTTTGAGTTCTCTTATTCAAGCAAAGTGAAGTAGATATAATGCCTTAAGGACATCAAAACAGTGTGTTTAGGTGAAACACTTCTGTTCTGGCTGTTTCTTTCCACTTATTAAAGAGCAGTGGCATCTGTAGAGACAAGCTCAACAATACAGGCAGCAGTCTGATCATCAGCACTGCATCAGAAACACTGTTATAATCGAGCTACAGCAAGTGTTTATGTAGTCGGGCTAAAGTCTTCATCTGTCTGTCCAAGTATACTGTACATAAAACAAAGCCTAATCCAATATTTGGACAATCTCAGCAAATTTGTCTGTGAAGGTGAGGGCATGGTCGAGCATTCATCTGGGGAGAGAGGAAGCGGTAAGTGTTTTCACCTGAGATTAATTGTTGGTAATGGCTGTTTCTTTGTTCGCAGTGAGAGACGTGAGAAATAAAAGGGTCCAGACCTCAGGAAGAGAGAGCCCAGCTGATGCTATGAGTGTGATGGCCTCTACCAGTCCCACTGTATATAACATTTGAGTGTTTTGTGTGAAGCGTTACCATTTATGCAGTCAAGTGAATGTGTTTTTGTGTGAAGAATAAATTTACCTTTGAATTGGATTCATTGTCTCTCGCTTCCTCATTCCTTGAACTTTGTTACACTGGTGCCGAAACTCTGGATTAGAGGAAGAAGGATACGCTGTCATGTCGTTGACACTGAAGTCTTCCGATCCCTTGCCAGCATCCACCACGGCCAACACCAGGCCTTCATGGAATTTTGGAGAGAGCAGCAACAGCACTTTAAGGTGCTGTTCGGGCCCAGGAGGAGGACCAGTTGGTTTTGCGGAGCTTAGTACCCCAAGAGGGGTCGGCCTCCCATTCCCTGCCAGCAGCGCACACCCACATGTTGCTCACCAAGATAGGGCCTCAAGATAAAGGCCTCTGAAGTTGCTGCTGGAACAGTGGGCAGTCCATCTTCTGCCACTGCTGACCGGGGAAGCTCAGTTCATCGCAAAACAGCTTCCGGTCACCAACCTCCTGGACTACTTTGTGCTAAAGAAGTCCATCATGCAACGGGTTGGCCACAGCCCAGAAGAATACCGCCAGTGTTTCCCCATCAATCTGGTGGTTCAGGAGCAGTTAGTCTCCAGGTAGCTGAAGGAGACAGATGAGTGGGTCCAGTGCCACCGACTGGCGTCGCTGGGGTAATGAGCAGTGCCCAGTAATGGAGGTGGGGAGCTTTGATCTGGATCCCTGACACTCCACAGACCACCCCGATTCGGCAGGGACGTACCAAATAGCCACGAGTATATAAAAGCTTGATTGTAAATAGTGACATGGGACACTCTGACAAATTAAAATACAAACCAGTTGTTGATACCAAATAGCTGTCGGGAAATGTTATTCAGGGGAAAACACTAAGCCATCTCATGGCCAGTTTCTATTTGCTGGGCATTCACGGGGATGTTCGCAGGTTGTGTGCGGCATGCCATGAATGTCAGCTGGTGAATCCGCTGGCTGCTCCAAAAGCACCATTGCGCTCCCTTCCATTGATCAAGGTTCTTTTCGAACTAGTTGGCATGGACCTCGTCGGGCCATTAGAATGGACAGAACGAGGGGCATCGCTTTGTGGATAGGGCAGGGCACATCAGATTTACCATCTCAACCTACTAAAACCATGGAGAGAGGCAGTCCCCATATCCTTGGCAACAGTAGTTCTGGAGAGGGAGGAGCTCGGACCGGAGGTGAATCTAAAAACCAATAAGTTCACCCTGGTCCCTTGTGGAGACCACCTCCTGCTGTCACAATGTACCAGGTTGCAAAATAATTTCTCTGACGTGCTCTTGCCTCTCCCTGGATGCACTAATCTCATTAAACACCATATCAAGACAACCCCAGGGGTAGTGGTACGTAGATGTTCCTACCGCTTACCCAAACATAATAAATAGGTATTACAGGAAGAACTAAAGGCCATGCTCTATATGGGGGTAATAGAAGTATCCCATAGTGATTGGGCCAGCCCAGTGGTTTTGGTACCTAGGAACGGTGGCTCGTCCAGTTCTGTGTGGATTATAGGAAAGTTAACACAGTGTCTTGTGTTGACGAACTGCTCGATTGGTTGGGCACGTCTTACGTTTATTCAACATTGGATTTAACAAAGGGATATTGGCAGATCCCCTAAACGCTGATGGAGGCAAGGCCATGGTCGAGTGTTCGTCGGGGGAGAGAAGAAGCAGTAAGAGTTTTCACCTGAGATTAATTACTGGTAATGTTTCTTTGTTCGCAGTGAGAAAGGGCCAGACCTTAGAGTGAGGGAGAGAGAGCCTTGCTGAAGCTACGAGTGTGCTGGCCGCTGCCATTCCAACTATATATAGCGTTTGAGTGTTTTGTGTGACGCTTTACCTTTACACAGTTGTCCCACTACAGAACAGACAAACACACACACACACACACACACACACACACACACACACACACACACACACACGCGCACACACACACACACAATGCTGTTGATAACTGCCTCATGATAGAATGACACATTTTATCTGATGACATGAGCATGTAATTCCATGACACCAGGTTGCAGCAGAAGAAAAAATTTGCAAAGTTGCTTTGATATCATAATTGTTTAGTGTATAAATGAGTCATGACATTAGAGTCCTATACTTGTTTCTGTAATTGAAAGGTTCATAATGAACTCATTGCCAATTAATAGGCATCAGTGTATTCACACTGAGCTCTATAATACTCAAAAACACTGTAAAATGAAAGAGAGAAAGGAGGTGTGGTGATGACCACATGAGTATCTGTGTGAGAGGATATTTTTGTGTCAGATGACTTCATATCACCCATATGGTGTTTGGTCATACCCACATGCTGTGAATCCTGATCTGTTTTTCACATTACACATTTCCATTGTGACACAGCATGTTCTAACTTTGCGTACCAGGGGACTTGAGATTGGAAGCTCTTGTGTTCTACAGCATGACTGCATTTGATCAGCAGTAATTTGTTGGGATGTTTTCCTTCAGTTTACAGCCTGCAGATGCAACAATTAGCGCAGGTAGAATTGCAGCTTTGTTTTAAATAAGTCACTAGTGAATTTGAGCTCTGGTATGTCTTTAACGTGTAGATTTTACAGTGGCTCAGAATCAGAACCATTGTCCATGCCACATACATATTCCACAAACTATGTTAGTTTGACTATGTCAAAATCTATACAGTAGACCTGTACTGTTCTTTCTCTCTTACACATACAGACACAGACATGTACACAATGCATATGCCATAGCTCCCTGTTATATGACGAATGTAGCTCAGAGAGTTTTTTGGTATGTTCTATTCTTTATGGCTATATTCATGTGTGTGTGTGTTTGTGTGTATGTGGGAGGGTGTGTGGTATGAGGAACAGGCACTTACTTGATGTCAGCTTCAATCACAGCATTTCACTGACATCCAGCATTGTCAGCCAATGATTACACCACTTTATTGTTCCCTGCAAAGCTACAAAACATATTCAGAAAAGTAACATTGCTCAACACATAAACCTAACATCCATACTCACACACTTGTCTGTACACAGACAAAATCTCTCAGAGAGAGCAGAGCACTTCCTACTGCTTACACTCATATACACAAGTGTTTACAAATTACACAAAATAAAAAAAAATCAGCTGGGGGTATGTGTTACTCTAGATGTGCTGGCACTGGCAATGACGAAGACGATGACGTGAAGATGAATAACCCAAGTGCAGTTTATTTACATATATGAAATCCAAAACCCTAACTATAGACGTGAACTAAACATAAACATGAATAATTAACATAAACATTAACTTGACTTAAAAATTAACTTGACTTGTTTGGCTGGGAGCAAACAAGGTTATATTTAACATTAAACGGCTGTGGTGTAGCAGGCGTGAGCGCTGGACCATGGAGCAGAGGCGGGCCTGGACCGTGGAGCAGAGGCAGGCTTATGACAAGGCATGGAGCAGTCTGGGGCTTGGCTGTGACATGGCATGGAGCAGTCTGGGGCTTGGCTGTGACATGGCATGGAGCAGTCTGGGGCTTGACTGTGACATAGCATGGAGCAGGCTGAGGCGTGGCTGTGACATGGCATCGAACTGGCTGAGGCATGGCTGTGACATGGCATGGAGCAGGCTGAGGCGTGGTGGTGACATGATGTGGAGCAGGCTGAGGCGTGGCAGTGACATGGCATGGAGCAGACTCAGGCATGGCGGTGACATGGTATGGAGCAGACTCAGGTGTGACATGGCATAGAGCAGACTCTGGCATGGCTGTGACATGGCCTGGAGCTGACTCTGGTGTGACTGTGACATGGCCTAGAGCTGACTCTGTTGTGGCTGCCATGACTTGGAACTCAGGCTTAGCAGCCATGACATGTAACTCGGGCTTGGCAGCCATGATGTGTGGCTAATTCGTGGAAGGCGGAGCTGTGGGAGGCTTGAAACAAAGTGTCCTAGATGACTGGGAAAAGACCTCAGTGGTCGTGAACATGAGCAGAGTCTTGGGAGCGACCTCTGTGGTCAAGGGGTATGGACTGGGTCTTGGGAAAGACCTCAGTGATCGTATACATGGGCAGAGACTTGGACACGACCTCCGTGGTTGTATACATGGGCTGAGACCCTCAGTTGTTCTCTGTTGTCCATGAGATAAAAGCGCCATGTCTGTCAAAGGCATATTTGCTGTGAGTTCATGAAGAATCGTTCTTTTGAACCGGTTCTTTTTATTGAACGAGTTGAACCAGTTCACCAAATCAGACTGAATCAACAGTTTGCGTCTCAAGTCAACACCGATCCACAAGTTACTTAACCTGTCTCTCGGACATGCATGACACTCCGACTCGAAATGAGCCGATAACCAGGAGTAATATGATCCTGGAACTGGGGATTTCTGCTTTTCCTAACTCTTCTTTGCAATGAACTACTCCAACTTGTTCACAAATCAGACTGAAAACTCCATTCACTACAGTTCTAAAGGCAACAGTACAATGAGTCACTTGCAACAGTTCTTGAGTCAACAGTTCACTGAACTGAGAATTGCCTCTTTTGGAGGTGTCTGACATACTGAGAACTTATGAGATACTGATACTGAGCATACGTGTGATTAAGGGACGAAATTTATGTCTCTGATGTATTTTGCTAAACAGTAGAAATTATAACTAATAAAACATACTGGAAATATGTTTGATTTGATTGCATTACCATTTTATCAAAGTATGAATATGATCCAGTCAACAGTTCTCAAGTCAACAGTACACTAATCCTGGAACAGCAGCTCTCGAGTCAACAGTACATTGATACGGGGACAGCAGCTCTCACGTCAACAGCAGGCTAAATTGAGTTGATCACAGTAGTTTGCAAGTCACCAGCACACTGAACTGAGAATCGTTTGGACATTATACTGAGAACTGCTGATCAGTGAGCTCCTGATGAGCATGCATGAACCATGGACATAAATGAGATTGCGAAGCATTTCAGTCGAGAAATGTGCATGCAGATTGTTATGTGCTGGTCTGGATCATGGTTTTTGTAAAAAGGGTGAGTTGATTAAGACTAGTTTAATCACTTTATATGATTTAGACATGTAGAACATCCACGTTTGTTTATCAGAGTCAGTATTTGGTGCTTTAGGTTACAAACTTGAATATAGGATGTATTAAAAGATCACGGATAAAACACTGACAAAAACACCCTTATTATTATAATTTAATTTAATAAAATGTAATAATGCAATAATGAGCATGTATTCAATGATGCTGGGGTCACTGAAATGAACCATCCCAAAGAACTGGTTTGTGGAAAAGACATAGACTTCCCATTACTTCCCAAAATACATTTACACTTAACGTGGATTTTTACATGGATTTATATACAGTGGGAACTGATATATTTCAGCATTGATAAAAAATGTATACTTAGAAACTGAGATCATAAGAGCCCATGTAGTTACAGAATCACCCTAAAAATTACCATGACCACAACACAGACAAGCTCACGTTATGACAATCGCAAAAACTCACCTTAATGAATTTTCTTAAGTTGGAGCTGCAATTCTAATCTTGAAATATCTGCTTGTCTCGGTGTAAAACGAATGGATTGCGTGGCAAAAGAAAGTGTTTGTTTTGAGTGCTTGCTGCTGCTGCAGTGGTGGACCCGAGTGACACGAGCACAACTGTAAAGACCTATATCCACACTTTGTTTTAGCCCTGTTCCAACACTGGAGAGTCAAATATAATATACAGTCTCATAGTCTGTAGAAAAACAATCATAGCTGTGTAATTTTAATTATGCTAACTCATCTGTCAGTATGATGCTTGTGAATCACGTTGTGTCTTTGTACATTACGTAATTGTTTTGGACGATGCTTGCTCGCTCACGTCCTTATGGAGTGTGTGCACGAGCGCGAGCAAGAGCAATAGGTAGCTGGCTGCAGTTCACTTAATGTCCACAGGTGTCATTAATAACAAGGGTTTCTTAATCTTACGTACTGCAACTTTAATAAAAAACAGTAATGTAACAATAGGAAAGTCGCCAATTATAACAAAGTAAAAGTAAAAAAAAAAATTAGACATTTACTTGAGTAAGAGTAAAAAGTACACACTATTAAACCTTTTAAAATAAAATGTTCTCCAAAAATGTACTCAAGTACTAGTAACGGAGTAAATGTAGCATATTACTACCCACCTCTGAACATAGGGTAGATCTACTCATAGTGGTGGGGGGAGGGGGATGTATTGAACTCAGGTTGTATGGTATGTCTCGATGAGAAAGGAGGAATGTCTTGATGGGAAAGCCAGAACGAAAGGCAGTCGAAAGGATCCGGTGTCCAGCTGCAGGGAGTGGCAGGGAGATGTCCCTGACTGCCGCCCCACCACCAGGAGATGTTCCTGATTAATGGGGTGAAACATTCGTGATAGGTGGGTCCCGGCTGATGACCCTGTAGCTGGACAACTGAAGGCAACATCAGGAGATGCAACATGCAGTAATGCTCAGCAGGTTTAGACATCTACCTGTGCATCTGAGTAGTCGTGTTAATCCAGACATGCTAAATAATAATTTTTTTGACTTGATGTTACCAAATTAAGCAAATTTTTATAGCTTCAACATTTTTCAGTCCACTGTATCAATGTCTTTCTATAAAGTCAGTCCACTGTCAGCCATCTTTGGAATGCTCTCAGGAGGCTATTTCCAGTAATGCCTGTGCAGCTCTTATCTACTTGAATGGAGAAAGACCAAAATCTCAAAAAAGGGTTGGTCAAGATTACGATAAAAGAACATATAACAAATCAGCAATAAAATCGTCTAGGTCACTATTGTAACCCCCATTCCCTGATGAGGGAACGAGACGTTGTGTCCAATGAAGCGACACTAGGAGTCTAGAAGTGGCTCTACTAAATCTATACAGAGTTCCCCGTCTGTTGCTCACTTCAACATGGGGTGAAGAAGTGACACTAGGGGTCTCTCTTGAGAGCCTCGCACATCTCTGAACTTCAGAAAAGGCCAATGAGAAATTGGCAGACAAAATTTGCATGTTCCGCCCCCCGGACATAGGGGTATAAAGGGAGTGAAATGCGTCTGTCCATTCAGAATTTTTCTTCGGAGCCGACCAGTTGTGTGATCAGCGAGCTGCATTCACAAGACTGTTCACTTCATCTCTTGAAGGAGCGTATGCTGTTGGATCTACGGCGCATATCAGCGGCCTTCACCTTCTCTGCACGGCAGTGCAGCTTTGCCCCGGGTACATCTCCACAAACCACCCGTCCTTCCGTCTGGGCTCAGGGTGACAGCGGCTCACCTCACGGCCAGTCTGCTTATCCCCTTGAGCCCCCCAAGCTGGATGATGAGCTCATCGCTGCATCGGATAGTGTTCCGGTGTCTGACTCGATTGGGCTGCCACCCTCGGGTCGAGTCGCCGAGGCACCGCGCCATTCTCCACATGTGACCAGAAAACCCATGTGATGTATTTCACCACTCTTTACCTCCCCCAGCCTGGACAGGTGTGGTTTCCATGGGGTCTTTTCCCCCTGAAAGAATAGGAATTGGAAAAGAATGCCTTGCCCCGATGTGTGTGATAGTATTAAGATGGCCCCAGCCGTTTTAGCTCTATGCGAGAAACATACAGAGAGAAAAGGGAGCGGCTGGCATGGCCTGCTCCCATGCTTGGTACATCGTCTTGTTCCCCCCTTCAGGGTGTAGGGAACCAGAAGGTTATGACAATCTATGGGGCATTGGGGAAGTGTACGTGCAGTCTGACGCGACCTGTCGCTTTGGCATGCTACTGCCTGCCCTCACCTGCGTCAGCAACGCTCGTACACGGTTCAGCGCATGGCGTGATATATGGACCCCTAGTATCGCTTCTTCGACACAACGTCAAAGTGAGCAACAGATGGGGAATGTCTAGGTTACTATTGTAACCTCCATTCCCTGATGGAGGGAATGAGACGTTGTGTCTTCCCAGCCACATCGCTGAACCGAGCCACTGTTACGGACAAACCTCATTCTCAGCTCCTCAGGGCAAAATCCTGAATGGACAGACGCATTTCTCTCCCTTTATACCCGTAAGAGAGACCCCTAGTTTTGCTTCTTCGACACAAATTATTGTTCCCTCCATCAGGGAACGGAGGTTACAATAGTAACCTAGAAGGTTATTATAAGTTGACTTTTTTTGCTTTCACAGTTCTGTGTTAAAAAAAAAAATTGTTAAGTCAATAATGCATCTTCTAAAATTTCCAAACTGCAAACTTACCTCACAAAAAAAAAAAAAAAAAAAAAAAAAACAGCATGTCAATTGTTTACATCTAAAAAATACATTTGAGAAGAGGGTGTTGTTAAATTTATGTAACTGAGTGTCCATCATAAAAGGAATTTGACACTGGTCTTATAAATGGTCAGAAACTCGAAACTCAGTTTGGCAATTCTGTGACTACAAATCATGAGAGATTCACAGGTGCCAAAATCACTGTTTCTCAATACAACAAAAATTTTAATTGTGTTGCAAGTACAGTGTCTTGAAATGAAAAACTTTGTTTTAGTGCAAAAAAAAAAAAAAACAGTTCAGCCTGTTCAAATAAATATATTGGAACTCTGGATGGAATTTGAAAACTAAATTTGCTTTACAAAAATGCTTGGATAGTTCATGAAGTCATGAAGTAATATTGTACCAGCATCCATAGAAGTTTTGTAGCTTATGTAATTATGGATAGAGTGTGCCTACGCCTTCCTTGATCTGTTTTGATTCTTGCACCAATGTGTTGATACCAATTCACATGGAGTACTTTACACAGATTGTTGGTGATAGAACAGCAATATTGAAAAACAACATTACTTCATAATATTAATGACTCCACCTATATGTTACAAAAAAACACAAAGCTAACTTTCTTATGCAGCAAAGCATTTGGTTGCAAATGATGTTGCGGTTTTTGGGCTCCCTGACAACATTGCACTCTGAGCCCTCTATCTTATTGCAACCCATATAACGTTGTTGTTTTTAGATAATTAAAAATTATCATTATTAATAAATGTATTTATTTATATAAGGGTGATCTTTATCAACATGCCACAATGCATGAAGCTGCAACTGATATTCTGAACAAAATTATTTCTATTAATGACATAAGAAAACAAAGTGGCTAGAAGCAATAGATGTGAGAAAAAGATGATTTTTCTGACATTTCCTTTTTTATTAACGAAATATGCTTAATTATCTATTTATTTATTTTATTGGTTTCATGGAAATTATATGAAATGAAAAGTGAATGGCGCTGGGAGAGCAGTGCTGGAAGGAGGGGGCATTTTTGGATAAAACTCAAAACTCAACATTAAGAAACAGTGTTAAAAGACAACTCCCTCTAGCTAACATACTCCTCCACTTCACCACTTCTGTTTCTCTCTATACAAATATTTTTCATTCTGTTTTCCCCTCTTTCTCTTCCCCTCTCTATTCCCCCACCCCATTTATAGGTTGAGTTATGTTTTTTGGACAGAATTATTATTTGAGCTCTAGAATGCAGAAAAGAAACAAATCACTCAGGAACACTCCTGTTCCCTTTCTGCCTCTAGAGAATATGTTGGTAGCAATCAAACTAGTGCAACCCATTAAGAGATTTCACAGCTGTCAATGATGTATAGTGTAAAAAGTTTGATCTTTTTTCTCCGGACTCTTTCAAAAGAATGAGTGAGTTCAGTGTACAATTTGAGTTTTGTTAATTTATGTGTGCTCAGTTAAAACAGTTTATGTAGCTGTGTTTGGGGGCTGCCCATATTCATTTATGGCTTACAAATCATAATCAAATGTGTGACATTTCAATAAAATATACAATATACAAAACACTGTGTAAAAACAAAAAACAAAAAATACAAAAACATGCCAGTATCATCAAAGTAGAGGCACACATTTGGACATCACATTTTCTTGCCAGGCACTAGCCTTAACTTATTCAAATGGAATAAGCTACGCTAAAGGCAAAAGTATGCTTTGGTTTTCTGTGTTCTGCTATGTCTTGCATTCTGCAAAAGTGATGTAAATTTAATTATCAAGAGAGTCTGTAAAGACAGTCCACATGGAGCATGTAAAGAGTATCACGTAGCAGTGACTAAATGGGCACTAGACAGCGTATGTAAAAATGAACCAGCATTTATGTTATTTTAGCACTACTCAACAAAAAAAAACACGCAATGAACACGCAAGCCACTCTGAACAAGCATCTCTCATATTGCTAATGAACATGCCATGGACGTCAAGATATTAAATGAAAAATTACCTAGAAATCTAAAACCTGCCATATGCCTCCAGAAGAATTGCAATATGATTAACACAAATCATATTAAATACTTTTGATAAATGAATGATAATTTTTAAGCTTTAAAATGAGGCACTACCCAATACCGTTGTATTGAAAAGATGGATTCATTAAAACATCTTCTGTGTTCAGCATTAGAAAGAAAGTGATACAGGTTTGGACCAACATTGGGGTAAGTAAATTGTAAGTTTTACATTTTGGATGAACTTCTCCTTTAACATCTTGAAAAGTCATGTTGTTTCTAGAGCCTTTGCCAATAGTTGTTAATTAGTTTGATGTCTCACTGACTTTAATGTGCTATTGAACACTGGCTTCGAGGGACTCATTCCAACACAGTCAGACACATTATACTATACCGTTACAAATTGTAATGAAAGCTCTGTTGAAAACGGTCATGACATGCATATGTTTTCTTTTTTTTTTGCATTTATTACCTTCTTTGAGGTTCAATTATAATATTAGTGAAGTTTTTTGCACAAAAAGCTGTTAAAATGTAGTATTACAGTTCCAAACTTGTAATGGTGGGACAGTGTTTACTCTTTAAAGATGATAGTCACCATAACAGTGGGCGTGTCTTAAAGATGCAGTAAATAGAAAACCAAGCATTTCAGACAGAGGGCCAAAGACAGCATAGAAACTGGTCATGTAATACTACATTTTAACAGCTTTTTGTGCAAAAAACTTTATTAACATTATAATTGAACCTCAAGGAATTTCTTATCAGAAATTAATCAGAAATCGTGGTTACAGTGAGGCACTTACAATATGTAGTAGGAAACACTTATCTCCTGGGATCCTCAGGGTTTTGCCCGGCCTTTCTTGTTGTTATCCAATCTGAACATGCCAGGGCAGGGGCACAACTACACATTTTTGCAAATCTAAATTTTGTGCCCCATGTATCTGTCATGCGAGGGGAGTGTCATCCATTATAAGTGTTGAGCGGGGGTAGGGGGTAGGGGGTGATGTTGGAGGGGTCGAGGAGGCCGATTGCTCCACCTTTAGTGAACAGCTGCTGCCCCCCTTTACATGGTTTTTTGTGCCTCTGTACCAGGGATATATTAGGGTGTTTACGTGCCACCTGGATATACATCACTGTCCAAAAACCGCTCCTTTACAGTATCAAGTTCTTCCGCTTTCCGGTATCTCATGCTTCCATGTGAAAGTGCTCGTTCATGCATGTGTTGTATGCTATCAACTGAGTGCTGATTGAACGCTTCCTTCCTTCAGTGTGTGTATGGTGCTTGCGGTTGGTGTTGCTGACTTACTAATGATGGCGCCTCGCCTTCTCTGTATGTAAACATCAGTAGTCATACTTCAGTAACTTGAAAGGAGCTGAGGGCACAGAGTAGGGAGGCTTGCTGGCTTCCATTTGTGGTGGTGGTCTCCCCTGTCACCGTGTGCTCTGCGGCAACACCGCACCATTGGTTTCACTTGTGTGTGTGCATGCGTGAGTGATATGGTGCACATGTGGTGTCTTTTCAGGGGGAACATTGCTTCTGGAACTGCCAGCTTCTGGTAAGCCTTCTTCATATAATTTGATTTAGATTTTGTATACATTTATTATTTAGAGACCAATTCAGCTGTTCCTGGCCTGTAAGTTCCACCTTTACATTGTGTGTTGATTTTGTCTTTTATGGGCTAAACTATTGCTGTGAATTTTATCTAATCTATTTATTAATCATAGTAACTAATAAAGAGAAATATTTTGAATCCACACCTCTTTTCCATTTTTTGTTGGAAACATGAACCTGGATATTTTTACCAGGGTGGCGTAGTCTTTTTGAATTTAAGAACTAAATTAATATCACTGTGGTAGCTCCTGCCTTCCTTTGCCTTGATCAGGCTACAAATGTAAGTGATTGGGGATAATATTTGGAGGGTTTAAACAGAAATGTGAAGCTTATAATTTTATAAAAGCACTTGCATTCATTCTTCTGTTAAAATTTGAGCACTAAAGCTGTTTAAATGGTCCTTTTTACAATCGTTTTAGGGTTTGTTGACATTACATCATCATGGTAATGAAATTGTAAAATTGGCTATAACTTTACACAGACAATGTTTGCACTAAAATTACACTAAAATCATGTTTACATGAATATCCTTTATATCTTGTAGTTATACTTTTGAAACAGTGAGTATTTTAACGTTCAAAAATTGGCCCCTATTCACTTGCATTGGAAATGCCTCACTGTAACCTCTATTTTTGCATTTTTTGAAAGAAAAGGAGGAACAAGTCTGAATAATATTTTGTGGTAATCAACACTATGGCAAAAATGCTGTCAATTGTGCTTATCTTGTACTAAACCATAGGCATCGCTGAACCAAAACATTCGGTGCTTGAGTCCCGAATGATATAGGTTTAGCCCCGAAAGTTTTCTGATCAGAACTCAAGAGCAGATCACTTCACGTGAGCAGTGGTGTGATCTGCTTGTTCTACTATATTCCTGGAGTGCACAGGTCAACCTATCCACAGTTTTCCTGAGCAACCACTGGGTGGTGCCATGATGATTCTAATTACCTGTTTTGTGTTTTTGGTCTTGAGACACATTGTAAAAACTACTGAAAAGAGCGATTCAGATGGAGAACAACCATTTAGGTGTTATTTGGAGTATAAATAAATTTCAGGCTCAACTTGTGCAGTTGTTTGCTGTCATAACTCAAAGTAGTTAATGATATCAACTTAACTAACCTCGGACCATCGCTTCATGACATCTACATACTCAGGTGAGGCACTGTCAAGTGTCAGCACTTTAAACCACATGTTTTTGAACATGTTTACATATTTAATACTTTAAACATCACATTACTCACTGAGAATATACACCGATGCGAGCTAAAACACTGGAGACCGGAAATTGAAAACAGGCTAATCGTGGAACACCTCCATGTTCAGGAAAAGGAGGATAGGATAACACAGAGTGGATTGCTTAAGCAAGCGAGACACCGGGCTTCCCTTGATCTCATGGCGCAGATGACAAAATGTATGTAACCCAATTTGAATTCTACTGAGTTTTTTCTAGTTTTAAGCACTGTGGAGGAAACCTCTTGAACAGCTAGACAGCCCATCATTATAAACAGCACTGAGGAAGAAAAGAGAGTTTAAAGTTTTTAAATTACACATCACTTTTTACACCTTACTGAAATAAAGGTTGTGGTCATATAATTAGAATATCATCAAAAAGTTGATTTATTTCAGTAATTCCATTCAAAAAGTGAAACTTGTATAATGTATACATTCATTCCACACAGATTGATATTTTTCAAGTGTTCATTCCTTTTAATTTTGATGATTATAACTGACAACTAATGAAAACCCCAAAATCAGTATCTCAGAAAATTTGAATATTGTGAAAAGGTTCAATATTGAAGACACCTGGTGCCACACTCTAATCAGCTAATTAACTCAAAACACCTGCAGAGGCCTTTAAATGGTCTCTCAGTCTAGTTCTGAAGGCTACACAATCATGGGAAAGACTGCTGACTTGACAGCTGTCCAAAAGACGACCATTGACATCTTGCACAAGGAGGGCAAGACACAAAAGGTCATTGCTAAAGAGGCTGGCTGTTCACAGAGCTCTGTGTCCAAGCACATTAATAGAGAGGCGAAGGGAAGAAAAAGATGTGGTAGAAAAAAGTGTACAAGCAATAGGGATAACCGTTCCCTGGAGAGGATTGTGAAACAAAACCCATTCAAAAATGTGGGGGAGATTCACAAAGAGTGGACTGCAGCTGGAGTCAGTGCTTCAAGAACCACCACGCACAGACGTATGCAAGACATGGGTTTCAGCTGTCGCATTCCTTGTGTCAAGCCACTCTTGAACAAGACACAGCGTCAGAAGCGTCTTGCCTGGGCTAAAGACAAAAAGGACTGGACTGCTGCTGAGTGGTCCAAAGTTATGTTCTCTGATGAAAGTAAATTTTGCATTTCCTTTGGAAATCAAGGTCCCAGAGTCTGGAGGAAGAGAGGAGAGGCACAGAATCCACGTTGCTTGAAGTCCAGTGTAAAGTTTCCACAGTCAGTGATGGTTTGGGGTGCCATGTCATCTGCTGGTGTTGGTCCACTGTGTTTTCTGAGGTCCAAGGTCAACGCAGCCGTCTACAAGGAAGTTTTAGAGCACTTCATGCTTCCTGCTGCTGACCAATTTTATGGAGATGCAGATTTCATTTTCCAACAGGACTTGGCAAGTGCACACAGTGCCAAAGCTACCAGTACCTGGTTTAAGGACCATGGTATCCCTGTTCTTAATTGGCCAGCAAACTCGCCTGACCTTAACCCTATAGAAAATCTATGGGGTATTGTGAAGAGGAAGATGCGATATGCCAGACCCAACAATGCAGAAGAGCTGAAGGCCACTATCAGAGCAACCTGGGCTCTCATAACACCTGAGCAGTGCCACAGACCGATCAACTCCATGCCACGCCGCATTGCTGCAGTAATTCAGGCAAAAGGAGCCCCAACTAAGTATTGAGTGCTGTACATGCTCATACTTTTCATGTTCATACTTTTCAGTTGGCCAACATTTCTAAAAATCCTTTTTTGTATTGGTCTTAAGTAATATTCTAATTTTCGGACATACTGAATTTGGGATTTTCATTAGTTGTCAGTTATAATCATCAAAATTAAAAGGAACGAACACTTGAAATATATCAGTCTGTGTGGAATGAATGTATACATTATACAAGTTTCACTTTTTGACTGGAATTACCGAAATAAATCAACTTTTTGATGATATTCTAATTATATGACCAGCACCTCTATATCAAAAATGTACAGCAGTAACAGTATCTGTGGTATTTTGATATAAAATGTATAAATATGCTAAGTTTTAAATTAGCAATCTATCAGGAGGAATCTATTAAAATTATTATTATTATAATATTTTTCTTCAGAAAGACTAGCTACATTGACCTAACCACAGTAATGAGAAGACATCCATGGTCTTACCTGCTTGTATGGCATTGCACTTAAAATGTATGGGCAAATACACGAAGGGCCTTTAAGTCTAGACCTCCAATAAATTATTGAACATTTTTCAGTCCTGTGCAATATATATTCTGTTCGAATGATGTTTGAAAAAAAAAGGCATTGTTTGCCTTCAGATATTCCTAAAGATTTCTTAAATCATTAAGAGCCATATGAAAGGAAAACAATGCCTGTTATGGAGTAGGAAACAAACAAAAAAAAAACTTGCAAAGTCCCAACTAAGTAAAGTGTTCTACTCATGGGTACAGTCAGTCTGGTATAACTAGTCCTAGAATAAGTAACTAGTCCTAGAATAAGTAACTAGTCCTAATATGTCCAAATAAGTAGCCCTAGTAAGGTGTAAATTAAATTAAGTTTCATTCAAAGGGTTCCAGATGCTTAGACAATACTTCAGACACCTATAATGTAAATAGTATGGTATATATCAAAATACTATAACATAACCATCACTTTACCATGGTACTGTCACAGCTGCATGGCTTTTTTGAAGGTCACTATGAGAAACTTAAACGATTTCATGTGAATCCTAGTACTGTAGATGCTTTAAAAAAGGTAAAAATGCTGCTCCAAAATTTACCAGAATATAATTGTTAAAAAATAAAAAAACATCTCACGGGCGAGCATATCACCTAACCACCATACATAATAAGACAGCAAAATGTGACTTGATGGGTGAATGATGAAAGGCTAGAGACACCCCTTGAATGCAGGCTATATACGGCAGTCATGAAACAATGTAACAAAATTTAGGCATGCTCTTTTTTCTTCTTTTTTATTAATTTTGTACTTCTTTGTACTTGTTTTGGTTTGCTATTTATTTGTATACATTTATTGCTTATCAGGCTTATCATGCTTATTGGGGCGTGCCTCAGCCCCTAATGTTTTGGCCTCAGCCCCTGATGTTTTGAAATCCTAGAGACACACCTGTATTGAACCCAGAACATTCCTTTAAATCCATGGATGATTTACAGACAAGAATCCAAATTACATTATTTTCTGCAAACAAACTGACTGATTGACAACTTTCCTGCACTGTATGCAATCATACATTTTTGCTATTTCAAACAAACTTTGTTCTCACAATCACCATGTCAACAGCCTCCATTGAGTGCAGCTTTCACAAAAAAAGTATGCCAGAAACACAACAGAAAAAGTGTGACTGAATATAGTCCTATAGGAATATAAACCAGATGCAAGCAGAGTGTCTCATCAAAAGCATAAAGATCTTATAATCAATGCACTGTAGCTGTCAACACTGCAAGCTTATGCTGCATTATGTCGGTTTAGAACATTCGCTTAGACATGTTCAGTGTAGACAGCCTCAAGTCATTGCGGAACATCGGTGACTGTGTGTTAATATTACAGGGTGTATTTCTGTGTGGGGTGGGGGTGTTTTAGAGGTTGATAAGGATTGAAAGGGAACCCAGTTTATGTACCCATGCCACTGCTGTCATCTCACCAGCCACAACAATTACGTATGTTGTGGAGGCAAGGATTATGCAAATGACTCTACACTGTGACGTAACAATGCAAATTATTTAAACATGAGTCGTTTTTGCAGGGTGGAAATATTTGTCTTTTTGGACTGGAGAGGAAACTTTGAATTCTAAAACTTACAGTATTTTTTTTATTTTTTTTTTAGTTCAATGACCTTTTCAAAATATCAAGAAAAATGTTGTTCCTCATGTCATAATCCCTTTAATGAAACTGGAGAACAAAAAAAGATTTGTAAGAAAAAAATCTAGAGAAATCATATATTTAATACACTGAAATGCTGTAGAAAAAAATATACTTATACAATGCCCATCATAGTGTCAACAGTGTCAGCAGATGTTGGGGCGTATGAGGGATTTCTGTTTTCATGTCATCACTTTGATGGGAAAATGACAGCGAGGAGAATACTGATGGCTCCTATTTTGTCATTCTGACTTCAAAGAAAATACTCTTCACCTTCTGTCACTCACTCAACGTTGTGTCGAATGAAGTGACACAAAGGGGTCTTCCTTGGGAGCCTTGTGTACCTCTGAATTTGAGAAAAGGCCATTGTGAAACTGGCAGCCAGAATTTGCGTGTGCCCGCCCCCGGACATACGGGTATAATGGGAAGCGGTGTGTGTCTGTCAGTCAAATTTTTTTTCGAAGCCGAGCAGTTGTGCAACAGCAAGCTGAGTTAACCACTGTTTCATTCACCTCTACTGGTGAGAAGCACTGCTGTTGGATCTACGGCATGTTTCCAGCTGGCATTCTCTCTCTCTGCACGTTGTGCAGTCCACACCCCTGGGCGCTTCAACAGTGCTTTTCGTTGCCTAAAAGAGTGAAGAGTGAAAAGATGGCCGACATGCTTGCCCAGGCTGCCGTGAGTGTGGGATTGGACTGGAACCCTCCATCCTCCCCACAGCCTTCGCGGCTTGACGACTGGTACCTCTTCTCTGGGCACCGCTCACAGCCATGCCTCCCCCTGGTACCATATCTCCCGGAAGTGCAGAACTAGCTGATGCGAGAATGTGCCACGTTGTGGGACCGCCCGGTACTCCCCTCCAGAGCCTGTAGGATGATGTCATCATTGACCTCTGCCACCAGACAGGCCACTTCGCCCTGCATGCCATGGCTCTCCTGCATGTCCACAAAGCCAAGGCACTCAAAGATCTGCACCTGGGTAGTCCCGATCCCGACATGCTGCAGGAACTGCGCTCTGCCACTGACCTCGCTCTTAGAGCCACAAAGGTCTATGCGCAGGCACTCGGGTGGGTGATGGCAACCTTTGTGGTCCAGGAGCGCCACCTCTGGCTGAACATTGTCGAGATGCACGACATTGACAAATTATGGTTTCTCAACGCCCTCATCTCCCAGATTGGCCTCTTCGGTGACACCGTCAACGACTTCGCCCAACAGTTCTCGGTGGTGAAGAAGCAGACGGAGGCAATATCTCACATCATGCCGCGGCGCCACCAAGCCAGTGTGCCCCCCTGAGACAAAACAACAGCCTAAACCCAGGCCCAGCTCTCAGCCCCAGCATTGAGCACCTTGCATGCGGCGTATGCCCCCTGTCTTCAGGACCCCTTCCAGACCAGGAAAGCTCAGAAGCGCTCCTGAGACGGGCGATCGAGGCAGTCAGATGTTCACTCCGGAGCTGGTACCAAGACCACTCCATCCCCCGGTGGAGGGCAGGGAGATGTTTTCATTACTTCCATTTGACGCACTCCCTTTGGACTGCGGTACCCACATTCTCAATGAAAGAGTGATTTCCTCACTCCCTATGTCATCCAGCCAGTGCGCACCATTCTCACGGCACTTCGGCCCCAAAACTCTACAGTCCTTGCGCCCTGGACGCAGCTCTCTCGCCTCCGGACCCGCGACTGCTCGGGTGTGCGGAGCAAGGTAAGTGCTTTGAGTCTGTTCTCAGCACCCAAGCCTCAGGACGCTCTTCTGCCTCCCGACGCGCTATTACCTTATCACCAAGATGATCCAGTGTACCTTCTCTCCCAGGTTAGCCACTAAGCGTAGCTTCCTGGATGTTCTCCTCCCTAGCCTTCTGGCCTGCGAAATCAGCAGAGCAATTCGCGTCCAGACCCACTATGAGCCACAGGTGCTCTGAACTGGGGTAGGGCTCCACGGGCTTAGTTCCCTCCTCAGGCAAACTCCCTGTGATGTATTTTCCACTGTACGGTACCCCTGTCGGCAGACCCGCGTCTCCCTTGGGCAGTCCCACTGCCCCGGTCAGGGGTGCTGGGAACCTAAGGTCTGTATATGACATCTCTTTACGGGGCGTTGGGGAGGGTTACGTGCAGCCAACACAGTTGCCTCTAGCACACAGCAGCCTGCTTGCACCTGTCTCAGCAGTTCACGTAACATGGACTAGTGCATGGCGTTTTTGAATGGGACCCCTTGTGTCACTTCATTCAACACAACATTGAGTGAGTGACAGAAGGGGGATGTCATGGTTACTGTTCCCTGAGGGAGGGAACTAGACATTGTGTCCCTCCTACCACAGCACTAGACCTACCACTGTAAACATCTGTGCCTTTTTCGGCTCCTCAGTGCTTAAACCTGACTGACAGATGCAAACCCGCTTCACTTTATACCCGTATAGTTTTATTTATTTATTAAACAAAAATACTAATACGTGTATGTATAATTCCACATCCTGGGAAAATCTCACCTAGAGTAAGTCAGCATATCTAATAGCAGCCTTCTAAAACCTTTACAAAATGAAAATAATATATTGGTAAAATTTCTGCTTTTTTTTTCTAAAATAATTGAACAATGTTCTTATAATTGGACATGCTGGCTTCAAATTTAGAAAGTGAGCCATCATGCTGGCAGACTACTGCAACATTTATGGTGAGAAAATGCTTTATTAATAACGATGTTTGTTATGTTAGAATATTCAAGTCAACAGAATGAACACTTGGACACTTTAGTTTCATTTTAGCACAGTTTGTGGAATTTTTAAATGTCTGTCTAAACTAACGGTCTGTCTTTTACACAGCATAGATGAACATCGTTCCTAAAACTATCTTTTCCCACTCGCTGTTTTTGCACTCTTTGTTACAAAGTGTCCCATTTCTGTTTTACTGAGTGACAAATCACCAATTTTCAGTAGTCGAGCATTTGGAATGAATTTTGAAATAATTGCGCAAATGAGCAGAGAACCAGTCCTGAAGAAAGGACTAGGTATTCTCCACACAGCCAATCAGGTGAGAAGCTATGGTACCTACCCTTGCCATTTCGACAGTTGCTGTTGTGCTTTCTCTCTTGCCGTTGTGTTTTCTGTCTTGTTGTTGTGTTTTCTGATTTACTGTTGTGTTTTCTAACTTGTTTCTAACAAGCAGGGAGGAAGGCACCAGCAGGAATCCTGGCATCAGCCAAGGACTGGAAACTCTCTGTGGATTTGGAGAAGCAGCTGAAATTCCCCCAGCACATCGTCAGCACAACTATGAGGCCAGATATTACTCTAGTCTCAGAGAGCACCAAGAATATAATCATCATGGAGCTGACCGTGCCATGGGAGGAACGCTCGGGAGAAGCCCACGAAAGAAAGATGACCAAATATGAACATCTGGTCACAGACTGCCGAGCACAGGGCTGGAAGGCGAGATGCATGCCTATTGAGGTTGGCTGCAGAGGATTTGTGGGGCGCTCCCTCCACAAAGCCTTTACTGCGCTGGGCATTGCAGGAACATCAAGGAGCAGGGCCATCAAGAACACCACCGAAGCAGCCGAGAGAGCCTCAAGATGGCTCTGGATCCGTAGAGGAGCACCATGGGGGCAAGCGAGTGCTACCTGAACACAAGTCGCGGTCTGATCAGCCGTGGCTGGGTTGCCTGGGCGAGGGTGTCTGATGTTGAAAGACCCGAAACACCCAAGGACCCCAGGTTACATCACTGATGATGTGTTCAGGTAATCTGAAGATGCCGTTTCAAGAACTAGGTGCATCTGAAGATGTGTTTCTAGAACTTTGTTTCTGGTTTTGGTGTTGTGTTTTCAGATTTGCACTTTTGTTTTTGGATTTTCCGTGGTGTTTCTAGATTTGTCTAGAACAAATCTAAAAACACAACAGAGTGGAGCCAAAAGTTAGTTGTTTTTAGCTGTAGCCTAAATTATGTAATGCAGTCAACAGAAATAAACACTTTATTAAGGAAATTGCAACCTCTAAATTGCATTTATCATTGATTATTTAAATAGGATTACTTCCTGGTTTCCGTGGGACCAGAACCCAAGTTTTTTCAATGTCTCAGGCTGTTCACACCACAGGAAAAGGTAAACACATTTGAAATTATGCAAATTTGTCTGAAGGGGCATGGTCAATTCTGTGTGATCATGTTGTGTGCAACATCATCCAGTAGGAGATATTTAGGAAACAATTTGTCTAGGCATATGCAAAACTACCAAATTTCCTAAATGATTAGTTGTTGGGTTGCCTGAAGGACTATCAATGTTAAGTAAACCATTGATAATTAGGCTCAGGTTCAGATAGATATACTGAAGCAAAGCACAGTACATCAACATGGTAACATAATGATATTCAACAAATTAGTTAAATAACTGTAGATGATGGGTTGTAAATAATCACCATAGGATGCAAAACTATTTTGGGGGGATTTAATCTGACAGCTGTATAAAAAATTATAATAATTAAAAAAAAAAAAAATCAGTGGTAGATGGGGCAATATTTTATTTATGTATTTTTTTAAGTAAAGAAAAAAAAACAATTTAATATGGTACAATCAAATACGAAAATGAAATAAAAAAATGAAATACGAAAATAGGGTAGAGGCTAATGTCAAATGAAAATATAAACAGGGCATCAGCCTATCCATTTGCTAAAGAACATATTTATTTGGTATAAGAACATATACCAATTTACATTGTATCATTGACTGATGTGGCCACTAAAGATATGTGAGATCACACCAGATGCAGTGGCAAGTATGGACACCAAGGCCAACAGGTATATCAGGAAGTGGCTGGGCTTGTCGCATTGTCTTTCAGTCATAGCATTGTTTGAAATGAATTCCTTACAACTGCCATTGAAGTCCATCAAACTGGGTAACAAGCAGGAGAAGATCAGGCTGTTCTTAGAACTAAGGGAATCGACAGACCAGTCAGCCTTGTCAAGCCCAGGCCTAAACAGACCACTCCTGGAAGGCAGAAGTGGTTGTAAACAGGGCAATTTCAATTTCAGAAAGAGAGTTCACTGGAAGAACCCAATCAGGTGTCCCAAGAGCAAATCTGCAGCACATGTTGGCTGGGTGCAAGACCGCCTTGGCACAAGAGCGGTACAGGTGGCGGCATGATCTGATTCTAAGAAAGCTCCTTGAGGTGTGTAGAATAAAGTCATATAAAGGCCATCATGCTCATCAGAGGAAGTACGTTTAGTTTGATAAAACCAGAGGTGCCATACAAGGCATGGAATGGAGGGAGGAAAGGTCAGTCCTGGCACATGTAAGTGATTGGTCACTGAGGGTCGACCTTGGCCAGCAGCTAAATTTTCCTTCTGAGATTGCCATCACCTCCTTGAGGCTGGAAATAGTGTTATGCTCAGCATCAGCTAGGAAAGTCATAATGATTTAACTTACTGTCCCATGGGAAGAGGGACTCGAGGCAGCCTATGAGAGTAAGAACCTAAAATATGCTGATCTGGCTGTGGAGAGCAGGGAAAATATATGGAGGGCTGCAACTTTCCCTGTGGTGGTCGGGTGTCGGGTGTCAAGGGTTTATTGGAACATCAATGCAGCACCTGTTGAAAAACATTGGTATCTTTGAATCAGTGTTGATGAAGTCTCTGAAGGAAATGTCAGAGGAAGCTTGCTATGGTTAAGAAGGAAGGATGAAAAGTGGGGTACGCAGAAGTGAGAAAGTATGAATAGGGAACAATTGCTATATGTGGTGAGGTAGCAAGTAGAAGAGGAAAATGATGGGGAGGAACTATTTCTGCTAACCCACTCTGTCCTTATCTAGGGGTTTCTGGAGAGGGATTGAGAGGGTGAGCGAAACCAGGCCAAGGTAGACTTTGGAGCGCCGGCTGACGCAGTCTCGAGGCTCGACTCTCACATCGCTCTCCTACTTAATTTGTTAGAGGATTGGTTTAAGGACAGGCACTAGGTTGGTAGTAGGCAGAGTTTGATAGCTTGTGGTTGTAGAAGAGGCCTTAGACATACAGTAGGTCTACTCATGGGGGGGTAGGGTGGTTATTGAACACTGGCTGTATGGTATGTCTTAACTGGAAAGGAGGAATGTCTGGTTGTATGGCATGTCTTAATGGGAAAAGAGGAATGTCTTGATGGGAGAGCAAGAACGAGTGGCAATCAAGAGGTTCAGCTGCAAGGGGAGGCAGGGAGACATACCCCACCACCAGGAGATTATCTGGCATTAATGGGGCAAAACATCTGTGATAGGTAACTCCCAGCAAATGACCCCATAACTAGACAACTGAAGGCTGGAGGTGCGGTAGGCTGTAATGCCCAGCATGCTTAAACATTTAATGTACCTGTGCTTCTGAGTGAGTAAACAGCTTCAGACAGAATCGGCAAAATACTTTAATCTCTCCAACACCTCACAAATACGTGAACATTACTCATAGCAGAGGATTTAACATCTGACAGTGATTAGCTTGAAATGTATTGTAGATGCACCGCTTTTCTATAACAACAGTGCATAAAAATACTAAACATTAAAGAGATTACATTTCTTGCAGAAAGTTTTACCATGCTGACATGTATTCACTGTTAAGCGCAGCAAATTATTATCATGAAAAAATGCTCTCTGAGAAGTTGCGTCTTTCAATTCATTTGAGAATTGCATCTCCCAATAAAACCACCACTACTAAATATATTAATGTTATTAGTTGACCCTACCAATCGACTAGACAGATGTTGAACATCTAGTTGACTGATCGACCACCTAGGCACATCTCTAATTTTATCCATTTAATTACTTTCAACTTAATTAGCAACCTGTGTGTGTTTTGGTTATATATGATGATCTTGCTTTGATTTAAACAAATTTAATAAATAAATAGAATTCCCATAAAAAGCTTGCCTTTAGTTATCAGCTATCTCTTGCACAGATAAAAATATATGTAAGGAATAATTGACGACGGACAGTTAAATTATTGAAAAATAATGCACACCCCAGGTGGAAATGCGGTCAAGATGCACAGTGTAGGGACAGATATTTTTCAATAATTCAATTGGCTGGAGTCAATTATTCAGCTTATACCATGGTTACCACACCTTAAGACATCGTTCAGTATTTTATCTCAAGACATTTTGTGGCTTTCGTCCCTGAAACGCTTTCGTCCATGAAACGAATGGAACTACTTTCTTTTACCACTGATTCCTCATCTAGCTTTGATACAGCTCAAGCCTTCATTGCTAGTTGGAAAACATCACTTTACAGGAGATCTAACAAGGATGTGCTGCACTTCAGCATTTAAGTAACATTATAATGTGTGTGTATGTGTGTTTGTGTGTGAGCGTGGAATAGAGAAACACAGAGAGAGATCATGTGTGCAATTACCTGTGTTTAAAGTGGCTCTTGTCAGGAATAACATTGCTTCAAATTTCCAAGATGTAAGTTTAAGTATACTTCTCAGCAGGCAGCGAGTTTTGCCATTCTTGTACAGCTTTTGCATTGCTAAACAACAATCCAGTGAGTTGCGGGGTGTGCTGACTTTGCTCACACGAGTGTTTGTGTGAGAGCGAAAAAGAGGGGGAGGGGTAGCACCACGGTGCTTTCCACTAAAGCTATGTGAAACTTTAAAAGTTATAAGAGATAATACAAACTGTTGTATTGACCAAGTCGTAGGGGTGAGGCTCTGTTTGTGGGTCGAGACTTGAGTCTCTATGTGAGTGTGTGTATGTGTGTGTGTGTGTGTGTGTGTGTGTGTGTGTGTGTGCACATGCGTGCGTATGTATGTTTCTGAGTGTAAGTGCAGGTGAGACTAGAGAACGTGAGGGCACTTTTCAACTGAAATTGAAATAAATGGATATTATACATTTGACGTTCTCAACTGATTTACTTTAACTATTTATTTGTTTTATATGGTTATTTTGCTGTGGTAGCATGCACACACTTGTGAGGGTGGTCGTAAGTAGGAAACGGGAGGCAGGTTGCTCCACTCACAGGCAAGGATTTTAATGACCACACTTCAGTGCTCACAGAATCACAAAATAGTCTCTTCGGCTTCACAATAATAAACTTTTCAGCTTAACAATAATAAATTTTTCAGCTTCACAATAATAACTTTCTGGTCCCAGGCACTCTCCCCGATCTGCTGGTTGTGTGGCTGCTTTTATGCCTCTCTCCCTATGCTCACTGGAATTAGAAACGGGTGTTAGGCATAATTTAGCTCAGGTGTAAGCACCCTTACCACTTTCTCTCTCTCTCCGGATCGGCGCTTAACCAATCCCCCAATGCCACATACCCCCGCTGCCCGACTCAGGCCGGAGAGCCATCCGACCTGCCTACCACTCCCCCTCCCATTTCTGGAAAGGAAGTCAGTGACAGCTATCTGTGCTCCCGGTCTGTGTATCACCTTGAATTTAAAAGGCCAGATACCACCGATGGAGAGCCAGATACCACCGGGTGATCCGTGCGTTGGTATCCTTCATGCGGTGGAGCCATTGGAGATGTGCGTGATCCACGCAGAGGGTGAAGGCCCACCCAGCAGGTAGTACTGGAGAGTGAGGACCGCCCACTAAGGAGGAGGCAGGAACCGGCAGAACAGTCAACGTAAGTTTTAATGACATACCGTAAATTAACTCAAATCCACTTAAACACACATAGACACACCCACACACAGCAGCTGTCTATCTCTCTCTCTCTCTCTCTCTCTCTCTCTCTCTCTCTCCCAAACTGGCAGATCTGGCTCATATTTATCCCCCTCCCAGCTAATAAGCCCAATTCAGGGCCGTGCATTTCCTCACATCCCGGCCCCGCCCTCATCCTCTTCACACAACTGTATAGTAAAATGTAATATTCACTGTAATAATACTAATACTACAACTACTAATAATAATCAAGCAATGTATCACAAGCAAGACTGCTGTAGAATAAAAGTAAAAAAAAAAAAATGCAATAACATGTTGAAAAGTTCCATTTTTGATTGTTAAAAGATTTAAGAATAAATTTTGATGATGAAATTAAATTAAACTTTAAAACACAGAGTTCTGGAAAATAATAATTATTATTAAACCATAATTATAAAAAGAATTATTAAATTGTTAAATATAACTAAACTGGTGTGTTAGTAGTTCAGTATGAAATTTCAATGGTATCGGTACCAACTACTGAAATCTTGGTACCGTGACAACACTATTATATACACTGTTTGTCATTTTTATCCAATGTACTTACCCACTGTGTTTGTTTTAATTGGTTATTTTGCCATGGTAGCCAGTATGGCTCTTTAATATAACGGAAATAATTTGGCAAAGTGAGATGGAACCGTTAAGCGGTCAAGGCCAGGAACTACTTCATAGCTGTGCGTTTACTGGAAAATAATTGCACATCTCAATTGCACAATGTCCGTCAACCAATCAGAATCAAGCATTCAACAGTCCTGTGGTATTTAAAGAAAATATAATAAATGGATAACAAATGCTGGAATAGTGGATCATGAAGGAAAGCAAATATGTAAATAAATAAATACATAAATAAAAGGAGTTAAAAGGGGTACTTGACTTTTTGTAAAAAAAAAAAAAAATAAAATAAAAAAATCTAAGAGTTACTAACTTCAGTTAAAGCAAAGAAAGACAATAAAACCAAGTGTGCGCAACTCTATTAAGGTAATATAGTTTTACATTCTGAACATGTCTCCGCAGGGAGAATAAAGGAATAAATTTGGAGAAGGTTGTTGGCTCAGGTGGCTATGCTACACAAAAATTAGACACTTAAATCTAGAGTATTCAATTCATACCTGAAGAATTTTTGTTATACAGGTTGAAAATCTCTTTGCATCCTGAGAGCAATCAATATATAAAGTGCTCTGATCCAAAAAAAAGAAAAGAAAAATCCATTACCTGTGCCAGTCACAGGCCAGTAAAAGGCCCATCTAATCTTTTAATTCAGCCAGAATGCAATGATTGGAGGGCCTGCCTGCCTGTCTAACTATGTACCTCCCTACCTCCACGCACTCTGCCCCATGCACTCAATGGCGTGAGTTAGGGTGGGACTATCTGACTGAACAACTGCAGGCTAGGGGCGTATTCAGTAGCTGTTTTAAAAACAACGTTTATTTTTGCAATTCCGTTTGGTGGTGCTACTGTCGCAGAAATTATATACTCTGACTTTAACAGATAGAAGTGTGTGTGTGTGTGTGTGTGTGTGTGTGTGTGTGTGTGTGTGTGTGTGTGTGTGTGTGTGTGTGCAGCAGGATAGCAGTACCTGCATGAACGCAGTTCGGTAATATTTAAGAGGCACACCCGTTGTAACTGCCAGCGTTACTGCAGTTAGATGCTAAATGTTTTGGAAAGTTGTTTGGACCATGTGCCTGGTATTGGTAATACTGATGTGTTATCAAACTTGACAGCAAACACCCCAGATATCATCATTGTAAATGAGATGCAATAGAGAGTATTTGTGCTGGAAGTGGGGTGTGCATTGGACCATAGTCTAGAGGAGGTCTTTTTCACTAAACTGTTTAAATATTAACCACTTGTTCAGTGTATTAACAGCATTGGGTATAAGTGACAACTCTTAATCTTTATTTTTGTGAGTCTGGGTCATGTACACAGGCTTGTAGTGAGGTGTTACAGGTTACAGATATTGCAAAAAGGAAGGACAAACAGAGTGCCAGATACTGTTCTGTATTAGCCATTATTGGTAGTTGCAATGTGTGGAGGCGTTGTTATTTGTATCCTTGATGCTAATAATTAAATACTGATATGTGTTACCTGCAAAGTGTCTTGCAAACATGGATCTGAACTATATATGTCCTTTTTGTATTTCTATGTCAAGTAGATATAAATAAATATTTGATAAATATTAATATGCATGTATGTGTGTGTGTGTGTGTGTGTGTGTGTGTGTGTGTGTAAATAAAAGAACATCTGAACAGTTTGTGCTGGCAGGGAGAGGGGATTGATAAAAATGAAATATAGGTGTAGGCACTACTAGGCAGGTTTAAGCATGGTTTTTATATACTGAACATCTCTCTCTTTCTTTCTTCAAAAAAGAACAATAGTACAGCTTTCCCTCTTGCAGACAGCTTTAACAATTCTCTCAACTCTCTGACCACCCCATTAAAAAAAAATAAAACAACAACAACAACACATTAGGCTTTTAAAGCAATACGTTACAAAACTGGCCATGAATTTTAAGTCCAAATTATTTGTGCTGTATCCTGTTTGGAATTACGATATTATTTAAATGAACTGAAAACATTTATTATTATTCATATTTAGACAGTTTGAGTGTAGACTGCCCAGTTCTCTGCACTATTGTGAATATCTTCCATTCAAAAGTACCTCAAGTTTTCAGTTACAGATTCTTCTTAGAGCTAACACTCTTTCCTCAGGCTCTTGATCTCAGCTTTATACTTTCTGCCCTAACAATGTCAAAGACTTGCTTCTAGCTTTGTAAAGAAATTCCATTCCCCGAGAGCAGTGTTTTTTTATGTCATAAGCCCATACTAACACTAAGCAGCAACACACACACTCAGAGCCAGACTCTTTGTAAAGGGAGTGATGTTTCCCTGACGTCCACATCAGACCTTCCGCTCCCCCATAAGTACAATGCTGGCCCACTTCAATGGCACTATATATTTGTGCATTTAAAATCCACAGTGTTAAAGTGATTGGCGTGAATTAATAATGACGCTGGCTAAATCCACAGACAATAGTAGTAAGCAGAGCAACAAGGAGGCCATTATGCATCTGTGATCCTTTGCAAATAATGTGTTAGAAATAAACATCTGTGTTTATTTCTTCTTGACCTGTGTGTGCAATGACCAAGTCAACACAGTCAAAAACACAAGATCTTAACCAATATATACAGATGAAAGACAGACACAGAGACATAGAGAATTTGTGGTTGTGTGTGCATGTGTGGGTTTTGGACTGTGAATCTGACTGTGAACAACAGATATGGGCTTCAACAAACAGGACGCATTGACACTAGGTGCAAAGGTAGAGCTAAGCAAGATAAGGCCTATTCTTAACACACAGATACTATTCGGCAGACAGAGGGCATTTTGATAAGCTGAGACCTCACACACACACACACACACACACACACACACACACACACACACACACACACACACACACACACACACATAACCTTACCCCTAAACCTAACCCTCACATAACTTTCTGCAGTTTTACATTTTCAAAAAACATTGTTTAGTATTTTTTTTTAAGTGATTTGAATTATGGGGACACTAGAAATGTCCTCATAAACCACATTTATAGCATAATTCCTTATTACCAGTTTGTAATTAAAAAAAAAGTCCTCGAAAACAACCCAAACCTGTATACACACACACACACACACACACACACACACACACACATTTTGAAGTCAGGTCATACACATAAAGACCCATATTGATTGGTAAGGTCACACACATACACAGACAGATTTCAATAATTAACATCCCTGATGGGTGAGGTTGGCTTGTTATCTATTTAGCTTATACTGAAATAATTACATCACTATGCACAAGTGACACAAGGCTTGTTTAAATATGCAGGTTAGTGAAATTAGGGACTGAATAAGACTCTTTAAGATCTTTAAACAACACAAAGACTGTGCTTCAGAATTTTACTTGCCCTGGCAACATTTTCACTGGCCCCAAAACAAAACTGAAAAATAGCTGATACATCATGGCTTAAAAATATTGTCCAAAGCTAAATATTTGATTTACACACTCACACACACACACACACACACACACACACACACACACACACACACACACACACACACACACACACACACTCTCTCTCTCTCTCATAGGACATTATCTCATTCACCCCACCCTTCCTGTAGCACTTGCCATAGATGTGGCTGTCTTGTCGGCACTTCTCACACACCTTACAGTCTAGCTGATCCCACAAAAGGGGTTAAGATCCATAACACTCTTTTCCAATTATCTGTTGTCCAATGTCTGTGTTTCTTTGCCCAATCTAACATTTTCTTTTTGTTTTTCTGTTTCAAATGTGTCTTTCTTTGCAATTCTTCCCATAAGGCCTGCACCCCTGAGTCTTCTCTTTACTGTTGTACATGAAATTGGTGTTTAACGGGTTGAATTCAATGAAGCTGTCAGCTGAGGACATTTGAGGCATCTATTTCTCAAACTAGAGACTCTGATGTACTTATCCTCTTGTTTAGTTAAGCTTCATTTAACGAACCAAATAGCTTTCAGCAGAGTTTGATATAATGGCAAGTGATTTTCTAGTATCAAATGATCAATTTACATTATTAGAAGGTGTTGGAGTGATTGCTGTAATCTAGATTTGATCAAAAATAACTTTTTTCAAATAGTGATGGTGCTGTTTTATACATCAGTAATGTCAAGACTATAATTTGTGATCAGCTGAATGCCACTTTGGTAAATTTAAGTACCAATTTCCTTCCGAAACAACAAAATCTGTACATTATTCCAAACTTTTGGCCGCCAGTGTGTGTAATATATATTACATTCAAATTTGTTTTACAGATTCATTCAGATAACTATTTCTGTAAATCACACTTAGGTGGTTCGCAAATCAACATCTTTTATATGTTTTGAGTCATTAAACCATTGATAAAGGACAGAGGCCAAAACAAGCCAAAACAAGTCTAATTATACTTTATTCAAACCAGCGTGTCTACTAAGAGTGTTTAAATATCATTAGGGTTTTCCCTGCAAATGACAACAAAGCATATCATTTTTTGAACTGCTGTGCATGACCATCAAACAATATACAAAAAAGACAACATAGCCTGAAAGTAATTACAGGTTTTAATTGCGTCCTGATGTCATTGTAATGTCATTAGTCAATTTTACTCTTAATTAATCCAGCTTCTTTCTCTCCTTGTTAAACGGAATTACCAAACTAACCAAACTAAATGAGTGACATGCCTCCTCTGTCGATTGGTCATAAGAAGACGCTGATCCTAACTCATTCATAAATTGAATGAGGAAATGGGGAATATTAGTTCACAGCCCACACTCCAATGCTTTTGGCTCACTTTACATGTGGGAAAAGCAACCAAAGTGACTTACGATTCAAACAAGTGCAGAGTTGCGGCTGCAGCTGTTTAGAACTGTTACATGCTGATTGCAAAGTTACGTAATTTTAAGGGGGCTGAAGCTCTCCTAAAAGAGGCCAAATAATGTCGATGGCTGCTGCTAAGACACTTGGAAATAAGTGAGGAATATTCTAGGAGAGCACGCTTGTACGTCTGCACGCTCGTGCGCTCACGAGACTATTCCTCACCGCTTCCAGTAATATTATGCACTCGCGCGTCATTGCAAGCTAAATATAATCATGCTCTCTTGTCTCCGAGTGCTTGGTTAGAAGACTTTGTTCACTCTGTGTATTTTTTGTGCTATCTCACTTGTTGTCTGCTAACACTAACGTTGTAAATGCATCACTGGCCCGATCGGGCAAGTTACAGTTCTAGCAGCAGGCCCGAACCTCTCTCACACTGGCCCCGGGCAATCGGGCAGTCTTTATTATCGAGCCCTGACAGATAAATATAACATAAATAAATTATTTTGCACCACCAATTAAGATCTTCTACAGTGATAAGATACTGTTCCGAGCACACAGAACAATGAATAAGAATGTGGACATTTACTGCCGCATTCCTATTTAAGGCTGCACTAGGGAAGATTATTTGTTTAAAAGTGAACAAAACTCCATTATTGAGTGAATTCATAAAAATCTGTGTTCGAAACCCTGTCCTTGCCTCACCCCAATTCACTACGGTAATCCTACAGTAATGTTACGTTACATTTACGTGAGTAACTTTTTTGGAGAAAATTTACTTGAGTAGGTTTAGTGGTAAGTACATTTGTAATAAAACATTTTAATCTTCACTTTAATGGGCGACATTACTGTCAAGCATCCTTAAAGTGATTGGACACCCATAAATTAATGTTTATAAATGATGTCTTTCATAATTTAGACTCACTCTCATTGATCCCAACCTGTATAAACTTACTGTCTTCTCAAGAAGCCAAAACAAGGGGTTAGGCAGAATGTTAGGGACTAACTGTTCTGTCTAACATCTCCTTAATTGTGTTCATTATGTTCAAGTCATATAGGTTTAGAACATGAGGGTGGATAAATAATAACAGAATTTGCATCTTTGAACTATCACTGAAACTGAAGGTATAAAGAAAAGTCACAAAGTCACATGATCCATGCACGCAAGGTGTTAATAATAACAATAATCAAAAAAGAAGTAACTAGTAACTCACTACAAAAGCTCTTTCAATTGGAAACGTACTATTACTCAAGTAATTATTAGCATTAGTACTTTTACTTCTACATGAGTTTTTATTTTTTTAATTATTAATACTTTCACTTGAGTACCATTTTTGGTTACTCTAGCCATCTCTTCTTACTTTATTTATTCTCGCATGTTTGTGTCATGTCCACAAGTAGAACAAGTGTGTGGTACCTTGGGAAGCTACAGCAGTTTCATCAGCGGTGGGACAGCAGTTTCCGGATGGATGTTTAACCATTTACCAAAGTTGTTACTTGGGTGTAATAGTACTAGTTGTTACTAGGGTTGTTGAAGTGTATATTGTTTGTCATGCTTTATTAAATTGAACATTAGTCTGCTTATGTTGCGTTTACCAATAGCCATGTGTTTAATTGGGTACGTTTTCTGGTGAAGTTGCTGTAACTCGTTTACTAATATTCTTGACTTCTTGATTATTTCATAGCATTGCTGTATGTGACACTTTTCAAAATCACCAGCACAAGAACAGACAGGGAGCTGAGGTCTCACAACTCAGGTAAGCTTTAATTTGGCACCTTCAACATACAGTTCTTTAAACATAAAAAGCAACACAACTACTTGGCTGACTCTCTTGTTGGGCTCTTTCTGGCAACTGGAGGTGCTAAAGCTCTTTTATGCCACTCTCCCTGTACTCACTGAAATCAGAGACAGGTGTTAGACATAATTTAGCTCAGGTGTAAGCGTCCTTACCGCTTCCTCTCCCCGGACGGGCGCTTGACCACGCCCCCGCTGCCACACTGTAGTTTCAAGGTTCCCTATGTGTGTGTGTGTGTGTGTGTGTGTGCGTGCATGGCACTGTCCTCTCATTTCTTTTACCCTAGTTGCAGAAATGCTCAATTTTGTAGACTGTTTAAAGGCCACTATAGATACAAGGTGCAACAATTTCCCCATGAACGTATGTTATCAAGTTGTTTACAAGGTACTGATTCATAGCACAGTAATGTACATATAAATCACTTTGCATATAACCATTTCATACAGTATAAAGGAAAAGTCTAGGTTATGGATGTAACCTCCATTCCCTGATGGAGGGAACGAGACGTTGTGTTGAAGAAGCGACACTAGAGGTATCTCTTGAGTGCCGAATATACCTCTGATCTATGAAAAAAGGCCAATGAGAAGTTGGCAGACAGAATTTGCATGTCCCGCCCCCCGGACATACGGGTATAAAGGCGAAGAATTACGTCTGTTTCATTCAGGATTTTTTTGAGGAGCCGGAAATGGTCCGGCCACAACAGTGGCTCGGCTCAGCGACGTGGCAGGGAGGACACAACGTCTCGTTCACTCCCTCAGGGAACGGAGGTTACATCCATAACCTAGACGTTCCATCCGTAACCTAGACGTTCTCCGTCTGTCGCTCACTTTGACGTTGTGTCGATGAAGCGACACTAGGTTCCAATTTAAATCATGTCATGCGCTGAGCCATGTACATTTACTGCTGACACAGGAGCGGGCAGGTACTTGACGTGCCAAAACGACCAGCTGTATCAGACTGCACGTACCCTTCCCCAATGACCCACAAAGTCGTCGGAATCCTTATAGTTACCCTAGACAGGGGAACATGGCGACGCTTGCCAACCTGAGAACGGGCCGAGCCTAGCCAGGCCTCTTTTCTCTCTATGTTTCTCGCATAGAGTCAACGGCTGGGGCCCTTACACGCACCGGGGAAGGGGGTCTTACCCAGTTTCCTATTCTTTCAGGGGAAAAAGACCCTGCGGAGACCACACCTGCCCAGAAAGGTAAGAGGTAAGAGTACACCACATGGTCTTTTAGGTCACATGTGGGAAGTGGCACGGTGGTAGATCCCACCTCTTCAGAGGGAGGAGTTGGTACAGACACGGCGACCAGGGGGCAGTGGGAACTACCCAAGGGAGACGCGGGTCCGCTCATAAGGGGACCGTACCGCGGAAAATACACACAGGGGGAAGTCCACATAGGAGCCCTGACCTGTGGAGCACCTATTCCAGTACAGGGTAGATTTGAGTACCCATAGTGGATTGGGTCGACGAATTCCTCTGCCGAATTGCGGACCCAGAGGGCAAGTGAGGAGTCATCCAGGGAGCCGAGTGAGTGGGATCTCCTGGGAGAAAAAGCGCACAGTATTACCTCAACCGAGGGAGGTGCAAGCGATCCACCCGACCAGTCCATCAGCATGTTACAGAATTCTACTCAGGCTCGGACCTGAGAAATCACGGGACGAAACTGACTCTACCCTGAGATTGTAGAATCTCGCAAAGGTATTAGGTGTTGCCCAACACGCTGCTCTGCATATATCTGCCAGGGAGGTGCCTCTGGCCAGTGCCCATTTGGACGCAACACTCCTTGTTGAATGTGCTCGGACTCGCAAAGGCGGGGGGGCACATCCTGGGTGCGATAGGCCAATGAAATGGCATCCACCACCCAGTGGGAGAGCCTCTGTTTGGAGACAGCGTTCCCTTTCCACTGTCCACAGAAGCAGACAAAGAGCTGCTCAGAATGTATAAATTTCTGCGTGTGGTCCAAGTAGGTACGCAAAGCACGTACCAGACACAGCAACGAAGGGGCTGGGTCTGCCTTCTGGGTTCACTACCCTGTCTCTGAAGGGCGTGGTAGGAACTTTGGGCACGTAGCCCGGCCGCGGTCTTAGGATCACATGTGTGTCTGCTGGACCGAACTCCAAGCAAGTGTCGCTGACAAAGAACACTTGCAGGTCCCCGACCCTCTTGATGGAGGCGAGCGCGATCAGCAGGGATGTCTTTAGAGAGAAGGTCCTGATTCCAACTGATTCTAGCGGCTCGAAGGGGGGTCTCTGAAGACCCGAGAGGACCACTGAGAGATCCCAGGAGGGGAACTGGCTTGGCCGGGAGGGATTCAACCTACGGGCACCTCTTAGGAACCTGATAATCAAGTCGTGCTTACCCAAAGACTTGCCGTCTACTGCGTCGTGGTGGGTTGCAATAGCAGCTACATACATCTTCAAGGTGGATGGGGACAGCCTCCTTTCCAACTACTCCTGCAGAAATGAGAGCACTGACCTGACTGTGCACCTTTGTGGGTCTTCGTCCCAAGAAGAACACCAATTTGCGAACAGGCACTACTTTAGGGCATAAAGTTGCCTGGTAGAAGGGGCTCTGGATTGGTTGATAAGGTGGTAGATCAGCTAGATCTTCCGCATCCCGTCCAGGGGCCAGACATGGAGGTTTCAGAGGTCTGGGTGCGGATGCCAGAACGTGCACCGTCCCTGAAAAAGAAGTTCTTTCCTCAGTGTAATTTGCCAGGGAGGGGCTGTCACAAGGAGTATGAGGGGATGTGAGTGGCTTGAATCGCTGCTGGCTCCAAAGGAGGAGATGATGGGCAAGATGTGACATGATTTATGTATGCCACCATGGTGGTGCTGTCTGATCTGATCAAGATGTGTTTGCCCTGAACTAGTGTGAGAAAACTCCTCAGGGCAAAGAATACAGCCAACAACTCAAGGCAGTTGATGTGCCAGCGCAGCGGGGTGTGTGCACGTTGCACATGGTGCCCCAACCCAATTTGGAGGTGTCAGTCGTAACCAAGATGCATTGGGACACCAGCTGCAAGGGGACTCCTGTCCGCAGAAAGCAGAGGTCTGTTCAGGGTTTGAATGTTTGGCGGCAGGCGGGGGTGACCATCACACGGTTCATGCCGTGGTGCCATGCTTGTCTCGGGACTCGAGTCTGGAGCCAGTGATGAAGCGGTCTCATATGCATCAACCTCAGCAGCACGACCGCCGTGGAGGACACCACATGCCCCCGGAGCTGAAGCCGTGTACTGCGGTAAAGTGGCTGTGAGCGACGCGCAGACCCAAGGAACCAATCATCCAGCTGCGACCGCTAGGGAAGGATGAAGGGTTCCAGTCCAAGCCCACGCTAGCGGCGGCCTGGGCGAGCATGTCGGACATCTGGGCGTCAGCCTCAACCTGGGCATGCTGGCCCGAAGGCGGCAGCCCAGACGAGTCATCCGCGTCAGATGCCGGACCGCTCTCCGATGCAGCGGCGTGCTCATCCAGCTCGAGGGGCTCCAGAGTATAGGCAGTCTGGCTGTGAGGCGAGCCGCTGTTGCCTCGAGCCCGGACAGATGTCAACGAGCGTGCCGGGGGGCGGACGGTTTGCAGGGATGTACCGGCAAAGCCGCACCCGCTGCCATCCCCAAATCGCCTCCATCGCCAGCCGCATTGTCCTCAATCCTGTGGGAAGAAGGAACTATGTAGGGGGCGGCTGGAGTGGCGTTCCTTCGGTTGAAGGAAAGCCACGACCGCAACGTTGCCATGGTCATGTTCTCGCAGTGAGATCGCAGCCCAGACATACGAGACAGCACCTGTGGCCGTGAAGCGGAGAGCCACAAACCATCCACAAATGCTGCCTCGGTGTGATTGCAGCCCAGACACACGAGACAGCACCTGTGAAGCGGAGAGCACTCTACCGCATCCAGGAACTACACAGGGGCGGAAAGGCATCTTTAAAAAGACGAGTCCTGAAAAGGACGTTCAACACTGCTGTGTATTGCTCTTTTAGAGGAAAATACTCTTTCAGAGAAAATCGCTCTTTTAAAAACAACTCTTAGTTAAGCTGTCGAAGAGCCCAGGGGCAAACTGCACTGCCGTGCAGAGAAGGAGATAGCCGCTGAAGTGTGCCGTAGATCCAACAGCAGATCGCTCAGAGGAAGATAAACTCGCAGCTCGCTGCATACACGACCATCGGCTCCGAAGAAAATTTCTGAATGAAACAAACATATTTCCGCGCCTTTATGCCCATATGTCCGGGGGCGGGACATGCAAATTCTGTCTGCCAACTTCTCATTGGCCTTTTTTCATAGATCAGAGGTATAATCGGCACTCAAGAGAGACCCCTAGTGTCTCTTCTTCGACACAACGTTGAAGTGAGTGACAGATGGGAACTGTTTTTCAACAACAAGTTCTGTTGAAATTATTATTTTGCATATTTATGCATATTATTTTTGCCTAATAAAGTATATGTCATCCCCATCATTATTGAATCCTCTGTTTGTGTTTTTAGTTTACTTTTATAGAGTACACTGCATAGACCTTTTATTGTAGTATTGCGGTTTACCAGCATTGTCCACAGAGGCTGTAGATTATTCTAGAAAAATAATTAAGTCTTTAATTGAACTCATATCTTAAATTTGGGATATATGTGGTTGTAACAAGACTCTTGACAGGGCGGGGAAAAGGAGGACAAGAGGACAGGCTTCTGCACACACACTCTTTAATCGTTCAACGTAAAATGACAGGGATTCAAACATAAACTTCTGATAACAAAACTAAGGCTTTCCATAAACTCAAACTAAACTCTTGGGCTGCCAACACTGGACTGGCGTCCTGACTGGCGGTGCTGTGGCTCTTTTATGCCGCTCTCCCCGTGCTCACTGAAATTAGAGACAGGTGTTAGACATATTTTAGCTCAGGTGTAAGCGCCCTTACCGCTCCCCCTCTCCGGACGGGCGCTTGACCACGCCCCCGCTGCCACAGTGGTACAATACAAACATTAATGTGTTGTGTATAAAACACTTGAATAATCATATTAAAATATGTAAATAAGAGTGATGTTTATCTTTCACAAAACAATCCCGGTTATAAATGTTAAATTGAATAACATACTTTCAAAGTGAAAATAGCACATCAAGACTCCGGCTCTGCAGGTGATCACATACAAAATCAAGGTAACCTCAAATCAGGACATTCATCTGCGCAGAAGAGCAGTGCCGGAACACAACTTATATAGAACTATCATTCTCAAGTTGCTTGCAGTTTTATGTTTTAACCACAGATGTCACTAGGGAGTCCAAAGTTCAGTAGTGCAGCTTTAAAATCAAGCAACAAAGGGAATTTATTTAGAAGCACATGGTTCAGACACCAACTCCAGAATCATTTGAAGTTATAAGACTCACAAGACTTTGCCTCTACATGTCACAGTCCTGTCACTTTGTCAGGTTAGGTTTTTGTCATCAGTGACATCATCGCTCCATGTTCTGTCTTTTGTTCGTGTCTTGACTTTGTGTTGAGCGCATAGGTGTGAGTTACTGCCATGTGCTCTTTGATAATGTTACCGTCCTGTCAATCTCTTAGGTTGGGTTTTTGTCTGATGGAACCATGACATCAACGTTCCCTCTGTCTAATGTTTTGTGTACGTTCTTAGTGTGAGTGCACAGGTCTGGTTGTGAGTTACCACCATGCGCTCTTAGGCCGGTCTTGTTCATGTCCAGAGCATGGTGTCTGGATCAGTTTTGGCCTGTGTCAGGATCCGGTCATTCATGCTCCATGTTCTGTTTGTTTTGTTCCAAGTGTGTTGATGCTTTCTCCCTCATGTGTTTCAGGTCTGCTTGCATGCAGAATCAGCGTTTTCATAAGAACTCTGATTGTTTCCATGGGAACGCTGATCATGCCAACTTTCAGCTGGTGAGCGGCACCTGTCCCTTGTTTGTTCCTGCCCATTTTATTTGCTGGATAGTTGAATGTAGTTTACTGTTTTTTAGTGTGTCATCATTATCGAAAGCTGTTTGGTGTGAAGTAACTTACCTCACTCTCTCTGCCTAGTTGGTCCTGTCTCATGTATCTGTTTGGTTGCACATCTCTGCCCACACGTTGGTAGTGTGGTTGCCTTTCAGTTTGCTTAATGATTGTTCTCTGCACTCAGGAATTGAGGAGTTTTCGTCTCGGCCCGTGTGTCGTAAGAGTGATTACCTTTCAGTCTGCTGTGCGCTTGTTCCCTGTAATTCACTACGCTTATGAACACACTATATATCATGGATTTGCCCGTTGCATGGCTATGGCTAGTATGCATCCACAAACTTCTCCTCTGCTACTGCAGCCAGTGCCGGGATCTTCATTCTTCACCAGCACATTTGAAGTAGATATTTATTGTTAATAAATCCTCTGAACTGTTCCTCAGCTCTTGGGTCTCTTTGCCTTGCTCTCGCTTTCCTGACAGTAAAAACGTACAGAAAATCAAACATACATCGTCATTAAACATGAAGATAAATTGATCATAACACATACTTAAATGGCATTTCATATTCTAGATTTTACAAATCAGAGCTGTAGAACTGACATCACTCTCAGCAATGAGTTTATTGATATGCCCAAGATGGTAAATTAGAAATCTTTTTTAAATTTTATGAGAGTGAATTTCAAGGCAGAGGACAACAGCCTGTGGCAATGACAAGTTTAATCTATCAAATCTCTGAGGAAAGGAAGCTCACACACAAACATGACTGAGCATGAGGTAGCATAACACTCCCAAATGCAATGCACAGCAATACAATATCACAAATGTGCACAATCTCACTGACACAGACTTGCGCACTTAAAAATGGGACTACCCAACATAACTCTCTAAGTTTTCAAGTTCATAGAAACACACCCCTACAGATTCACCAGCAAGAGATTTAGCATTTGTTTGGTTTCATTACATTTTAGTACAAAATAGATAATATGATCATAACACATGAACATTTTCTGCAGAGTTGCGTTTCATCCAGCTCTTTGCTGATACTTTTTAGAATTCAACTGATTAAAACTAGAACTAGAATATTTCTTCCTGAAAATCCAACCCATCATTTTTCAAACTGGCAATACAACATGTTGCCAACATTTTTACTCAGCATGACTACATACTTTGAGAAGTAATACACACACACATCTACTTTTCCCCCCTCTCCTTGTCTATCTATGTATTTATCTGTTTCTCTGTCTGTCTCTCAAATCTGTCCTGTTATATCTGCCATGTTCAAACTTACTATGAGATGTGTGTCTCATTTTGGTTATTTAAAGTTTGACCTTTGCTCCTGTGCTATTGAAGTGACCTCTGTGAAAGGTCAAGACTAATTTTTTAAATTGTTTTCTGTCAGTCAACAGGGTGAGTCAGTTTGGTAAATCATTAGTGAAGGAGATTAAAGCAAAGCCATAATTTAACCAACCTGAACATTCATCCAGTGCTCACATTTTTATGAAAAGCTTCAAAAGTATTCTTTGCCTAGGCAATTTATTTCTGTTACCACTTCATAAATGTTCTGCTCTGCCATCAATCTGAATGAATTGACAGCTATAAAAGAGAAATCTCTCTGAGAGTTTGACTAAGCACCAGGTTAACCCTTACTGTGCCTGCTATGTTACAGCCACACAATAGGAGCCTCACCTCATTCTCTATAAACAGACAGAAATCATCCCCCAAAATAATAACACTTACATGTTTACCAACATTGTATTTTCAAGCTAACCATGAAAACATAATTTAGCAGGGTGTAAGTCACTAAGAAATCTTAACTTTTCTGAAGGTTTAAATGTAAATGTACAAGTTATAAAACATACTTTTACAAAGATTTAAATTTCTTAAATAAATAAATGAATGAATAAGAATAAGAATCCAACTAGAATTCCAAAGTTGTCAACCTTTAAAAGTGTACTAAGTAAGTTTTTGCTAATTAAAAGAGTTTTTAAATAGCATTTTTTAGAAATATGTAAAAAATTATATACACTCACATAAGGGGAAGACTCAATTAATATCAGAAACAATATAAAAGATGTTTAATTTGACATGGAGCGGGTCACCCCCTCATGGGTGCTAGCATGTTGACAACACATGACACTGTGTCATGCAGTGGTCATCAGTGGTAGCAATGATGGTATGGTACTGATAAACAGGAGTGTGATCCATCAGACAGTTCAACCAGTATGAGTAAAAGTGGAAAGATAAAATATCCAAACCAGAGGTCCCTGCTGATGTGATTAAACAGCTATGACCTGCAGCTCTCACAGCGTGGATCACGGATAAGCAGTGTGACATCAAATGCCAAGTGCGAGCACAAAGCTGTGTTCAGCCAGCCAAGAGCTAGCAAGTCACTGTGCGCAACAACAAGCAAATATTTTATTGGATTGGATAGAAGAATGTCCATTACAGGGATGTGTATTATATGAGTCGGATAAAAACACAGACTAAAAGTAACAAAACAGAAGATAAACAAACACATTTGGTGAGAAGCAACAGCATTCTAAGATGATGGGTGTCAGTATAGAGTCCAAAACCCGCAAGTACTTCTAGAAACGATGGGACAAGTAAGAGCCTGCTAAATCATTGCTAAAGTCTTACTTAGTGCACCTTTAAAGCTTTACTGATTCTTGACAACACTAGGCGCTAATATGTAACTTTATATGTTATGTAAATACAACTGTTGCAAAAATAGAATATTAGTGAATACCAAAAAAACTAAATGCAATAAAGCATTACACTACAAAGGAACACTACAAAAGAGTAATTTATTACATTATTAATACAATTAAATTAACTAAAAGCATTGATCCGTAAGCCCTCATATTATTATTATATATTTTTTAGATTGTATAATTAATTTGCCATCAACATTTAGTTTTTTCTATTTTGGTGAAATGTGCCAGTAAATTGTATTTTTATAAACATGTATTACTGAAGTGAAAGCTGAACCTTGTATTGCAATGAACTATAGTTTAAAATCTCACTATTGTTCACATAGGAAACCATAAAGATTCACATTCAGAACTAATTTCACCCCATGGAGTTTGAGGGTATTAGTGTAGATGAACTGAACATTGGCATGGATATTTGTGAAAAGTAACTTGAGCACTATAAAGCTAGTTCTACAATGTTGCATTATTAGAGGATGCAATATTACAATCAAAACGGATATACTCAAAATATATTTTACAGGATAAGCTAGAATATTTGAACAAATGATGATAATGTGCCTCACACTAATACAAGGAAATCACCAGCACTGGTTAATAATTGTTATGGAATTTTCCAAATCATACAGTGAGCTCGACCCATTTCACACACATAAACACACACATAAACACACACACACACACACACACACACACACACACACACACACACACACCCTACCCTCACCGAGGCCAAAGTTCAAAATATAGGAGGGACAAGGAGATGGTATTTTCCTGATATTTATATAAGGTGCCTTTGAAGGTCAAAAGTCAACAATAGGTATAGGATATAGGTATATTTGTCATCACGTTTTCATGTTATATTCATGATTCTGTTCCTATTCATTCTACTTTGGGTACTCAAATGGCTTTGAGACCCTTAAAGACATTTTGCAGAGAATTTGCCAGGGGCATTTGCAGAAGACAGAGAGTATTAAACAGACATAACATAACAGTGCAGATCTCTTCCCCTTCCTCCCACATGCTGTCACATGTGTACACATGCATAATGCACCAACAATTCCATACCAAAGCATTTTAGACAATTTGTTGCTTGTTCTTAGATATGAGGCAAAATTAAATCATATCGCAGGCATTTTTATTTCTAAAATGTTCACTGAGTATAACCTCAAGTGTAATGCACTGAGAAACTCTGCAGAAAGGTAGATCACCAGAAGCAGGGTTTGGCACCCCAGCCATATAATGTGTGCTCTAAAACAGTTCTAGGCTCTGGGCTTTGTATAATGCAAATGCGTACATTTCTGGTTTCATTCATTAAAATTTCTATGTCTAGAACATAATTTATTTGTTCTATTTTATCTTTAAAATGTTTCCATTATGTTATCTTAATGGAAGATAACACACACACACACACACACACACACACACACACACACACACACACACACACACACACACACACACACACACACACACCATTGGAAATTGTGGATATATTAATCAACATAACACATGAGGCAATGCTGACAAGTGTTGCCCCAATGCATTATACTTATGTTTTATCCACAATGCTGGTTCAGAATGAGAAGCTTTAGAACTCTTTCCACTCTTTTAAATTCAAAGGTAGTACTCACTTCATACATAGATTAATGCTGATGCATTTACATTTGACTCCCTCAATCCCATTGCTCTCCTTTCATTCCAATAGAGATTTCATTTATACTTTTGTGTTATATTATCTGTTCTTGTGACCAGTTATTTCTTAATTTTCTTTTCTATTATTCAGTAATCTCTGGTCAACTACACATGCTCCTGTTTTAGTTGCCTGAATTATTCTTTCCATCTATACCTGTAACAGACAACATTACAATCCAGTTACCAACACCACCAAATCTATCACAGATTCAATGAAGATTAATTTAAATGATTTTGAAACATAAAAATTTTAAAAATTGCAGATGCAGTAGTAATGCTTTACTATAAGGTTCCATTGGTTAACATTAGTTAACGACTAATTAATCTTTGTTAATACAAAAACATTTTGTTATTGATAGTTAGATCAAAGTGCAGTAAATAATGTTAACAAATGCAACATTTGATTCCAAAATGTGTTTGTATATATTGAACATTAACTAAGATTGATAAATGCTGTAAAAGTATTGTTCATTGTAAGTTCATGTTAAATAATGTTAACAAATGGAACTTTATTGGAGTGTTACCGATGCATTCAACAAAACTGGGTTTGTCAGTGGTCTTAGACTCAGTTGAGAGCTAGAATTGTGTGAAATTGTCAGATATTTGCCTTCACAGAGATTCTGGAGATTTTGTTAAGATGATTCCTCAGGTTACTGTAACAGTAACAGAAAGCAAAAGTAATATCATATGAACACAGGCAATGTTTCAGTTTCTAAACAACATTGCTTATGAAATACTGAATGAAAGTTTTTACATGACTTTCATCATCACTAAGAATACCAAAAAAATCTTTAAAATCGCCTTTGAGTCCGGTGAGAGGTTAAGGCCGACCTGTATTCGACATGTGCAAGGCATTTTGCCAAATAAATACACACTATCCTTGCAAATTCACAAAACACACAAACATAAACTTCCACAGGGAGAAAATACTTTATATTTCAGAATGTGTTACATCAGTAAGATGAGCTGAATTGAATAAACAGGGTTTTTTTTTTTTCAATACTTTTTTGGTCTAAATTGGCATAGGCCCATTCTGAGTTTCAATGATGAAAGCACATTGCTCTTGAGGAATTTTGATTGAGCAAAATATAAAAAATGTACACCCTCAAACATCACTAAATCAACTCTGCACAAATTCCAGATTATCATAATAAATTATTACAACAGTTTAAGCAGTATTCATGAGAGCAGGATCTGCTTGGGTACATATAAATATAGAATTCTTGTAGAACTGCTTAAGGTTATAGCACATAACCTTAAATGGTGCATTTATTAATATTTTAAAATGTATAGATTTAAAAAAGGCACTGTATTGGTATCGGTATGTCACAATTTTCAGCAATCAATTTACATTAACATAATTTTTTTATTAATTTGATCACCAGAAGAACTAAATCTACAAAAAATAAATATATAAACAGATGCATAAACAAATAAGTGCAGACAAGGTGCATTACAAAGATACAACAATGCATTTGTGAACAATCACCACTAAAGGAACTCTCAAAATGTGATGTTAGCTTTTGAAAAAGTTATGAGAACTGCAACCTGCAGTGATTGTAGATCTTTCCTTTAAGATCTTACAAAGAGAGAGAAACAGAAGAGAATGATTTGTAAATATAAAACTGAATTTAAATTACCGTAGCAATTTCAGCTTTAGACTATTTTTAAAACACTTATTTTTTATGATCAATTTCTCTAACCAGAGAGAATCAGCACACTTGCAGTCAAACTCCACGACAAAGTCACTGCATGAGGAAGTCATAACATGTTTTCTAACAGCTTTTCTTTTTTTCTTTTTTTAAATATGTTGAGCTAAATGGAAGGTACGTGCGTGTGTCTGCATAGAAAAACACACACACGAACACACTGACAGAAAAACAGAAGTTGGTCATGGTGTTACTGGTCGTTAGGACCATGTGATATGTGTGGATGGATGGGGAGCCTGGAGAAGAGGAGAGAAGAAAGGGAGTTCTCTCTCTTGTCCCTAAATTAAACCTAACAGGAAGACTGAAATTGAGCCTGCAGTAGCTGTCAGCCCTTTTCGCTTCCCTTTTCTGCCTGATGGGAGAGGCAGTGCAGGTCTCAACATGGCAGGCGCGGCTACAAATCTGCTCTGACTCATCACAGATGGACAACTGACCACCTCCTCTCAACTCTAAATATTAACTGTTCCTCTATTTTAAATGTTATCATGCTGAACTTGCACTGCTATCCATCTGAAGTTAGAACACCACTCTAAATTATGTTGCTCTGAAGTGAAATCTAAAGCAGCTTTTACAATGTAAAAAGTTGTTACCTGCAGTTGATACCTTAAAGACTTTGTGTCGAAGAAGCGACACTAGGGGTCTCTCGAGCGCCGAATATGCCTCTGATCTATGAAAAAAGACCAATGAGAAGTTGGCAGACAGTATTTGCATACCCCTCCCCCGGACATACGGGTATAAAAGCGGGCAAATACATCGAGTTCATTCAGAAATTTTCTTTGGAGCCGATGGTTATACTGCAGCGAGCTGCGAGTCATACACCCATTCCTGTTCCTCTGACGTTCTCTGCTGTTGGATCTATGGCGCACTACAGCAGCTTTCTCCTTCCTTGCACGGAAGTGCAGTTTGCCCCTGGGTGCTTTGACAGTATTGAGCACATTAAAAGAGTGATATTTCTTTTAAAACAATGTTTTCCTCTATTAGAGCAATACACAGCGGCGTTGAATGTCCTTTTCAGGACACGTCTTTATAAAGATGCCATTCCGCCCCTGTGTAGTTCCTGGATGCGGTAGAGTGCTCTCCGCTTCAGACGGCCACAGGCGTTGTCTTGTGTGTCTGGGCAGCGATCACAACGAGGCAGCATTTGTGGATGGTTCATGCTCTCAGTGCGAAAGGCATGACCATGGCAACGTTGCGGTCGTGGCTCGCTTTCTATAGAAAGCGCACCACTCCAGCCGCCCCCCACATTGCTCCTTCTTCCCACGGGATTGAGGACGATGCGGCTGGCGATGGAGGCGATCTGGGGATTGCAGCGGGTGCAGCTCCGCCGGGTATGCCCCCTCGGACCACCCGCCCCCCAGCACGCTCGTTGACTCCCATCTGTGCTCAAGGCAATAGTGTCTCGCCTCACAGCCAGCCTGCTTATCCTCTAGAGCTCGAAGTGGATGAGCTCACCGCTGCATCGGAGAGCGCGGCGTCTGACGCGGATGACTCCCCTGGGCTACCATCTTCGGGCCAGCACACCCAGGCTGAGGCTGACGCTCAGATGACTGACATGCTTTCCCAGGCCGCCGCCAGCGTGGGCTTGGACTGGAACCCTCCGTCCTCCCCACGGAGGTGCATGATGAGCTGACGTCATCGTGGAGAGCACCCCTCGTCACAAAGCCACTTGCTCATCCGCTCTTGCTACCCTCCATGGCGGAGCGGCCCAAGGATACACGGCGATTCCCCAGGTGGATAGGGCTGTTGCGCTCCACTTATGTCCCGGAAACCCTACCACCTGGCGGGGTCGCCCTGTGCTCCCCTCCAAGGCCTGTAGAACAACCGCTTCCGCCCTGCACGCCATGGCCCTCCTGCAAGTCCACCAGGCCAAGGCGCTCAAAGATCTGCATGGGGGTAGCCCTGATCCCGATGTGCTGCAGGAAATTCGCTCAGAGACCGACCTCGCCCTTAGAGCCACGAAGGTCACAGCGCTGTCACTCGGGCAGGCGATAGCCACGCTCTTGGTCCAGGAACGTCATCCGTGGCTGAACCTGGTCGAGATGTGTGAGACCGACAAAGTTCGTTTTCTCAACGCTCCTGTCTCCCAGTTCCGTCTCTTCTGATTCATTCATTATAATTAGATTATGATACAATTATCATGAAGATATTATGACCTCTTATAAATTATTAGATCACATGGAATATTTATGCTTTTAAAAATTAATTTGTTACACCGTTCAGGGCTATTCAAAAGTTTATTAAAAAGGTTATTTGGTTTTAAAATAAAGGATAACTGTAGAAGAAATGGTGACCAGTTACAGCAGCTAAAATGTTGACTTTCTCTTAAAAATCTATATACATTTTAACCTAACAATTCGATGATGCCTTGGACATGGTATGCGTCAACTACTGTACCAATTTAGTTATTTAAAAAAATATTGAAACAATCAAGAAGCAAAACATCAGTAGAAGGTGTCAATCACTACTGGGATTTTTACACATTAATAACACTAATACATAATGCATGTGGTAATATTCCTGAAATGCAGTCCTCAGCGAGGGGACCTTCCTCATTTCACACAAAGTTTTACGGATTTCGAAAGGCATCAGTGAAATCCTGTTCTCTACAGAACAAACAGTACAAACAGATCTCCATTCAGTGATGTCAGATTCATGTGTGTGTGATTGATAAAGCATTTTAGAAACGTGCTGTGCTTCCCCTCTGCAGATGGACATTGCAATACAAAGTAAATAGGGGGGGGGGGTTGGAGTACTTACCAGAAGAAGGGAAGTGAGGGGGGAGACTGTCGAGAAGCTGAGAATTGTGTGTGTGTGTGTGTGTGTGTGTGTGTGTGTGTGTGTGTGAGTGACGACAGGGTGACAGTGACCACAGAACCCCAGTGGTAGATGGCATCTGTGGTAGTCTGATTACCTCAACAGATATATACAATAACACACGTACCACCAACTTCCTTTAAGACACGGTAAAGAGCTTTACCCTGCTAAGTATGCCAGATATCGAAACACACACTCATACACAGTCTCTCACATGTACAGGCATGCACACACACGTGCACCTGTGACAGATCGGCACAACAGAAATATACAAATATGTATCATAGTATCACCCAGAGCTTCAGTGAAACGTATGTGAATTCCAAAGAAGAATCTTCAAAGTCATACCATGATACCAGCTACAGTTGCTTTACTTCAACAAGATCATAAATGCATATCTGATATATATGTGATTATATAAAATGTATACAAATTCTTCAGGAAATTACAGAAACATTTTGTCCGTTAATAGAGAACTTCCCACAGCTTTCGCCAGGGCTGATGAGAAACTAGAAGTCACTACAAGAGCCACCTTCACTCACACCCAATGGGACACAAGGTCAAATTACTGCCCACTTCTCATTCACATACTGAAAAAACGTAAATAATCTGATTGCGCAATCTCCTAAATCCAATCACAATTCCGGATCTGGATGGTTTTAAATGTCTCTATGTATTCTAGAAATGTAACAGATCCGTCATTCTATTGTGACATAATGAGTTCTTTTTTTTTTTACATTACTTTCATGAGAAAGCACACTATGGGACATGATGCAATGGGCACATTAGCCAATATGTATACCCCAACCTGAGTGTCCTCACTTGATAACATGTACAGAAATCATAAATTACACTTATATAGAAATGATAAAATGTACTTTGTTTAAACATTTCTACCCCAAATCAAATGTAAATTTTTTGTTAAACATCTATTGTTTCTCGATGTTTTATATGCAGGTAATCAATTGCTAACCTCTTGGCATTCTTGGAAAGCAGTGTATGTAGCGAACACAGTTTAGAATTAAATTAAAGCATTTTGGCATGTACGGTGCATCTGCTATTAAAAATAAAGGCAAATTTTGGTGTTCAAATAGCCCTCATAAAGCACGTCACAAATAACTGTAAATTTTTTTTTAAAGACAGGGTTTGCAAATGTGCAATATATGTTTAATATCATGTGTAATAAGCTTTTGATAGACATATGCAAGAAATATGATTCTTAAGTTCACATGTTCAGACACATTTGACTTGTTGTCTAAAATGGAGGGCTTGATGAGCTAAGAAGCTTTTATATTGTGACAGAATTAGATGAACATGTTCCGAACATTTGTTTAGACCTCTATTAATAATAATCTTAAAATACATCAGGTTGAATTGGGTGCTTTTAAGTGTTTGATCTATATATGTGAAGTTTAAGCTTTTCCTCTTAGTGCAGAAATATGGAAATGTGTTTTTTCTTCGTGCACATCATCCCAAATTGCATGAAAAGATCTCACTCACTCGCTCACTCACTCACTTACTAAGGCACGTTTTATTTGTATAATCCAGCAACAGCAACTCAAAAGGTTTTAACCTTAAAATTCAGATTGACTTCAAATAGGCTTCAGTACTGATTAAATATACTGTACATGAGCCTAATGTAAACTGTAAACATAATTAGAACATGTAATATCAATATGCTTAATCTCCTTTAGAAAATATGAATAAAGGTCATTCACAATTGTCTTCTGTCTCCATGATGTTAACCTCTTCATACATGGAAAAAAAGAAAAGAAAAAAAATTGTGTACCCTCTCCCTCTGCTTTTTCTTTTTGATAGGGAGAAGCAGAGCTTAGCCTGCCTTTTTAACTAGCTGTCAGTGCAGCCATGGGTCGTGTACATGATAACAGTGACTAGTAGCCGAAAGAACCCATGGTGGTAAGTAGCCTATGTAAATTCTACAGACTGTTGTGTGTGAAAATCCCAGGAGATTATCACCAACACCAACAAACATCCATGCAATTATCTAATCAGCCAATTGTGTGGCAGCAGTGCAGTGCATAAAATCATGCAGATACGGGTCAGGAGCTTCAGTTTAATGTTCACATTAATCATCAGAATGGGGAAAAAATGTGATCTCAGTGATTTGGATCATGGCATGATTGTTGGTGCCAGACAGGCTGGTTTGAGTATTTCTGTAACTGATGATCTCCCGGGATTTTCACGCACAACAGTCTCTAGAGTTTATTCCGAATGATGTCTGTGACGAGGAGGAGAGCATGGCAGGGGCCTTGAGGGTGCACGGCCAGTGCTGAGTCACCTAATCAGCCATGAGGAGGATAAAGACGAGTTGGGGGCACCAGTTTGTGAGAGTGAGAGAGAGAGAGAGATGTGGCCGCTGTGTCTGTGTATCTATGTGTTTAATGTTATGTTTAAGTTCTTTTATGTTATTAAAGTTTTGTTGACAGTTCTGCCAGTTCTCGTCTCCTCCTTGCCCATCCTGAACCTGTTACAATGGTGCCGAAACCCGGGAAGGAGGAGGGATGCTCTGTTGTGGAGTGCTCGCTGCTGCCGTCCACCAGGAGAGGAGGAACTGCTGCCATCCCCCAAGATGGGGAGGAACCGTTCCATCCACCAGGAGTTGGAGGACACGCTGCCATCTACCAGAGGGTGGAGGAGTGTCTGAGGGCCAGGTGACGGCATGTCCGGGACCGGAAAGTGAGTTTTTCTTTCTCTCTTCTCTCTCCCTTTTGCTCCCTCTTTGCTCTTTCCCTCTCCCTTCTCCCTCCCCTCATCTCTCCCAGGGCTCCAGAGAGAGACTGTGCCTCCTCATTGCCCATCCTGAACCTGTTACTGTGCCAAAAACAAAAAACATCCAGTGAGTGGCAGTTCTGTGGACAGAAATGCCTTGTTGATGAGAGAGGACAACAAAGAAAGGCCAGACTGGCTCAGTCTGACAAAGTCTATGGTAACTCAGATAACCGCTCTGTACAATTGTGGTGAGAAAAATAGTTGGCACTGTTTTGGCTGCATGAAGGTGACCAACAGAATATTAGGAAGGTGGTTTTAATGTTCTGGCTGATTGGTGTTTGATTTGAGAGACTTCCAAATGGTTGAGAACCCCTGTCCTAATCAGACAATATTCTTAAGGTATAAGATGGAGTAATAATAGATGGAGGTTTTAATTAGTAAAATGAACCTACCTAACCTAAAACTTCAACCTAAAACTAACCAACCAGTGTCCCAAAAGCAAATGAGAGGTAAACGAGAAAGACATTCTTACTCTAAACCAACAACCAAACAATAGTGTCCTAAAAGCAACTGCGACATTGAAAGCACATTTTCTAAAGCAAACAGGTCATTTGATGTTGCTTCTTTAATACTTTCATCTCACATGTGAGCTTGTGTGTTTTGCTGGGATCAAACCGTGGTATTCTGAGTCCAGAGTCCAATTCTCTATGAAGTGAGCAACTGCGGAAGCTAATCATTTTGAAAAAGTGTGTAAATGTAGGCGGGTTTGTAATACAAATGTTAAATGTGTTGTTATTCAAATGATGCTGTAACGTCACGCCAGCAGAGGGAGCCCTCTCCCGAGTTCTGACTGTGTACCGCTCCCTCTGCTTCTCTGCTCATTTCCTGTTTGTGTGATATTTAAGCATGGCCTGCTCAACAGGCCATTGCGAAGTATTGCCAGTTTCACCTGCCTTACCGAGCGTTTTCCATTGTCATAGTCTTGCCTGTTTTGTGAATCACCATTGCCTGCCTTTTCTTGTTACTGCCTTTTGGATTACCCCTTTGCCTTGACACTTTGGATTGGACTGCCTATTTGTGTTTGAACTCTGCCTGCCTCAAGTTATTGATACCTGCCTGCCGACTTTAACCTGTTTACTGTGGATTTTAATAAACATCTGCAAATGGATTCAGCCTCAGCCTCCGCGTTGTTACAGAATACTTCGCCAACGATGACTCCAGCAGAAGTTTCGGATCTACAGCAATCGTTTGCTTACCAAAGTGACGTCCTCAGGAAATATCAAGAACAACTGAGTAGACTACAAGCCACCAATGAATATCTGACTCAATATCTTCATTCATTACCACCACCAACACCCAAGAAGGTAAGCTTTGCCTTTCCCGATAAATTTGACGGTTCAGCAGATCGATGTAAGGGATTTCTACGTCAAGTTGAGCTCTTCTTCAAACATCAGAGCGATGATTTTGAATCTGAAGAGAAAAAATGCGCTTTTCTAATATCTTTATTGACTGGCAAAGCTATTGACTGGGCCGCAGCTGTTTGGGAAACAGATCCCTTGATTAAATCCTCATCTAATTACTTCTTTCAACTGATCAAAGAAGTGTTTGAATATCCAGCAGGGGGTATGGATATTTCTACTCGGCTATTGCAACTCAAACAAGGCCAATGTTCAGCGGCTGATTTTGCAATACAGTTTAGAACGATCGCTGCTCAGAGTGGATGGAATGATGTTGCGCTCAAGGCCATGTTCCAGCAGAGTTTGAACATTGACTTACAAACTGAACTCATCTGCAGAGGAGAAAACTGTTCATTCTCTGAATTTGTGACGCTTGCTATCAAAATTGATAACCTCATGCGCAACAGCCCCGTTAAATCCAGGACACCTCCACAAAGATTCACTGTACCTAATTTAACTTCCCACGTATCCAACTCCCCTCCAACCATTGCTCAATCCAGTCTGGAACCCATGCAGCTAGGAACTACCAAACTCTCTGCTGAAGAAAAATCCAGACGCTTAAATCACAATTTGTGTTTCTATTGTGGGAATGCAGGCCACGTCAATGCCGTATGTCCACTCAAAGCCCGAAAAACTTCTAGTCAGGTGAGTGTTAACAACATCCCTCCTCTCATCACCAAATTCTTTACTATCAGTATCAAGATTACTTTCAAGACAAATCCTGTTGATTTCACTGCATTGATCGATTCTGGTTCCGCTTTAAATTTAATCCATCAAGGCATTGTTAAAAAATATAACATTCCTACACAACCCTGTAACCCCCCTCTGAAAATCAATGCTATCAACAACAAACCTATCGGAGAGGGCATCAACTTACAAACCCTGCCAATACAACTCCAAGTAGGACCTTTCCATTCTGAAATAATTTCATTTTATGTGATTGATTCCCCACGCCATGAAGTCATCCTGGGATATCCCTGGCTAGCAGTCCACGACCCAGTCATCTCTTGGCAGCAAGGCCAAATTAAGCAATGGTCACTGTTTTGCAAAACCAACTGTCTAAACGCCACAGATATCAAGCCATGTTTGACCACAAGCATAGAAAGTCCCGATTCTAAACCTGTGTCTTATCCATCTTGCTACCAAGAATATCAAGAAGTCTTTAGCAAGACCAAGGCAACCCTTCTTCCACCTCATCGCCCCTGGGATTGCGCCATTGACCTCTTGCCCAATGCAATGCCCCCCAAGAGTAAGATCTATCCGTTATCGCATCCCGAAGCTCTAGCCATGGAAGAATACATTGAAGAAGCACTCAGTTCTGGTTTCATTCGTCCATCCACTTCTCCAGCGGCAGCAGGCTTCTTTTTCGTAGAAAAGAAGGATGGAGGTTTATGGCCTTGTATAGATTATCGAGGTTTGAACAATGTCACAGTAAAGTTCAGCTACCCTCTACCGTTAGTACCTTCAGCTCTCGAACTACTCCGTGAAGCCACCATCTACACTAAACTAGACCTCAGGAGCGCTTACAACCTCATTAGAATCCAAGAAGGGGATGAATGGAAAACTGCCTTTTTGACCTCTAGGGGGCACTACGAATATCAGGTCATGCCGTACGGATTAGCCAATGCACCAGCAGTCTTCCAGTCATTTATTAACGAGATCTTCAAGGACATCCTCAATAAATACGTTATTGCCCACATTGATGACATCCTCATTTATTCAAAGTCTGAAGAAGAACATCGCGAACATGTTAAAACAGTGCTATCCAGACTACTTGAGAACCAGCTTTACGTTAAAACTGAAAAGTGTGAGTTCCATGTCAGACAAACTTCATTCTTGGGATATAACATTAGTCACCAGGGTGTTGAGATGGACAACTCTAAAGTCACGGCAGTCACCGAATGGCCTCAACCAACTACAGTCAAAGAATTGCAGCGCTTCTTAGGATTTGCCAACTTTTATCGGCGCTTCATTCGCAATTACAGCACCATAGCAGCTCCACTAACATCCCTGTTGAAAGGCAAGCCCTCAAGATTAAAATGGACAGAAGATGCCACTAAAGCTTTTGCTAAACTCAAGAACAGCTTCACGTCAGCACCCATCCTCAAACATCCTGATCCAAATCTACCCTTTGTAGTTGAAGTTGACGCCTCGGATAATGGAATTGGGGCAGTGCTCTCGCAACGTCACGGTCAACCAGGCAAGCTCTACCCATGCGCGTACTTTTCTAGAAAACTCACTGATGCCGAACGTAATTATGACGTCGGCAACAAGGAACTTCTTTCCATGAAGGCAGCAATGGAGGAATGGAGGCACTGGCTAGAGGGTTCCACTCACCCCTTCCAAATCATAACTGACCACAAGAACCTTGAATATGTCAGGAGCGCCAAGAGACTCAATTCTCGTCAGGCACGTTGGTCATTATTCTTCACGAGGTTTCAGTTCACCGTTACATACAGACCTGGAAGCAAAAACAGTAAGGCAGATGCTCTATCCAGACTCCATAGCCATCCCCAAACCGAATACCAACCAGAACCCATCTTACCACCTTCCATAATCATTGCACCTATCACATGGGATCTGATGGAAGAAATCCAAAGAGGACAACAAGCTGAACCAACACCACCTAGTTGTCCACCTAACAAACATTATGTTCCTAGAAACCTTCGTGCTAGAGTCATCCATTGGGTCCATACATCACTCAGCTCAGGACATCCAGGCATCACACGAACCCTCAACCTAACTCGAAATTCTTTCTGGTGGCCTTCAATGGCAAAAGATGTGGCCGACATAGTCAAGTCTTGCTCGATTTGTGCCCAGTCTAAGACACCCAAAGATTTACCTTCTGGTCTGTTAAAACCCTTGCCCATTCCACAACGACCCTGGTCACACCTCTCAATAGACTTTGTCACAGATCTACCCCCTTCAACTGAATTCACCACAATTCTAGTAATCATAGACCGCTTTTCCAAATCCTGTCGTCTGGTTCCTATGAAGGGCCTTCCCACTGCCATGGAAACGGCGCAAGCTTTGTTCCAACACGTCTTCAGAGTCTTCGGTATCCCAGAAGACATTGTCTCAGATAGAGGAACCCAATTCACCTCTCAAGTCTGGAAAGCTTTCTGCAGACAACTCGACATCAATGTCAGTCTGACATCAGGTTATCATCCGCAATCCAACGGTCAAGTGGAAAGGCTGAACCAAGAAATTGGTAGATACCTTCGGTCGTATTGTAGTCGAGAACAACATCGCTGGGCAGAATTCCTGCCCTGGGCAGAATATGCCCAAAATTCCCTGAGACATTCGTCTACGGGTATCACCCCATTCCAGTGCGTGCTAGGGTATCAACCTCCTATGTTCCCGTGGTCTGGTGAACCTTCTGCGGTACCTGCAATTGATGATTGGATACGACGTAGTGAGAGGGTGTGGAATTCCGCTCATGTACATCTACAAAGAGCTGTCAGAAACCAGGAAATCCAAGCTAACAGACATCATCATCCACACCCTCCCTACCAAGTTGGACAAAGGGTCTGGCTCTCCTCAAGAGATCTTAAGTTGCGGCTACCAAGCAGGAAGCTAAGCCCTAGGTACGTAGGTCCTTTCAAAATTCTCAGACAGATCAATGAAGTTACCTATCGACTAGAGCTTCCTGTTAATTATCGTGTCTCTCCCTCTTTCCATGTCTCCCTCCTCAAACCGGTCCACCCGGGTGCTGACCCCAACGTTGAGACTCAAGAGCCACCTCCACCGCTGGACATTGACGGGTCCCCAGCTTACGCGGTCAGAGAGTTATTGGACTCAAGAAGGAGAAGGGGTCAGCTCCAATATCTGGTGGACTGGGAGGGGTACGGCCCAGAGGAGAGATCTTGGGTAGCCGCCCACGACATCTTGGATCCATCTCTGATCAGGGACTTCCATCGAGCCAGACCCGACCGTCCAGCACCACGACCACGGGGACGCCCTCGTCGAGCGCCAGGAGTCGCTCCTAGGGGGGGGGATTCTGTAACGTCACGCCAGCAGAGGGAGCCCTCTCCCGAGTTCTGACTGTGTACCGCTCCCTCTGCTTCTCTGCTCATTTCCTGTTTGTGTGATATTTAAGCATGGCCTGCTCAACAGGCCATTGCGAAGTATTGCCAGTTTCACCTGCCTTACCGAGCGTTTTCCATTGTCATAGTCTTGCCTGTTTTGTGAATGACCATTGCCTGCCTTTTCTTGTTACTGCCTTTTGGATTACCCCTTTGCCTTGACACTTTGGATTGGACTGCCTATTTGTGTTTGAACTCTGCCTGCCTCAAGTTATTGATACCTGCCTGCCGACTTTAACCTGTTTACTGTGGATTTTAATAAACATCTGCAAATGGATTCAGCCTCAGCCTCCGCGTTGTTACAGATGCATGGTTAGAGAAAAAGAGTTTTATAAGCCATTGTCATAATAAGCCATTGCACGTGTAACTTGTATGAAAGATAATACAACTCAGTTGTTGTAGTGACTCTAGTGCTAATTTCACCAGGAAACTTCGCTGAAACATAGAACGTGGCATGTTAAAGTAATTTAGCAAAAATTTTGTTATAGTAACATTCATTTTTTGAGACTAGGTTGTGTTTTTGACAAGAATTAATATGTTAGTGCTTAAACATGCTGAATGTGAGAGGTGGGCCACAAAGTAACCTTACGACATGCTTTGGTGCTCCAGCCAACACTAACTACAGAAACATCCCTCCAGTTCAACTGGTTCAGGCTAAACCCTGTATGGTTCTTTTTATAGCTTTAAGAAACATGTCATTGTGTGGGCCAATGAGACATGTTGCCATGAAAAAACAGTAGTTCTTAAAAAACAAAACAAAGGCAAGGCAATTGGCTTAAAAATTTAAGTAAACATACTTATTAATGTGGACATATGGAAGTAAGAGTAATTTAATTAAAACTAGTAAGATTAGCAAAAAAACTTAAATAAAACTTAAACTTTACTGGTAATTCAAGACAAAGAGAGAGGAAAATAAACCAAGAGCAATGAAAACAGCTGTATCAAGTCTCTTCTGTCTTCTGTCTCTTCTAACATTTCATATTATGCCCTAAAATGAACACCAAATATTCTACTGACTCATTTTCTATATAATTTCCCCCAGCTTTAAAGTCCAGAGGTACAGTAGCTTCAGTCTCTCTCTCTCTCTCTCTCTCTCTCTCTCTCTCACTCTCCCTGTCTCTTTTTCTCATGCACAAATGAAAACATCAAATGAAAACATCACTCAATCATGAGACTATGTAAACTTAATTTGGAAAATACCATCACTCTCACTTGCGATGTAAAAGAAACACAGCTCTGTCTACCATTCTCTCTTTCAAACATGAAAGTTTTTGTCTATATGCCATACACCATTAGAAAATACTGACAAAGCCACTAAGTGTAACTAAATTCAGAATAAACAGAGACCAGCTGCACAAAAACCTTGAAAATATTTGTGACACACAGATGCTACCTTATTCTATAACCTTATTCTTGAATGAATCTGAACAAAGAGAACCATTCCACAACATTTATGAATAGCTCTCTCTAGAAATTGTTCACTTTGCATTTTTGCTCAAGCATACACAGTCAGGAGAGTGCATCCCATGTTTATCTGCTGTTATAAGTTAACATGGCCTTAATTGAACTGAACTCTGCCACATTATTGCCATGGTCTCTGTGAGTATGCCGGTTTGTTCTGTTGTGCTTACATTCTCTCCTTCATGTGTTTCAGGTGCCGCTGGCATGCGGAGTCAGCATTTCCATGGACCCTTGATTGTTTCCATGGGAACGCTGACATTGCAACTTTCAGCTTTCAACTTTCTTTTTTGTTTCCTGCTTATATTAACCCCACTCTGTTTTGTGTTCATTGCTAGATTGTTGTTGTGTGTAGTTACTCACCTCGCTCTCTCTGCCCTTGTCGGTCCTGTTATGTGTTTTTCTCAATTGCTTGTCAGTCTTCGCCACAGTGCCCGGATTGTGGTTACCATCCTATTGGTTTCTTCGTTCACTTTGATTCTTCACCTGAGGATTCCTCATCGGTTTTCCCTCTACACTGCCATGACACACTCACACCTACAAACACACTCTTCTCCAGAGGATTCCTTGCGGATCTATGCTCCACACTACCATGACGCACACAAGCCTATGAACCCCCTTCCATCTCCATGCTGCAGTTGATGCTGGGTTCCCTCACGCTTCACCAGCTCAGCTGTGTTTGAATACTGTTAATAAATTCTGTTAACTTTGTATCCGCTCTTGGATCTCTGGTCTCATCTTTGAAAGAACAATCTAGCCAGGATGGATCCAGTGGAGGACATTAACCTTTAGTCTGCACTTGCTCAGCAGGAAGCTTTGTTGGTTCACCAGCAGGACCAGATCTCTGCCTCCAACCGTGCCATGGAGATGATGGCATCACAGTTTGCTGAGCTCACATCCTTGGTCCAGCAATTTCACCTGCCTCCCGATACTGGTCTCACTGTGAAAGCTCCCACACCGGCCCCAGCGGTTCCCCCCAGAATTGGATGCTCAGAACTCCATCTCAACCCTCCTGCTCCATACACAGGTGAGGCGGGGTCATGCTGCACATTCTTCTCACAGTGCTCACTGTTTTTCTCGCTGCAGCCCTCCACATACCCGTCGGAGACAGCTAAGGTGGCTTTCGTCATTACGCTCCTGTCCGGGAGGGCCAGCAGGTGGGGAACCACAATGTGGGACAATGGCCATACCTGCTGCTCATCATTCCTGGAATTATCGGCAGAGCTATGCCGAGTTTTCAAACGTTCAGCCCAGGGCCATGAGGTGGCGAGGGTTCTGGCTGATTTGTTCCAGGGAAACTGGTCAGTTGCGGACTATGCCATCAAGTTCTGTACCCTTGCCACATCCTGCAAATGGAATGAACGAGCACTGTGGTGTCAGTTCCTGCATTGGTTACCCAAAATCATCCAGGATGAAATTTAAGCCTTGAACTCCCCATTTTGATGACCTGATGGATTTGGCTTATCAGAGTGGACCAGCGGTTCAAGCTTCGATGCAACCAGTGCCATTCCCCACATCTCATGGCTGGCTGACCATCACATCTGTCCCACTCCTGCTGCCGGACCATTGGAACCGCAGTCTGACGTTGAACCCATGCCACATGTCGCCATAGGAGAAGTAGCGCTGTATTACTAAGGGGCTCTGCCGGCCCAGGTCATGTCTCCGCCAACTGCCCAGCAAAGGCCAACGCTCAACAGTAAGTAGGGGGTTACTGGCGAGCGCAACTCCACTGTGAAAACCCCCCACACTACGGACTCTTCTACCAGCCTGACTGCATTACGGACTGACCAGTCATGCTGTTTCTGCTTTGGTGGATTCCGGAGCGGAGGGGAACTTCCTGGATGTCGCCATGGCTTCCTGTTGGCAGATTCCGGTGGACAAGTCAGACGAGCCCAACATCCCTTCCCTTACCCTTGTCTTTGGCAATCACTTCAAACAGCTGTCCTTTTTCCAGGTACAATCTCCATCGGCACAAGTGGTGTTAGGGCATCCATGGTTGGTAACCCACAATCCTCACATTGACTTGTCAACCAATTCTGTTCTTTCTTGGAGTCTGCATTGTCTGTCTTACTGTCTTAACTCTGCTGTCTCTCCTGTCCAGTCTTGTGTTTTGTTTCAGGATGAACTAGCAGATTTATCTGGAGAACCCGTGGCATACCACGATCTGAGGGTGGTCCCGCACTATGACACTTCCTCCTCATTTCCCATACAATTGCTTATTGATCTGCTTCCTGGTATTTCCCCCCCCACAAGGTTGGATGTTTTCATTCTCTGTTCTTTTAACACCCATAGGGGGCACTTTAACTATTTGGTCTTCCAGGGGCTCATGAGTGATGTGCTTTGGGAAATGGTCGACCAATTTGTGTTTGTTTACTTAGATGATATTCTGATCTTCTCCCAGAATATCCAGGACCATGTCCAGCACGTCAGGCGGGTGCTTCAGCCACTGCTAGAGAATTGGCTGTTTGTTAAGGCAGAGAAGTGTGCTTTTCATGCGCAATCGGTTCAGTTTCTTGGGTTCATCATCTGAGGGAGTGTGCTTGGATCCAGTTAAGGTCAGAGCAGTGTCCGATTGGCCCACTTCAGATTCCCATAAATCCTTGCAAAGGTTTCTGAGGTTTACCAATTTTTATCACCGTTTCATTCAAATCTATAGTCAGCTCGTCGCACACCTGATGGATCTCACCTCCACCCATACTGAGTTTTGTTGCTAAAAGAAAGGTTTAGTATCGCTCACATCCTTAACACTCCTGACACTTTACGTCAGTTCATGGTGGAGGTGGATGTGTCAGAGGTTGATGCTGTAGCTGTTCTGTCACAGCGGTCATCCTCGGATTGGAAGATGCATCTGCGCACAATTTTCTCATAACGCTCACCCCAGCGAACAGAATTATGATGTTGGTAATAGAGAATTTTTGGCTGTCAGTTTGGCATTGGGTGAGTGGCGCCACTGGATAGAGGGTCCATAGGTACCTTTCATGGTTTGGACTGACCATAAAAACATAGAGTATATTCACGGAGCAAAGAGTCTAAATTCTAGACAGGCTTGTTAGGCATTATTTTTGACATGCTTCGATTTTGAACACTTGTAATGTCCGGGCTCTAAAAACATTAAGCCTGATGCGTTGTCTTGATGTTTTGAAGTTGAGACCTCCACTGCCACATCTTCTGCATTCATGGCCTCCCGTTAAATGTGGTTTCTGACAGGGGACCCGAATTCATGTCACAGTTTTGCAGAATTCTGCTTACAGCTGGGGTCTACCATGAGTTTGTCTTCTGCGCTTCATCCCCAGATAAATGGGTAGGGGGAGCAGGCCAGTCAAGAGCTTGAAACAACCTTGTGTTAAGTCACCTCCCATAAACTATCTTCTTGGAGCTCTCATTTAGTCTGAGTCCAATATGCCCACAATTCTTTACCATCGTCGTCTATGGAGTTATCACCCTTCCAGTGTTGCCTTGGCAACTGACACCCAAGTCCCATCTGTGCACAATTTTATTCAACAGTGATGTCGCACATAGTGGATTGCAAAAGAAGCCCTCCTCCGGACTTGTGCATGCATTAAAAAGTTGGCGGACCATCACCAGTCTAAACCCCCAGCTGAATGATGTCCAACTCCAATTCCCCTGTCGTAAGCTGGAGCCCAAAAATATTTTCCTATCATGAAGGTCATTAGCCCTATGGTGGTCTGTCTCAAATTGCCCCTCATCCTCAGTCACGTCCATCCTGTGTTCCCTCTGACGGGTGGGGGGGGGGGGGGGGGGGGGGGGGGGGGGTGTTACTGTCATAGTCTCGGTAAGTCCGCCGGTTTGTTCTATTGTGTTTACGTTCTTTCCATTATGTGTGTCAGGTGCCACTGGCATACAGAATCAGTGTTTACATGAGACCAATGATTGTTTACGTGGGAATGCTGATCATGCCATCTTTCTGGTCTCATCCTTGACAGGTTATAGTAAGATGCTAAATTTTTGTGTGTGGATGAATATCCACAATTGTGCTGCAGAAGTCACTGTAATACTGAATGTTGAAATTCACATTTACTGGTAGATGATTCTCATCATCACATTGTGTTAATGGGTTTAAAATATGATAGTGGCTTAATAATGTTGTAGTCAGCTCTGGTTTGGAGGCAATGCTGAAGGGGGAACATATTTACAGGAAGAATCCCTGACAAGAGCAAAGAGATAAATATGCTGTATCAGGGATTCTTCCTTATTTCTAGGCTTTGTGGCCTAAACATTATGTGGAAGATCATAACGATTACCAGGAAATGTGCTTGTGTACAGGTATGCTTTATATTAAAGTAGAAAATATGCAATTCTTATCTGGTCCGACCGAGTATACACTGAAATTCAGTTGTGTGAACACTTACAGGGTGTATTTTAAAGGTACACTTTACATTTACATGTAGAAAGAAGACATGATCTCACTATTCAGTCTTTGTTAATGAAAGACATATGTCAGAGAAGTGTGTGCTTGTGTGCATATATGAACATTTCTGCAGTGTTGAGACAGTAATCTACTTTCTATCACATTAACATTCTTTGTCTGAAACACAGAAGACTAAACCCAAAAGCTTCCACATATAGTTTGCTGAAGATATGACATTGCACTGACTTCAACACACACCCATGATCAAACACACTCATAGCACACATACACACTTTGTGGGTAAGCCAGATCATGTATAAAATGTTTGCACTATTCTTGCAACCCCTAAGAAAACCTTTTCTCTTTAGAAATAGAACAAAAACCAGCATAACCACCTCACTCAAGTAAATATGACCTGAATCTTACCCAGCCCCTCTTCATAGAGAAATAATGAGTGCCATAGCATAGGTGTGTTACGGGGGGTTGGAAGTGTCAGTAAAAAGAATGGGTAGCATGGTGCCATATGAACATTGGTTGAAAACAGTTTCTACATGTTGAAGGGAATAAAAATGTTAGCTTTCTTGCTTTTTTCCTTTATTAGATTAGCATATTGTTGAGGTGTTGAAAATCAGTGTCGTGAATGGTATTCACATAAACTGAAACATACAAACTGAATAAACCTATACACGCATACAATCAGGTTCCAAAATGACCTGCCAGTGCTGAATGAATTGCAAAATTTGGGTCTTTATGACAATTGTATAATTTGGCTGTTTTTTTCTGTGCATTTTAGTGACAGAACTAGGGCTGCTTAATAGTATTTTAATCGCAATCATGATTTCTGCCTCTCATAGTTAATTAAGCAAAATCATCTACGATATTAGTGAGCTAGCAAACAGAATTTATCAGCCAGGTAAAGTTGCAAATTGTTGTTCATTTTCATTATAGGCTGTCTACGGATGATAGACCAAATTCTTTCCAAGTTCGTTTTCACCTCACCTGACCAATCACGCTCTCTTCAGAAGTTCACTTTACGAGTCTCATGTGTGCAGCGCACAAGGATAATGATATGGGGTTCTGTGCTCAATGCACATGAAATGTATTCCATCTCATGCTTTGATAATGTAAGATTTATACAGAACAGCTGTGCTCTGAGTTCGGTTTGTGCGCTTCGCTTATGTGCGCTGACCAGGTTATTTTAAAGCGCTACGCATCTACCTTAGTTGCACAACTATGTTTGGCCATAACAAGTGTGTAAACAAATCTAAAATAACTCCATGCACCTGATTAGTTTGGAATTAGGAGGAGACGAGAGCATTTCTCCATGTATGGAAGGAGAACAAAACAGCAAACTGTCACCTCTGCTGGTAACACTCAGAAACAACACTGTCTACATTCAAAATAAAAGGCTAAATAAAATAATTTGGCTTCTTTTAAAATAGACGTTTGAGACTGTATTCCAATTCTGTGCACTCAATTATTACAGAATTATTTTACTGGCCTATATATTACTGTAGGGTATGGGAAATAATAATAATGTTAATAACAATAATTAATAATAATTTAAAGAATGGATCTTAAAAGTGGATGCAAGTGTAAACACCCTACAGAGTAACTATTCTACTAGCAGTAAAGAATGGGCAAAACTTACCTTCATTTTGGTAAAAAGGAATTACATAAAATTACATTAAACAGTAGCTCTCATTTTTAACAAGTTCTTAGAACTACAAACTAGTAAAAGATTAGTTTGTAGTTCTAAGAACTTGTTAAAAATGAGAGCTACTGTTTAATGTAATTTTATGGGGCAATGGCAACAGTATTTTTATTTATTTTTTCAAATCATGCAGCCCTGTAATTTGTAATTTTCAAATAACAAAATAATCGTGATTAATAATTGTGGTTAAAACTTTGAGCAAAATAATCATGATGATCATTTTCATCATTATCGTCCAGCCCTAGACATAACAAGTCCTTGTGTAATTTGAGTCTCTTTTTAAAAATTAGCCTTAGTCACAAAAATATAAAGATCATGATTTTGTTGTTTTTAGGAATATTCCAAATATATTTATTGCCACATGGATGTGTTTAGGCCTCATAAATAAATGTTAACTCTGAAGAAAGTAACCGAAAATGGGAGCATAGTGATTCATAGTGGTTCCATAATGAAAACGTTCTTTTTAAATACTGGTAACCAGTTATAACCAGTTAATTTTGTTCCGATAATGTTTTTCCTGAAACCAAAGGCCAAAGGGTTTATCACAGTACATTTTATAAATTACATGTTGCCTGAAAAACAAAAAACAAAAAAAAACTGTGCATTGATCCTGAAGGAGACTGCTGCTTCACACATTTCTTTGCCTAATTTCCCATGGTGGATGCCGCATTCTGTGAATGTGAATGAAGACCTTTTTAACAACTATAATTATTACATATACATGCACGGCTAATCCAGATACAAGGAAAATATTGTTAGAGGTAAAAGGTACATTTCTCAGTTGTTTCCAAGTATTCACTGAATTATTGTTAGATATGATGCATTAAAACTGATTTGTTGCTGCCAGGTTTTGACTGAGAAGTAGAACAGTAATTCAAATTATACTAAACTGTTAATTAACTGTATGCTTGTAATGATTTCTATGCTGATAAATCCACCACACAGGAAAACATTTAATTGCTTATTTTCGCATATTTTGGTGAGGCAAGTGGCCTATTTTTTTCTTGTTTTTTCTGTGTTTTCCAGACTTGTTTGTTTGCTTGTTTCTCTTGCAAGATCTGACAACACTGCAAATTGTATTTCAGAGTACTGTCATTTTAAAAAGAACATTATTAACCATTCTTTCATTTTTTTCTAACCGGTTACCATATGGAAAGGAGGCTGCGGAACTTCTGAACCGGAATTAAAAAATTAGATTTTGCTCAAAACGAACCAAAAAGAAAACATTACATTTTTAGTCCCTGTTGATAAATTGAGGTAAACGTTATTAGAAGACATGTGAATCGCAACATGTTTTCTTTAATAGATGATTTATATCATACTTTTCTTACATTAACGTGGATCAGACCAGTGAGTGTGTATACATGTACACCAATAGGTTTATTACCAGTGTTGTATTACTTATCATGTTATGTTTAGATTTGTTTTTGTTCATGTCTTGATTCCATGTTTTTTATTTTGAAAAGTTTAGTTCCTGTTCATGTCATGTGTTCCCCTAGTCATGTGATGTCCTGTTTTACCTTCCATTTTCGAGTGTCATTTTTTCATTTGTTTATTGTTTAATTATCTTGTATAGAGTTCTGTTTTATCATTGGTTTAGCTTCCCCCATGTCATATATATATATAAGCCCTCGTGTTGCCGTTGTCCAGTGTTGAGTATTGTTAATGTAACTTTGTTGTTTTAGTCAAGTCAAGTGAAGCCAAGCCAAGTCAAGTCTTATTATTATTTTTTTGTAGTGTTCAGTCACAAAAGTAATGAAAGGGTCAATAGAAATTTAGGAGAAGGAGGAGAAGGGATTTCATCTCTGAGTCTCAGCCTGTGTTCAGGACCACAGGGGTCGTTCCCAAGAACTTAACTGAAAACCTAACTGAAATAGTGTTTATGTTTTGGCTATGTGTTAAACATATGTGGATAAGGCTTAAGACTGGAAAAAAAGTCCATAAAAATTGGAACATAGAAGGAGAGACTTGAGCCAGTTTTAGTGGCCAGATCAAAGACTTGTTAGTGGGGTCTTTTCATTTGGGAAAATAAGCAACCACCCAGAACCTCCTAGCAACTCCATAGCAATGTGCTACAAAGATAGAAAATAACTTGGCAACATCACAGTAACTCGCAACTCTACTTGTCTTTTCAGCCCAAGGACACCACAGTGACTACTCGATTCGCTGCTTGTCTGGCAGACATCTCGGCCTGGATGAAGGAACACCACCTGCAGCTCAACCCAGCCAAGACCGAACTCCTTGTCTTTCCAGCCGACCCTGCTGTTGAACACAACATCACCGTGCAGCTGGGTTTAACTACAGTATCGCCTTCCAAGACGGTCAGAAATCTAAGGGTAACCATCGATAACAAGCTAAATTTCACAGACCACATCTCAAAGACTGCAAAATCATGTAGATTTACACTCTACAATATCAGGAAAATAAGACCTTTCCTCTCAGAACATGCCACACAACTACTTGTTCAGTCACTTGACATAACTAGACTGGACTACTGTAACTCTCTCATTGAGAGAGTGCTGCATTCGACAGAACAGATCACAACATTCTCTTGAATAGGCTAGAGAATTATGTAGGCATTTGTGGAGTTGCATTAGCATGTTTAGGTCATATTTAGCAGACCTCTACCACTTTGTCTATGTAAATGAGGAATTGTCAATCCAAGCATCTTTTCCAAGAGCACTTAACCAGTCACTAAAAAAAAAAAAAACATTTTGTTGATGATCGGACTCCTGTATATCATTGAAGGAATGAGCATTACACCAAGGCATGTACTCTGGAGTGAGATCGATTTACATTTACATTTACATTTATTCATTTGGCAGACGCTTTTATCCAAAGCAACTTAAAGAGGAAAACAAAAGCGAATCATCTTAAGGAGATATTGGTACGAAAAGTGCCATACTACAAAGTTTCACTAGCATCAGAACAGCATTCAAAACAGATTTAAGTGCAACAAGAATTATTATTATTTTTTATTTTTTATTTTTTTAAGTGACTGGTTAAGTGCTTTTGGAAAAGATGTGTTTTTAGCTGTTTTTTGAAGACAGAGAGTGAGTCAACTTGGATGGAGTGAGTCAACATGGATGGAGTTGGGAAGGTCATTCCACCTACGTGGTATGATAAAACTGAGAGCCCAAATGAAGCCCATTCAATTTTATTTTAAGAAAAAAAGAGACTAGGAGAAAGAGGAATCTGGCGATGGGGATTCACAAGGTTCAACTAATGAAGCCTCTTCACAAGGTTTATCTGAGGTGGCTACTGTCACTTATTGTCCACTGTAGCCGGTGGAGGGAGAACATATAGATTCAATGCAAATTGGCTCAAAATGTTCCCATGGTTAGAGTTCGAAAACAACGTCATGTTCTGCCAATATTGTAGAGGGCAGAAACAGGCAGGCAACTTGTCCTTCATGTCAGAAAACCCACATCTGAAAAGAGATAGCGTAGCGAAACATAACATCTCACAGCGAAATATCCAGTGAAGAGATCTGCACCTGTTGTGACAGGAGAAACCATCAGGCACAGTGTCAGCAGCCTTGAGGAGGCAAGTGCTGCTGTCTGAGGAAGAGGAGGCAGCTGAAAATAAAGATAAAAATTGCTTACTTCAATGCGATAGAAGAAGAACCTTCCGTAAAATTTGTCTGTGTGCTTTTGATAATTGCTGTGGAATCACTTCTGCAGAAAATCCAAACAGGGCATGTTCTTGGTCAAGAGCTCGGTGTGGATATTTGCACTCCGTTTAGCATCAAGGGATCTTGCTGGATCCCCTATGTCCACAGATCCATCAAAGTGTTCCTGCGGCATGACTAAGACAAGGACCTTGCCACTGGCGAAGGCCAGTACTCCGTTGTCCTGCAGCACATGGCAACGACAGAAGTTCAAGGGTGGGCAAAGAAGGTCAGTTCCCTTTCAAAAAGCTACACTTATGATGCTGCGCTGAGTTAGCGCTTTGGGAACAACTTTAGGTGTGACCAGCTGTGAATATGTGTGCAACACGTCAAAGAACATTGACCGAAATGTATAGCCTCTGCCGGTGACATCATTGGATGCACCTGTAGCAGAGCTATAAATAGATGCGTCACAGGTGCATCGTCAGATCTGTTGTCTTCAGATCACTCTGTGTGTGTGTGCTTCATGAGCCTGTCAGAAACTTTTCTACTTTCCTCTGCTAGGAGTTAGATTTTGTTAGGCAGTGCGCAGATACCTTTCTCTTCTTTCTCAAAAAAAAAGAAAAAAAAAGAGAGATAAAATGACTGAAAGACAGAGCAAGAGGTGTGTGTGTTCCCTTGTCTACGCTCTATGGCTGAGAGGGACACACATCAGTTTTGCTTTGTATGTTTGGGGGAAGAGCATGCAGTTCTCGCATTGGGTCGGTGCGGGTGCGAGCATTGCGATCTGCTCTCAGTCAAAATGCTTTGCGCTCGTCTTGCTTCTGAGAGTCAGCGCACACGCTCTCGTATGGATCTGGCTGAGGAGCGAGAGACTGGTCCGTCCCTATCGCTCGCTCTCCCCAGACCCAGTTGGTCATTCCCGTGATCCTGAAGTGTGTTCCGGTGCCTCTTCGGTTCATGAGGGTGACCTTGAATCTCTTGAGTCTGCGGACTTTGAATTACCCACCTACGAGCATGATAATAAATCACTGGAGGAATTACTCAAGGTGATTACTCGTGCGGTGGCCAGGCTTCAATTAGAATGGCCACGCGAACAAGAGACCCCCAAACACTCCAAGTTGGACAGATTTCTGTCTGGTGGCTAGGGGAAGGGAACGCCTCATCAGTCCCTTCCCTTCTTTGATGACCTCCATGACGAGCTCTCTCGTTCATGGAGGAAACATTATACTTCCCGTGTCTAAGTGCCCTCGACATCGATATATTCGACTATCGTGGGTGCTGAGACACGGTGGTATTCGGTGATACCGCCGGTTGAAGAGATTATCGCCGGGTTATCTCTCGCCGCGTTTGGCATCATCGTTAAAAAAAGACCTTCTCTCCCCCACAAAGCCGTGCAGGACTACCTCCACACTAGTAGGGAAGGCTTATCAGGCAGCGGGTCAGGCTGGTTCTGCCCTGCACACTATGGCAGTGTTACAGGCATAACAGTCTGATCTGCTGAAAGAACTGAGCTTCGTCAAGCCACAAATCTATCTCACCATGCGATCAAGCAGATGGCCCGTGCCATTGGCCGGTCTATGTCTGCTTTAGTCAGCACAGAGAGACACTTATGGCTTACCCTATCAGGCATCAGAGATAAGGACAAAGATTTCTTTCTTGATGCCCCGGTTTCGCCTTCTGGCTTATTTGGGGATGCTATGAATATAGTTATCACCAGGTTCCAGGAGGCGAAAAATCACGAGGAAGCATTCGGGCAGTTTCTTCCTCGCCGCACTCAGGGGGCGGGGCCGTCGGCCACCCAGACCCGCACCGGCTCAGAAACAAAGCGTGGTGACTCGTGTTTCCCCTTGTAAAGACTGGGGACAGGCTCGTCGCCTTCAGCAGCCCCCAAAGCAAGAGAAAACCCTGACGGTCTTGCGCCCAGCCTTGTGGGGGTAGCCCCCCTCGGGACGGGGCGCTTGTATCAGCCACTTCGACCCTCCCGGTATTCCCATGAAACCTCTCCATTCCCGCCGCCTCTGGTGTTTTGGGAGTTAGAGGCTTCCAGCAAAATGCTGTGTCTACCGCTGCTTCCTGCCTTAGTACAGGACGTGGAACACTCAACATCCCTTCAACAGGAAGTGTCAATATTAATGCCCATCTCAGAGAACCTGGCAGCGTGGAAACTTCTGCCAGGTATTTCTATGTGGGTCCTAAGAACAGTAGAAAATGGCTACAAAATTACATTCACTACCGTGAAACCGGAGCAGGCATGTCTACTGTGGAAAGAACTGCAAAATCTCTTGGTCAAAGGGGCCATAGAACATGTTCCCCTTCCAGAGAAAGAGTCCGGTTTTTACAGCAAATACTTCCTGGTTCCCAAGAAGGGTGGGGGGGTTCTTTGAGGCTTGAATCGCTCAGTCAGGGCGTTCAAGATGCTAACTATCAAGACGGTCGTGTCACAAATCCAACATCATGATTGGCTGGTCACGATCGATCTCATGGACACATATTTTCATCTAGAAATTTTGCCACAGCACAGGAAGTTCCTGAGGTTTGTTTTTGGCGGCAAAGTCTTCCAATAACATGTTCTTCCATTCGGCCTAGCCCTATCACCCCACACATTCATGAAAATGCATGGATGCAGCACTGGCTCCTTTGAGACTCCGGGGCATTCGCATTCTGATTTACATAGATGGCTGGCTGATACTAGCACAATCTCAAGAACTGGCAGTTCAGCACAGGGATGTTGTCTTAGCTCATCTGGTTTCTCTGGGTCTGAGACTCAACGTCAAAAAGAGCGTTCTCTCTCCCACCCGAGAATTACCTATCTGGGAGTTATATAGAATTTGATCACGATGCAGGCGCAATTGTCTCCCACTCGAAACATACCCATTCAGAACACCCTCAGCAAAGTCAAGGTTGCACTTTTTGTCAGTATCAACGAATACTAGGTATCATGGCGTCTGCGTCCATGGTGATCCCTTTGGGCCTTCTGCACATGAGACTGTTTCAGTTGTGGCTAAAAGCCAGGGGATTTCATCCAAGGGCCAGTCCCCTAAGGCAAATAAGGGTTACGTGCCACGTGCTTCGTTCCCTTTCTATGTGGTTCAGACCCCGGGTCTTACCCTGGGTCCCACTCTGGGTGCGTCTTGTCAACGCAGGTTGCTAACGAAATACGCCTCCCTGATGGGCTGGGGAGCGGTCTTAAGTGGTCGTCCAGCTCAAGGAGAATGGGAGGGTCATCAGCTCGTTTGGCACATCAACTGCCTCGAGTTGATAGCAGTATTATAAGAAATACTTCCTCCAGCATTTGAGAGGCTGCCATGTCCTGGTGCGGGTCGACATCAAGGAGGTCTACGCCAGCTGAACAGACTGGCATGGCAGATTCTCCTTTGGGCCCAGGGCAAGCTCCTATTAATCAGAGCAGCTTATATCCCTGGATGTCTGAATGTGGGAGCAGACTTACTGTCCAGACAGAGAATACCGACAGGGAAGTGGAAAGTCCACCCTTAGGTAGTGGAACAAATCTGTTGAGATTTTACAAGAGCAGAAGTGGACCTCTTCGCCTCCCAACAGACAGCGCAATGTCCCCTCTACTTCTTTCTAAGTCACCCAGTCCCCCCTGGTCTGGACGCGATGGCACATACATGGCCCAGAATGCACCTGTATGCTTTCCTCCTGGTTTCTCTACTCCTGGGAGTCGCCAGCAAGGGTCCTGCTTCTTACTGATAGCGCCACGCTGGCTGAACAGGATATGGTTCTCTGAGATAATGTCTCTCCTTGACGGCACGCCTTGGGCAATTCTGGACAAGAGGGACCTTCTGTCTCAGGGGACAATATTTCATCCCCGGCGCAAGCTGTGGAACCTTCATGTTTGGCCCCTGAAGGGTACCAAATGAGGGACACTGGGCTTTCACCTGAAGTTATCGAGACCATTCTAAGTGCTAGGGCCCCTCTACTTGGAACAAATCTGGGTGAGATTTTACAGGGCAGAAGTGGGGGCATCCACAGTGCGGGCATCATAAGTGTAGCTTTTTGAAAGGGAACGTCTTGGGTTACTTGACTGTAAACTTTGTTCCCTGATAAAAGCATAACGAGATGCTGTGCTTCATTGCAGCACTGGGATGCCCCAGGACTGCTCTTCAGACAAAATACCTGACGATGCACCTTTGACGCATCTATTTATAGCCCTGCTACAGGTGCACACATATTCATAGCTGGTCACACCTAAAGTTGTTCCCAAAGTGCTAACTCAGTGCAGCCTCTCATTCCGCTTTTATCAGGGAACAAGTGCTACAGTCAAGTAACCCGAGACATTTTACACTAGTTTTAAAAAATAGGTTCAATACTCAAATGAACTTTCAGAATCAAGTAATTGACAGGTGACAGTTTATTTACTCACTACTTAACAGATAAAGCGGGAAATGGAGAATGCACTCTTTTGTGTATTCTGCCATTTTCTCTCAGATATGTTTGAGGAGCTATCCTCACTTAGCCTCACCCTGCTAAGGAATGGCCTGATCCTCCCCCAAGCCACATCAGAGTTGTGGAAGACAGTGACCAGACTGGAAAAACTAAAGCTTAGGGCAAAGGCAGGAGGAATGCTGGAGAAGATCCAGACCATGCTTGCTCAGCAGCAGGGTGATGAGAGGAGATGCTAGATGTGTTAGGATGAGAGCTTGTTAGGATGTAAGAGAAATCAATTATTAAAATGACAGATTCTCAGTGTGAGAATCAATGTATTCATTGCCCAATAGAACGATTTGAGGATAAGGAGGGAAATGCAAAGGAGAAATCTTTACGTTTTTTTTATGGGAGACAGAAAAATAGCCAGATATTTCATTGTGTGTTGGTGTGTGTATCTATGTGTGTGTGTGTGTGTGTGAGTGTGTGTGTGTGTGTGTGTGTGTATGTGTTATTTCTGTTAAAGGGAATAACACTGAAGGGGAATCTGAAAGGCTTTTTGGACCTCACCAAACCCCAGCTGAAGCAGCACATGGAGGCGGCCTTCAACATCGGCGTGGATGTTCTCAAAGCCAGGTTTGCTGAAGGATGAGGGTGTCCAGACCCCAGTGGAGTCTTTCAGAGTGCTAAACCCTGACACATGGCCAGAAGATCAGGCCAGCCTTCTCACCTTTAGCGATGATGGTGTGGCATACCTAAAGACGCATTTCAAGAAGCCTTTAGAGAAGTAAGAATTTATTTGACACTGCATTGCCATATGAGACAATGTTATGTTTGCATATTTGCAAATTCACTTGCTCTGTTCAATCCTGCAGATCGGTGTGCAACATGGCTGCAATCCAGGATGAGTGGCAGGGGCTGAAAATCCTGGAAAGCCACATTTTCAAGGACAAGTCCTACAGTGGCCTGTGGGAGACCATGTTGACAAAAGACTCCTACAGGCACGATTACAAGGTACACTAACAGTCCTGAGTGGTTATGTGTGGTATCCTTCTATGGTTGGTTTTGATTAGTTAATGGTAAGAGTTTAAATGAAATTGAAAGATATCTTTTCCCTAGAATATACTGAAGTTGGTGTGAGCGAGGCTTCTCTGCGCAGAACTGGATTAAGAATTCGACAAGAAGCTGCCTTGGGTTGTCCACCACCGAAGACCTGATGAGGATCAGCCTTCTGTTAAGGAGTTTGATCCCACTACTGCCCTGGGCCACTGGCTGACATCTAAGCATGCCAGACGGCCAACATACAAAAGCAACTGATATCCTTTGCATAGTTCAATGTGTGATTTTGGTGGTATGTGCTGTTCCACAGATGTGTGTCCCTTAGTACACACACACACACACACACACACACACACACCCACTCACACATGCTGTATAAATATGTATGCAATAAATTGTTTGCTAATAAACTCTGTGTTACATTATTCACTATTGATTATAGTCATTATCCCACCCATAATAAGTGCTTGAATGTAAGAAGCACTCTATAAAAATCTCGCAAACGTTTTTGCGAGGACCATCCTGCTGCGAAACATATGTCCTGTAAGGACACACCATTTGTGGTCAATCTCTGGTCGAATGCACTTTGACACCAATAGGGCAATTCACGCCCTGTGATTAGCATTTTGAAATTAATAGGGCATTTCGCACCCTGCAATTCATAAGCAAATCAATGATCCAGTGAGAGAGCCTTTGTTTGGAGACAGAAATTCCTTTTTTGCAGCCCCCATAACAAATAAGGAGCTGATCCGACAGCCTAAGCTGACAGGAGCACTCAACATATGTATGCAATGCCCTCACCGGGCATAACATATGCATAGGTTGCTCTTCATCCGAATTAAATAGTGGAAAAAAGAAGGGTTGCAAACAAACCACCTGAGCCCTGAAGGGCATTGATAAAACCTTAGGCACATAACCTTTTATAGGTTTAATGTTGTTTAAATGGTAAGGCAGCCTCCAGTGTTCATCACAGACTAAGCCAATTCTGGATTGTCCGACATGCTCCGTTCAGACGCCATACGTGTAGGTTCCACAGCTCTGGCTGGGGATGCCAAATCTTGCCTTGTGCTTGAGAGAGAAGGACTTTTCTCTGAGGTATTTCCCATGGAGTGCCGTCTAGTATTTCTATCATCTCTGGATACCAGGACTGATTGGGCCATTTTGCCACAATTAACAGAACTGATTCCATGTCCTCTCAGTTTATCTGCTGATAAAAGAATGAACGAGGCACACTGGGGTAAATGCATACTTGTGCTTCACTGGCCATTTTTGAGCGGTACCATAAAGTACCAAAGGGGACAGTGGGCGATCTCCACTTAGAATAGGTCGACTTTCGCTTTGACGAAATATCCCAAATCCTCATCACTGTCACACTCCATTTGTGGAGGCTTTGTGTCATGCTCATTAATTGTGGCAATTGGAGTCCATCTTGGCGATTTATGTATGCCACTACTATTGTGTCATCCAAACGAATCAGCACGAGGTGATTCACAATGTTGGAACAAAAAGCTCTCAAAGCTAGAAAGACGGCCAGTAGTTCTAGGCGACTGATGTGCCACAACTGTTTCGCACCTGTCCAGGTCTATTGCACCGTGCACCAACCTATGTTGGATGCATCTGTGGTTCTTCTGAAAATTTGACCCAGCATAACATCACGTTGGGTTGGTAGAAGACTGCCGTTGTCCATGGTGCTAGAGCAGCCAGACAGCAGCAAGACACCGCGATGCACATGCGCCCAAGAGAACCAGGTGCGATGTGGAATGTGCCGCTTGAGCCAGTACTGAAGATGTCACATGTGTCACATATATATATACATATATATATATATATATATATATATATATATATATATATATATATATATATATATATACAGTACTGTGCAAAAGTTTTTGGCACTTGTGAAAAATGTTGCATAGGGAGGATGTCTTCAAAAATAATACCATAAATTGTTTTCATTTTTCAATTAAAACTATACAAAGTCCAGTAAACTTAAAAAAAAGCTAAATAAATATTTGTTGTGGCCACATTTACCTTTAAAACAGCCCCAATTCTCCAAGGTACACCTGAACACAGTTTTTCTTGGTTGCTGGCAGATAGGATGTACCAAGCTTCTTGGAGAATTTACCACATTTCTTCTTTCTATCTAGGCTGTCTCAATTGCTTCTGTATCTTCATGTAATCTCTAATTGACTTGATGTTCAATGGAGGGCACTGTGGGGGCAATGCCATCTCTTGCAGTGAACCCTGTTCTTCTATTCTAATTTTTTCTCTTTGCAAAAGTAATGTTTGGGAGTCTTCAGACAAATGTTTTTGTGAAACATATTAAGTGTCTCAAATGTTTGCACATTACAGTATATATGTATATAATGTAAAGGATACAGTATCTCCAGCCGGAGCGCTGTGGGAAGCAGGTAGAACACTCCGCTGAAGCACCACATTGATACACAAGGAGTGTTTGAAGAGAAGAACCTGTTCACCGAGAGCATCTGTGACTACAATGTGGAGAACTCTTCACCGGAACACACAGGGGGGCGGAAAGCCTCTCTGTGCTGGTGCTGAGCACAGGCGACAAATCAAACTGTCCATGTCTGAGGAGATCCATCCGCTGTATGTGCATATTGACGGTGAAGCAGAAAGTGTTCCTAGACGAAGACAAAGTTTGCAGTCTTGAAGGAAGAAAATTCGGATGAAATGGTGACTGAGCACCTGCTTATATAGGCCTTCATGTATATATAAAAGGGTTTCAACAATGCCGTGTAAGGACACTTCCCCATAGTGCTTACGGCAATGTCAAGTGAACTGAATCGATAGGAAACTGTATTTACACGAGATTTTAAATCATCAGGTTATTCTCTGCTTTTGACATCAAAACTTTTGCCCGATATATCTATAATCGCACATTGTTACAGTTCATCTTAAAGCAGATATTATGTTGCAGTTCTAAGTTAACAGGCACAGACAAGTAAGTCTTTTTACTTGCATGTGGAACTTGATGAGTATCAATTTTGGATCCTGGATGCAAATCAACTATTCAATTATCCTCTAAGATATTTTCAAGCTTTGGTGATGTCCACAAACATTGTAGCAGTGACTGTGGATCTGAAGAATTTTAAGAAAGTTTGAGAAGAAACACCTGCAATGCACACTCCTGTTAATCTAAAAGTCCGAAATGAACTGGAATTATTTATACACAGCTGGAAATTAATGATTCTACAAGACGTGTTTGTGCTCTGTATTTGCAGTTTCTGTTTTTGCATGAGCCAAGTGTTTATTGGTCTCAGGTCACTTGTAAGAGGCAAAGTGACTGGAAACATCTGTCAGTGGAACATGATGTGTTCATAGACTTATTCAAAGGAAAAATCATGAGCCAGAAGAAGCACTTCAAAGCTACTTATTTTTTGATGCCCCTCTAAAATCTGTTCTTCACTGTATTAAAGCAAAATTCTCAGGATCAGAATGGTGAGAGCTATGGGAGATAAAGAATCTGTAATTTACACATTATCTGATTTGATCAGGTGAGAAAATGAGCAGTGTTCTCATGTTTTTCTGTTTGTCTCAGCCAGTGTGTGCAGTTGTTGTGACGTTGTAAGAGCACTTGTGAATGCATATGTATGCGTGTGTGTGTGTGTGTGTGTGTGTCCATGCATGTTTGTACCTGCGGTGATAGTGTGCATGATTTTGTGTGTGGGTTATGTAAGACTGTACTCTGAGGAAGTTGCTGGTTAAGAAGATGTGGGGCAGAAAGAGGAAGTGCTGTGTGTTTATCAGTCTCCACACTTCCTGTGGCCGAGGGGGCAGGGCCTGGCCCCGGGGCTGTGGTTACCGAGTACCTATCTCCATCAGCAACACTGTGACTGAGTGACCAAGCGTCTGTTACCAAGCGCTGCAGGCTTATCGGAGTCCAGATCTCACACAAACCAGAGGTTAAATAACAGGAGCATAACAGCGGAAATACACACACCTGGCTTCGCATTCACACATACATACGTCCCCCCATTATTCTCTTAATGACAGACAAATAGTGAGATGGGCACACATACCAACACACACACACACACACACACACACACACACATACTGCAGGCCTAAGAAGTTATTTTTTTCCCATATCCTCTTTAGCTTATAACCAGCCTGAATTATATTCAAAGCACAGTTAAAATACGACATGTCAAGAGACTCAAGACACTAAATGAACACCAACCCCTAATTGCTTTTAAAATATGCATTCTATATGTGTGTTCTGTAACCAGCTCATTGACAGTGCTGACCGTTGGTAGTTGGAAAAGCAGTTTGTGTCCATATTGCAGCATCTTCTGTTGGGACAGGGAAGAGAGAAAGAAAGAGAAAGAGCGAGAAGGTTATTAGGATCCTCTTTACCCACATCATACTGTCACACAAATGTAAAGGTCTGTTATATACAATGTTTTTAGCCCAACAAGGACATTAAAGTTTGTTTGATTTCATGATCTTAAAACAGCAATATTTCTGATTAGTTTATCCCTTCAAAAACGTGATGATGTCATGGCTATGCCATCACAATAAAAGCTAAAAAATCTAAATGTACATGAATCATCTCAAATAACACATCCAGAATCACATGACACTTTACAGACAGTCGTCTACAGACCAACATAGCAAATGATGACACAAGCAGACTAACAAGTTCACTGGTGTGTCATTCTTGTCAACAAAGTGTTATGAGATGAATTTAAGCGTGACTATTCTTCTTTTCCTTCATCTTAAGCAAGAGATGTCTAAAAGCTCTCTCGCATCAAAGCAAAATAATAATAATAAAATAAAAGCAAAAAAATAAATTAAACTACTGTGTGTAATGTGGTGTCTAGCGGTATTATATATGGAGATAAAGATATATATACAAAGAGAGTAAGGGCGGAGAGGAGTTATTTTCTTATGAGCGAGTCAGACCAGCCAAACTGTCGACATGCAGATAATGAGTGGTCTAAGGAACAAAGTGCATCTCTAAAGTGTGTGTTAAACACTGACCTCTCTAAGGTTTGCACTCTGCAGAGCAGTAAAGAGTAACACTTCAACACCTCTAAACTATGAGAAGTAGACACAGTTACTGATCAGCCTTAAAGAGACAGACCTGGCTCATCCATTTTGTGTAAACCAATATCTGTATGTTGCTGTTTTACAGCATACTGCATATTGAGGTGGTAGCATCTTTTGCACAATATCTCGAATGAAACTCAATCCAAAACTTCAAAAACCGAGGGAAACAATCAATGGTTAAATCCCTTTGAGTTACTTCCAGGTGTTACTGTACACATTTAGAAGGAAATCTCTAAAGACCTTCCATATATCCTAGTTAATTAGCCTATGACACAGTGCTTAAAACAGGCTTTAACCACGGATGACTTTTAAAGAGACCACTCATCAAACGCCTTAGCAAACACTAGACACGATCTGATCAAAATCTAACCAGTTGATTATTATTAGCTGTCATAGACAAACCAGTTCTTAGTGCTTTGAAATTAAATCACTTATGTCAGGAGATGTAAATAGATCTTTTCCATGACAATATTTAACCAGGTTTAAATAACTATAACACCTCGTCATACATCATCCATATAATTTAACAACATTAATCGCTTGAGGAAACGCCTACACCCCAACAACTGCAAGCATATCCATCCCAATATCACAGTATCATAATCTCTAGCTGGCATGTATAAAACATATTTGTACATATGTTTCATTTAGGTTAATTCTGTAGTCTAGACACTTAATCCAGTCCAACCTGTCTCTCTTCACAGTGGGAAGACAGATACAGAAAACTGAGGATCAGGGAATGTTCACACTGTTCTGTTCCTGTCACGTTGGCTATGATAAAGCGTTTTTTTTTTTCTTCTTCATACATTTTGCTTTAACTAACTATGGAGAAACCATGTTGACACCTCTCTGATACTCACATCAGACATCACATGATTTGTCAGGAATGTGTGCATTTGACAGGGAGATAAACATGCGCACAGACAAAGATGAGATAAACAAAAACTAATATGTAAGTGTGTGTGAGTGTGCTCTGGTGTTTAAAAGTTTACAGTTAATTAAGGGAACCTTTGTCAAATTAGGTCATCATTGGTCATAGGTCGAATATGTCATCATTCAGTAGTGCTTTATGGATGCTCTGACCTCTGGCCCAGATTCAAAGCACACTAATATTGCAGAAATCACACATACACACACAAAATACAGAAAATGTCTATCAATATGAACTCGGAGCATTACACTGGTGACATTCTTTAACACTTTTGGCTCAATAATTGTGATCCATTCTCCCCAGGGCAGCTGAACATTGTAATAAAGCTGTCTAAAATTCTCTTGGCATATCAAATTAAAACAGTTATTTAGTCACCTTCCATGTCGTTCCAAACCTGTATGCTGATTGTTTTTTTCATTTGAAAATTGATTGTTTTCAAAATAAGAATTTGTGAAGTAGCAGCTCTTTTATATTCCTCAGTTCATAGTGAACGTGGCTGTTAAACTCCAAAAAGAACTAAGAACACAGTAAAGGAACCACTAAATTAGCCATACGACTTATGTGCTGTATTCCAAGCCTTCTGAAGACATTTGATAGCTTGTGAGAAGCAAACCAAAATTTAAGTCGTTATTCACAAAAACTCTTCTCCTCTGCTGCACCTTTAAAATGTCATATTCAGTTACAAGATACAACAGAACCTATGACGCTTAGGGATCATCATACCTGGTATGTCACATTAAGGCATAATTTTTTAATCAAAATGCGAGTTAGATTTTAGAGCTTTGGTAGTGGCGAAGATTATACATAAATAAAAAATGTATATTCATTCTGGTCCTCAGACAAAGTTAGAAGACATGCCATTCAGCGCACAAGTCGTATGGAGTTAATTTTTTTTTTTATTTATTGTCATTTTAGCCATGGTCACTGTGAACTGTCGTTGTACGGCAAAGTGCTGCATTCATTTTATAAACAGGTTTGGAACAAGTTAGTAAATAATGACAGAATTTGTATTTTTGGGTGAAAAATGAAATCGTTCCTTGAGCACGGGAGAAGCGCTATATACAATATAAACATATTATTATTATCACATAGTAGAAGCAATAAAGCTTGTGTTAAGTAAGCTTGTTTATAAGCAGGTCAGATAGAACCCCTGATAGAATTGGTGTTTCCCACTAATTGTCACCCCCACTTCTGTGGCTGCTGAGTGATAATCCCCATTTCAAGGTGGTACATTTGAAAAATGATACAGCATAGCTAATCTCCTAATCTGTGTCTGATGAAGGATGGTTCTTTCATGGATGGCACACCTCCAAAAGACTAACTTGTTTGTCACTCTGTGGTTTTGGAAAACATATTTCATTATACAGGATCAGCTGCCAACAATGGAGAGCTTATATATGGGTTTACAGAGTACAGATAACATTGTGTGTGTGCATAATTGTGTAGCTATGAGTATGTGTGTGTACAGTATGTGTAGGTTGGCAACCGGGCCATGTTTTCAAACCGCTAGTGCTCAAAGCACCATCACAGCTGCAGTATAATGCAATAAAAACAAACACTCCACCCTCAGATCCACCACCATCACACAATCTCTTCCATTCTAGATAACACAACACAAACTACAGAAATGAATGAAATCTGTCAGATTCTAGTATGAACCATTCTCTTTGCACTATATGTTCTTCAAAACAAACAACATAACATAAGAACATTAGCACCATGTCAAAAGATGAGATATAAAATGAGTTGTATAAAATAGCCCCATCAGACGTTAGTCCCAAAAGTTTGGGTACCATAACAATGAATGATCTACAACCTGTCAGAAACTGAGGACCTGAGACTACATGCAGAGGTGTATAAATTGATAGTTCAGTGAGATAATGTGAAACAAGGCTGTAAAGTGCTGTTATCCCATTCCTGACCGGAGCCTGGAGCAGCATATTTAAAAAGAGGCAGGGACTTGCAGATATTGGCCCGATTATACATCATATTTTTGTTTCATATTTCTGTATTAAACCTACCATTGTGTTTCCATAAATCTAATCAGGTGTAAAAACACATCTCTCTTTCTCTCTCTCTCAACAGATATCACATTACTTGCAATAAGCACAGGTTGCTGTGTGTCTTCTGCACTGCAGTATGGGGTCTGCAAGGTTTGAAATATGCAGTCGATTCATATTACTATTATCTAACTCTTTGTTATTGGAGAGATATAGACACTAGACACACAGAGAGAGAGAGAGAGAGAGAGAATTACACACCTCACACATACCTGGCATTGTTCCTGACACAGAGGACAAAGAAACATTATTTTCAACTGTTGTTCTGAAATTTGAAGTATATCTTTGTGTCTGTCTTGCTTTTTCTAAGAAATGTTTTAATACTGCACTATGCAAGATTTGTTTTTATTAAAAATGAAGAAATTACTATTATTGATTGAGTACATCAACAATCAGTGTTTAAAACAATGTCCTTACCATACCCCGGTTCACTTCTGTAAGCCTATAAAAATTATTTGTATTTTGAGCTGTCTGGTTCAATTTAGCACGAAATCGCTGGTTTATGACGCGTCTGCCCCGAGGGGAGCCTCTGTTCGGGCATACCAGAGCAGGCAGTGGGAGGTCTCTCAGGAGGCAAACAGGTCTACCTGGGCCTTACCGAATTGTTCCCAAATCAGCTGAACCGACTGGGGGTGAAGCCTCCACTCTGACAGCACGTCCGCTTCCACATTGAGGTCGCAAGGGATGTGAGTGGTGCACAGCGACTTGAGTTGTGACATTTGGCGGGAGCATACGCCGCCTTGGCGATTTATGGACATGTTTGTCTCGAACTAATTGGAGAAACTTTCGCAGGGCAAAGAAGGCAGTCAGCAACTCTAGGCAATTGATGTGCCAGTGCAGCGGGGCCCCTTTCCAACGGGCCACGGCTGCGTGCCCGTTGCACACGGGACCCTAACCCAATCTGGAGGCGTCGGCCGGGGAACAGTCGTGGGGCTGAGGGCGGGGTGTCCCCGCCCAGCGTGCCTGGACTGTTGAGGTGTGGCGGCAGAGTGCCGTGACAACGGCATTTGCGGGCCAGGTGACCCAGAGTCAAAGGAAATAGCTCTTTTACTGATAATGTGGGTACCGCAGCCCCGTCTACGGGGTTTCTCCTTCCGGCCCACCACCGGGGGACAAGCGGTCTGCTTACCCACTGCAGAGTTAACGTCTTGGTCCCTGGGTCGATCGTCTCAGGTGCGCCTGGGAGCCTTGCGGGTCCTCGAGGGGATCCGTGAGACGGAGGCGTTGACTTCCTGCGGGGTGATCGACACGTGGGCTGAGAGCTGGGCCCGGGTTGAGGCAGAGCATGGCATTTCTATCCGCAGGAGGACGCCCTCGGCGAGCAGACAGGGCATTGCCCATAGCGGCAGGTTTGCGGCGGGGCAGGATATGTGAGATGGCATACGTCTGTTTCTTCACCGCGGAGAACTGCTGGGTAAAGTCTTCAATGGTGTCGCCAAAGAGGCCGAACTGGGAGACAGGGGTGTTGAAGAAGTGCACTTTGTCGGTCTCACGCATCTCGAGCAAGTTCAGCCACAGAACAACACTGCATAAGATGGCGCCGAGTATGGCTGCTGCGTCGCGAGCTCCGTCAAAACACTGCAGTTTATTGTTTGTTTTGTTTACAGTTCTGTGTTTTTTTGTCTTGGATGTTGTCTGCCTTATTGTGTACGACAGACAAACGCTTTTGGACATTGGTTCGGCAATCACACACCGAAAACCGGACTTCACATTCCTCAATGCCGACCCGCGGTTTACAAACACGCCAGCGGATCCCTTTGTTTGGGCTGCCCGGCCGCGGAAACGCAGAAGGAAAAGAGGAAAAAGAGCCGGCGTTCTCATCAGATTAAGACGTCGCGCAAATCGCCCCCCGCTACCCAGTATACTACTGGCAAATGTTCAGTCTCTGGACAACAAGCTCTGCGAGCTGAGAGCGCGGATCTCTTTCCAACGAGAGATGAGAGAATGCTGTGTTATCTGTCTTACGGAAACCTGGTTGTCCGCGGAGATTCCAGACTCGGCCATCGAACCCACGGGTTTCTCCGTGCACCGAGCGGACAGAGCGAAAGACCTCTCAGGTAAAAGCAGAGGTGGAGGTGTATGTTTTATGATCAACAAATCATGGTGTGATCAGAGGAATGTACATTTTATCAGGTCTTTCTGCTCTCCTGATCTGGAATTTCTCATGCTTCTGTGTCGACCATTCTGGCTACCGAGGGAATTCACAGCGGTCATTATCACTGCTGTGTACATTCCCCCACAAGCCGACACAGACCGGGCACTTAGGGAACTGTATGGTAGCATAAGTCAGCAGGAAACCGCGCACCCTGAGGCCGCGTTCATTGTTACCGGGGACTTCAACAAAGCCAACTTCAAAACAATAGCACCAAAATACCACCAACACATCAGCTTTAACACACGAGGGGACCGGGTTTTGGATCATTGTTATTCTCCTTTCCGGGATGGCTACAAATCCCTCCCCCGCCCACCATTTGGCAAATCTGACCACTCTTCCGTTCTGCTTCTGCCCGCTTACAGGCAGAAACTGAAACGGGAATCACCCGCCCTCAGAATGATCCAGTGCTGGTCGGACCAATCAGACTCTGCGCTACAGGACTGTTTTGATCACGCGGACTGGGAGATGTTCCGGTCTGCCTCCGATGACGACATCGAGGTTTACGCTGATAGCGTAACGTGTTTCATCAGGAAGTGCGTAGAGGACGTTGTTCCGACGAAAAACATACGGATCTACCCCAACCAGAAACCCTGGGTTAACGGCGATGTTCGCGCGGCACTTACTGCGCGGACCACCGCTTTTAATTCCGGGAACGCGGAGGAGCGTAAACAAGCCAGTTATGCCCTCCGTAAATCCATCAGCACAGCCAAACGCCAGTACAGGCACAAAATTGAAGGTCAGTTTAACACCACTGACTCCAGAAGTATGTGGAAGGGAATTAACATCATCACGGACTATAAACAGAATAAAAACTCCGCCATGAACACCGTTGCCTCTCTCCCGGACGAGCTTAATACATTTTATGCTCGTTTCGAGGACAACAACACCGCCCTCACGGAGAGAGCACTCGCGGCCGATACTACAGATGATGGTTCACTCTCCGTCTCTGTTGCGGATGTAACCCGATCCTTTCGACGGGTGAACATCCGTAAAGCCGCGGGTCCAGACGGCATTCCGGGCCGCGTCATCAGAGCATGCGCGAACCAACTGGCTGGTGTTTTTACGGACATTTTCAACCTGTCCCTCTCCCTGTCTGTAGTCCCCACATGCTTCAAAACATCAACCATTGTGCCTGTACCGAAGCAAGCCAAAATCACTTGTTTAAATGACTGGCGTCCTGTTGCCCTCACCCCCATCATCAGCAAATGCTTTGAGAGGTTGATCAGAGATCACATCTGCTCTGTTCTGCCCACCTCTTTGGACCCATTGCAGTTTGCCTACCGTAACAACCGCTCCACTGATGACGCCATTGCATCTACAATACACACTGCTCTTTCCCACCTGGAAAAAAGGAACACATATGTGAGAATGCTGTTTGTAGACTACAGCTCAGCATTTAACACCATAGTGCCCTCCAAGCTTGATGTGAAACTCCGGGCTCTGGGCTTAAACAGCTCACTGTGCAGCTGGATCCTGGATTTCCTGTCAGGCAGACGTCAGGTGGTTAGAATGGGCAGCAACATCTCCTCATCACTGACCCTCAACACTGGAGCCCCGCAGGGCTGTGTTCTCAGCCCACTCCTGTATTCCCTTTACACACATGACTGTGTGGCGACACATAGCTCCAATGCCATCATTAAGTTTGCTGACGATACGACGGTTGTAGGTCTGATCACTGACAATGATGAAACGGCCTACAGAGAGGAGGTGCACACTCTGACGCGCTGGTGTCAGGAGCACAAACTCTCCCTCAACGTCAGTAAAACCAAGGAGCTTGTGGTGGACTTCAGGAAGAAAGACAGAGAACACAGCCCCATCACCATTAATGGAGCACCGGTGGAGAGAGTCAGCAGTTTCAAGTTCCTCGGTGTCCACATTACTGAGGAACTCACATGGTCCGTCCACACTGAGGCCGTTGTGAAGAAGGCTCACCAGCGCCTCTTCTTCCTGAGACGGCTGAGGAAGTTTGGAATGAACCAACACATCCTCACACAGTTCTACACTAGTACTGTTGAGAGCATCTTGACTGGCTGCATCACCGCCTGGTACGGCAATAGCACCGCCCACAACCGCAAAGACCTGCAAAGGGTGGTGCGAACGGCCAGAAACATCATCGGAGGTGAGCTTCCCTCCCTCCAGGATATATATAACAGACGGTGTGTGAAGAAAGCTCGGAGGATTATCAAAGACTCCAGCCACCCGAGTCATGGGCTGCTCTCACTGCTTCCATCAGGCAGGCGGTATCGCAGCATCAGGACCCGCACCACCCGACTACATGACAGCTTCTTCCCACAAGCAATAAGACTTTTGAACACATGATCTCTCACGATCAACAATCAGCACTGCACTTTATTAATCCTCATTCTGTCAATATATTCTCGCTCCCAATTCAGTCAGTGTATATATATATATATTTATACCCTTCTCTAGTGTGTGTATTCTACATTGTGGGTATTGTGTACATTTGTTATGTAAATTGTTGTGTAGGTATGTGTACATTTGTTATGTAAATTGTTGTGTAAGTTTATGTAAATTGTTTTGTGTAATATGTTGTTTATTGTAAAGTGGTTTATGTCTCGTCACTGTCATTACTGCTATGTTGCTCGGAACTGCACACAAGAATTTCACCTGCTGTTGCACTCGTGTACACAGTAGTGTGACAATAAAGTGATTTGATTTGATTTTGATTTGATTTGATTTGATTTTGAGATGACGTTCCTGGACCACAAGTGTGGCCATCGCCTGCCCGAGTGACTACGCTGTGACCTTCGTGGCTCAGAGGGCGAGGTTGGTCGATGAGCGCAGTTCCTGCAGCACGTCAGAATCAGGGTTACCCCCGTGCAGATCTTTCAGTGCCTTGGCCTGGTGGACTTGCAGGAGGGCCATGGCATGCAGGGCGGAAATGGCGTGTCCAGTGGCGCTGTAGGCTTTGGCAGTCAATGAAGACGTTGTCCTACAGGCCTTGGGGGGGAGTACAGGGTGACCCAGCCAGGAGGTAGGGTTCTCGGGACACAGGTGGAGCGCAACAGCCCTGTCCACCTGGGGAATCGCCATGTATCCGTGGGCCGCTCCGCAGTCGAGGGTAGCGAGAGTGGATGAGTGAGTGGCTTTGTGACATGTGGAGAGGGGTGCCCTCCATGAAGATGTCAGCTCATCATTCACCTCCGGGGAAAATGGGACTGTGAGCGGAGCCCCCAGGTACCAGTCATTCAACCGCGATGGCTGTGGGGAGGATGGACATTTCCAGTCCAGCCCCATGCTGGCGGCAGCCCGGGCAAGCATATCGGACATCTGCACGTCAGCCTTAGCCTAGGTGTGCTGACCCGAAGGCGGCAGCCCAGGGGAGTCATCAGCGTCAGACGCCACGCTCTCCGATGCAGCGGCGAGCTCATCCACTTCGAGCTCTAGAGGATAGACAAGCTGGCTGTGAGGTGAGCCGCTGTTGCCTCGAGCACGGACGGGAGTCAACTAGCATGCCAGGGGGTGGATGGTCCGAGGGGGCGTACCCGGCGTAGCTGCACCCGCTGCCATCCCCAGATCACCTCCATCACCAGCCGCATCGTCCTCAATCCCGTGGAAAGAAGGAGTAATACAGGGGCGGCTGGAGTGGCATGCTTTCTATTGAAAGTGAGCCGCGACCATGGTCATGCCATGGTCACGCTCTCGCAGTGAGAACATGAACCATCCACAAACGCTGCCTCAGTGTGATCGCAACCCAGATACACGAGACAACGCCTATGGCCTTCTGAAGCGGAGAGCATTCTATCGCATCCAGGAACTACACAGGGGTGGAAAGGCGTCTTTATAAAGACGCTTTCTGAAAAGGACGTTCAACGCCAGCTGTGTATTGCTCTTTTAGAGGAAAAAACTCTTTTAGAGAAAATCATTCTTTTAAATAACTCTTTTAGTTTTTTACGCTGTTGAAGCGCCCAGTGGCAAACTGCACTGCCGTGCAGAGAAGGAGAAAGCCCCTGAAGTGCACCGTAGATCTATCAGCAGTCAAGCGTCAGAGGAACAGGAAAGGGTGTGTAACTCACAGCTGACTGCATACACGACCATTGGCTCCGAAGAAAATTTCTGAATGAGCTCGACGTATTTCCCCGCCTTTATACCTGTATGTCCAGGGGCGGGGTATGCAAATACTGTCTGCCTAATTCTCATTGGCCTTTTTTCATAGATCTGAGGCATATTCGGTGCTCAAGAGAGACCCCCCCAAGAGAGAACATCGAAGTGAGTGACAGACAGGGAACTTCTCATTTTGCATATGCATGTTGGTTTGAACATGAGAGCATATGCTGTGTATATGTTGTGCAGGTGATGGTTTGAGAGCTTTGAGTAAATATCAAATTCTACACAAATTGTTGTTAAATTGCATTAAATATGTGTTCACAAGAGTCATGTGTTTAAATTTAGTGTTTGTTTTAGGTTGTTTTTGAAGGATGCATATGGATTGCATGCGTGAAGTTTGACCACGCTCTGTGCACACATTTAAGAACTGGTTATGTACATTTAGAATTAATCATATATTATTTCATGATTTATAGCCCAGAGTGTTTTCCAAATATGTGTAATATGTTTTATATGTGAAAACGTGTAATGAGTGTTCTATTGTTTTCAACTGCAATACATGTCCTTAAAGCCTGGTTAAAAATGCATAAAATGCTTGGAGTTATTTAAGTATGTGTTAAATGCATAAAACAGAAAAGAGTGTTTAAGCACAAATAAGCATGTATTAACGTGATGTATGCTGAAACATATGTTTAGACTAATGCCCTGTTTGTATTTTATTTTGACATAAGCCTCTATCGTATTTCATTTGTTGTATTTCGTTAAACCACCTTCCATTTTTGTATTTCATATTTTGTATTTTGTCTTGACAAACCCCACCCCACCCCAAAAAATTTGTTTTAAAAATTGTAGCAGAACAAGGAAAAGCTATAGGAGAGCTAACACAAGCTGTTGAGAAATTCACTTTGCAGTGCACTATGTCAGAACCTATAGTAATAGTTAATCCAAAATGCAGCCAAGGTTTACAGATGTGTAAATATGTTTTCAGTGTAATGGTGTAGAACATATAGCTAAAAAGTTTGTGAAGAAAAACAGACTGTCACAGAGAATGCTTAACCGTCAGTGCAGCAGAGATACTTGCACCCTCGCTTGCTGTGAACCAGGTAGTCCATAGGCTCAGCCAATATTGATACCTGTAATTACCGACTACTCAAGTGTGCTGTGGGAAAATGTCCTGTTGCTACTCTAAAGATTAGTGGAGTAATGGCCTCTTTTTTACTTGATGCAGGAAGCCAAGTCAGTACTATTTCTGAGTGTTTCTTCAGAGAACACCTGTCTGGGGAGGATGGAGATATGCTGTCTACAGCAGGTTGGCTGAATATTACAGCTGCTAATAGTTTAGACATACCTTACCTAGGTTATCTTGAGTTGGAGGTTCAAGTCATGGGTCTACCTTGGGTCTACCATAATTCTACCAGAGTGTGGTTTTCTATTAGTCAGAGACTCACAAAACTCTTCTGCTGTTCCAGCCCTCATTGGCATGAACATCATTAGCAGATGTAGGCACCTGGTTCAAGCAGAGTTTGATAGTACCCTTGGTGGAGAGTTGCAGTCTGATTGGAGGAAGGCATTTCAGCAGATGCAGAATGCCAGCAGTCTGGAGGAGCGACGTGTAGTCCAAGCAACAGTAATGGTAAAGAGAGAAAATGGTATGTTATATGATGGTTCACATGACTTTCTAAAACCAGTGGATGAACCCTTACCTGGCGGTCTGATTCTTGTTGCCTCTCTCTTGTTTTCAGAGAAACTGTTGTTTCCTGTACAGGTTGTGAACTTCTCACCTTAAAATATCTGGTTATAGGCCAGAACCAGACTTGGTACACTGTCTTATGTCGAGAGTGTGAAGTCCTCCTGAGGATGCAGAATATGATGACTGTATTGCCATCTGTAATATAATAAACAAAGGAACAGCTTTAGAACCTGACTTTTTGATGACTGATGAAAAGTGCTGTAGGGTTAGACAGATTTGTGCTTTAGAGTGTGGAGTAGATTACGGCAATAACCCTCACGGAAATACGCTTACTCTGCTGGGTTCTACAACAGCTGAACTGCTGGATTTTCAAATGAAAAATCACACTCCCAGTTCTTTCAGAACCTTCTACCTCAAGTTGGATGGCTTGCTTTATCACAATGTGAATGAACAACATCTTTGTGAATGTCAACAGCTGCTCTTACTCTCATGTCTAAAAGAATAGGTCCTTGAAAGTGTTCATGACAGTATGGGACATCAGGGCACTGAGCGCATGCTAAACTATGCTTCTGGGTTGGCATGTATAATGATGTGGAGCAGTGGATCAAAAAGTGTCAAAGATGCATCTTAGCCAAGATGCCACAGCCAAGGATACATCCTCCTATGAAGCCATTTCTTGCTTAAAAGCCCCTTGAAGTAGTGGAATTACATTTTACTGTGCTTGAACCTTTCTCTGATGGCCATTAGAACGTGTTAATTGTGACTAATATTTTTTCAAAGTTCACACAGGCATTTCCAACCAAGGATCAGAGGGCTGATACCACTGCCAAGATCCTTCTGAATGAGTGGTTCATGAAATATGGTGTGCCTGAACGATTACATTCTTATCAGGGCAGATATTTTGAAAGCTAAGGTGATTGCTGAGCTATGTAATATGTATTGTGTAAAGAAAATACGTTTTCTGTTAAAGAGCGCTTTAACAGAAAACTCCATGATCTATTACGTGCACTTTACAAAAAGCATTGGCCAGAACGTCTTCCTGAGTTGATTTATGCTTATAATGTAACACCACATGCAACCACTGGATACTCATCACATTACTTTCTGTTTGGATTCAACCTGAGTCTTCCAGTAGATGCACTGCTAGGTTAAGAGCAAACTGTGGACAGAATACATGATTGGTTAGTGATTCACTAAGACAAATTGAAAGAAGCTCATGAGAAAGCCAGGGAATATGCAATATACTTGCATCACAGACCTTTGGGTAGAAACAAAATACAGGATTCATGGGGTCCTACTGGGTAGGTGGGTAGAGGTGGGTAATAACACGTTGCATTTACTCCGTTACATTTGCATGAGTAACTTTTTGGGGAAAATTTTACTTTTAGAGTAGGTTTAAAAGTGGGTATTTTTTACTCTCACTCAAGTAAATTTCTAATGATTTTTTTTACTTTTACTTCTTTACAATGTGTTGCATTACTGTCGTTGCATCACACACACACACACACACACACACACACACACACACACACACATTTCTCTTGTAATTTTAATGAAATAAAGAATGTAAACATTCTACAGTGTCTTAATATGTACAGTGATTTTTTTCTATACTGTATATATATATATATATATATATATATATATATATATATATATATATATATATATATATGTTTGTTTTCTTTTTTCATATATCAGTCATTGGGGTGTTTCATGTTACATTTTATGTTGTTTAGTTAACTTTCTTACATTATTTTAGACTGATAGTGTTTTGTGTTTGAGTGACAATATGCACTGTGTTACATATTTATACATATTTATTGGCTACTGCTCCTGGAAGGGCCACACATGATAAAATCAAGTCATCATGAGGCCTTTTGCTTTATCATCATGTTACTAGCAGTTAACAGTACATTTAAAAGTGCAAAGCAGATTTAGATTGATATATTAACATTATATAATTTAATGATACACACAGTAAAAATCTCAAATATACATCAACAAAATGATATCTGAAACAAGGTCAATGTATTTTTCTGTGATTTTATGGAAATCATAGCTGTCAGTTTTTTTTGTTTTTTTTTTACTGTAAATTAACAGGATTCTTTTTTACTGTGTATGTTTATTAAGTCATTTGAATTGTGGGGATGGTTTGGGCCTAACAATGTAGGTGCTTTAAGGTTGTACATTTAGAACAAAAGTAGAAAAGTTTGACGTGTAAGTCTTTGAAAGCATATAGCACATACTGCATCTACAGGGGCTTGTATGTGTCTATGTTTTGCACCTGGTTTGTGTGCATATACATTTGCTGTCTATGCATATATATGCTCTTTAACTACAGAGCTCTCAGCATGAGTAAGGCAGCTGCGTGTGTCCTGGCATCAGCCCCACTCTTTATGTCACAAAAGGTTTTTCTCAAGCACTGCTCTCCATCTCAGCGGAGTGACAGCAGGCCAAAAGCACACTCATACTGATGAGGAGATAAACACAATGACGAGTACAACAGCCACATACTCCAGATAAGAAAGCGGTGGAGTCATACTTCAGCATTGGGAGGAAGTAACTGAGTACAGTTATGAATATGCACCTTTGCAGAGTAGATCTAGAAGTTGTGTGGTTATCTGGTTTGTGAGTGTTTTAAGATGACCGTGCAGCCTTTAGCAAAAATACAGATGCTCGTAGGATGTAACCATAAGGTCATGACCCCTCTTCTTCAATGACTCCTTGTCAGTCTGGGGAACATAGATGAGTAAGCCAAATCATCACTGTGTGGTTTTTTTCTCTCCCAGTGTGACTAAAGTGATGGTCGTGTTGAACAAAAGAGGTGATACAACAATAACTTTTAATCCCACTCAAAAATATTATGTGTAAAACAGCAAAATATCAGTTCTCAAAAATTTTTCACCACACAGTGGATATTTCACCTTGAATCTGTCGTGATACGTGTCATGAACTGCATAATACAATTTAGTGAAAATGTGGCCACAGTCACATAATATTCAGTCAAAGATTCAGATTTCTATTTTTTAAATTTTCTGATTTTTATCCACAGAGCCTTCAAAGACCAAACTACAAAAAGTCTTGACAAATAAACCCAATTGAAGAAGTAACTCTTAGTGTGAAATTAAAAGAACGTGTATGTTGGCTGACACCAAGTGACATGACAGAAAGGATAGAATGGAGAAGAGATGAGAGGAGCCAGAGAAACAGTATACTTGCAGGAAGAGGAAGAGCAAAAAAGAAGGGATCAAATTCAGTCATGGGAAAGCCCATCTTAAAACCTCAATACTAGATCTGCAAACACGAAAGTGAAAGTTCTGTTTCAGTTTCTCAGATGGTTCAGGTTAAAAATCATTGTTACTGCTGTTCTGGAATACTACTTTTAGGAGATTAATGTATTAAAGCACCTTTTTGAGAGAGAAAGAGCGAGTAAAATGGGAGAAAGAGGGAAAGAGAAGGAGCAGAATCAGCGCATTCAGTAATTGCCATCTCCTGCTGAAAGAGTGTAGTGTGAGAGAAGCTCGAGTTTCTTTTCTTTGGACTTTTAATATACACCTCTCATCCAAGCTCCACTCCCCTCCATTCTCCTCTATTTAGCTCTTATCTGCAATAATTACTCTTATTTGTTAGGTTATGGGATAAAAAGTCTTGCAGGCAGTTGTGTGTGTTTGTGTGCTAGAAAGTGCCAGGCTGATGTTTTAGTTCAGGATGTGGGAGCTATCGGGCTTTTGTGCTTGTGTCTGAGTGCATAGAATCTTTGCAACATGTGCATGTGTGTGTGTTGGAGCTGTGTTTTGGGATTTGGTTGACTCAGGACGATTATGGTTGCTTTGTTTTGGCTGAACAAGCAGCATTTTTGGAGGTTAACATGTGATTCCCCACGATAGTAGCTTTGCTAGAGATGCCAACGACAGAGGTTCCATCAGTCATTATTTAAATCTATAAAACACATACTGTATGCTTACTCAATTGGATTTAAAAGTTACCACACACACACATATGCACATTCTCTCAGGCATAGTTAATGGACTAAAAACAAACTGAATAATGACAGAACCATTCTCAACATAAGCAATGAGAATTGATTGTCCTGATAGTGCATGTGTCTGACTTATATATTTAACTCATATATCTATTAACTTACTACAGTACACATAAATATAGTGCACACACTCCTTGTCCTTGTTGCTATAAATACATTTTTTTCTTGAAGCTGGAAAGACAAATGTTTTAAATGTAAGTGTAATATGAAGGTCTTGTGGAGTATTAACTTAGCAGTCATTCATCATACAGGCATTCACTAACTCATGCTGTTAACAGGCCAAAGATTTTAAATTGTACTACTTAATTTAACTGTAACATGAACACTGATGTAAAAAAAAAAAAATGAGATCAAGTTAGATCAAGTAGAAATAGCTCCTTAAGATAACATATGCAGGTTACCAATTTTTTACTTGTTTTACTTTTTTACTTTTTACTTTTTACTTTTTCATCATTGGATAAATTAATCTTCTATGGGGAGGAAAAAAATTGTCAGAACTCATACAGATTAACATGCAAGTCATTTTTACACTTCAAAGATTGTTTGTTGCCTTGCCTGGCATCATTGCCATTGAATTGGAATGTTCAGAATGTGTCTCAACTGACAGGCCTACCCCTTTCTGTGAATTGTCATGCTTTTAGATGCAACAGAAATTTTATATTTGTAATGTCACTGAAATAGAAGATAGAGGACTGGGTACTAATTATTTAAGGAAAATTCAGAATCAAATAAATCATTGAGATTATTGAATCATTAATTACAAGTCAATGCTAGAATGCTGATAGACTTAAAATTATTTTTGCTGGAACAGAAGCATACTGCTATATGGTAATAAATGTGCTAGAGCAAATTGCTTTGAAGTTTTGCCATTTTGCATAATTAAAATAACCTGAAATGGAAATCCCTTTTGCTATTGTTTTTAGTGATCTTAAATTGTTCAATTACATCAGTGCCATATTTTGGTGCCAGGATACCAGCAAGAGAAGACTGAACATCATCCACAATCAGTGTGTGTGTGTGAGTTTATGAGGATATTTCTAGTGTAAAATCGCTTAAAATGTTTTATTTTAACTTTATTTATTTTTATATACAAATTTGAGGGTTAGCTTTAGGGGTAGAGTTAGGGGATAGAATCTCGTACTGTATAAGATTCATTATGTCTATGGAGAGTCCTTTTAAGGATAGCCGCACCAACATATATGTATGTGTGCACGCGTGTGTGTGCAGGATGGAATGTGAAGGATTTGAGGGGGTGGAGTATTTAAGAGGTTTTATGGGAGTGGCATGAGACCCACACACCCTGAAATGAGCCAACCAACAGGGTTAGCTGAGGAAAACCAGCCATCTCAATCAATCATGAGAATGCTTACACATGGACATTAAGAACACACAACAATCGGTGTCAGGGAGAAATGACACATGGGAATGGGAGAGAGCGAGCATAAGAGGGCTAGAGATCAAGATGTTATTTAACGTGTTTGCTTTTGCTGTGTGTTTGTGGTATTATAGTGTTGACAATGAGGGATAGGGGATTATGGAATTTTTCTTTCTTAACCATCATAAATCTAGGAGGAATAAGACATGGCACCACACTGCCAACCAAAGCCCTAAACTCTAATATCACACATGCACGCACATAAACACACACACACACACACACACACACACACACACACACACAATGAGTGCTAACTGTTGGAGTACTCTCTCTCTCTCTCTCTCTCTCTGCATGTCTCACACACAAATTATAACACAGCCACTAACACTCCTATATGTATCCTATTTGTATCCAAGACGTGATTTCAAAGTGGTAATTCATTAGCTTGAGAAGGTCTGAGCCTATTGTCTTTATAATCTCCTAAATCTGCTGAGCTGCAGCCAGTCAGACCTGATCATTGTGTTAGAGGAATGGGACTGATTCCAGGTTCAGACACAAGGACATTTACTGAAGAATCCATGTGAATAAGCAGTTTAATCCAAGCTAATGACTATATTATCTCAATGAACAGTTCCCCGCTCAGGAAGCACCTATTTGGGCAGAGTGGTTGACATATCTTGTGTTGACATCTGTCTACATGTGAATAATTAGAAAAAGTGTGTTTAAGTGACAATAGCAATTTTTTAGCTGCTTTGAATTGATTTCTTTCTGTGTGTGTGCTGTGTGTGTGTCTAAAGAATTCTTAAAATGTAATTTTTCTTATATGGCAGACTGGCTGTGAGCCTGGATAGCTCTTTTGAAGATTTATGATCTGTTGTCTTTTATTTCCATTAACAACCCCCTAAACCCACGGCTGTTTCTTTTTCTCTCTCTTTCATTGTTTCCTGGTAAGGATTCTGATCTGATCTCAGCTGGTTGATGGTGATAGCATCTCCGAGGCTTTGGACTTCCTCCTCCAAACCACAGCTGAAAGAGACTTTGTCTGGTCGGTTGGTGGCTGATTACCAGAACTTCATCTGATCACTCCAGACGTGCATTGAGGGTGGAGGGAAAGTGTTGAGGGGTCTTAAACAAGTGTGTGGTGGTGGGGGAGTGGTTAAGGGTCGGTTTGTGAATGGAGAGCGAGATCAGGAGATGAGAATGGTAAGGATCATCAGCTGGCAATGATTGTCTCTAACAGCTGTTTGTCATTGCATTGAGAGTGGAGATGGGCTTTAAGAGTGAGCCAGATGCCAGTCACTGGAGAGAGATACGAGACACGAGCTGGAGAAAGACTGTGTGATTTTATGTCTGCTAAAAAGCATAGTTTCTGAGTGTGATCGCTGAAAAGCATAAATATTGAGTTTCAAAGAAATAAAAAATATCATTTGAGTTGGATTCACCGTCTCCCGCTTCCTCCTTTTCCCTAGCTGTGAACATTGTTACACTGGTGCTGAAACCCGGGATTAAGGGAGAAAGAATGCTGCCATGGATCCTTCACCTCTGGAGGATGTGGTCAAGGCCCTTATACCCTATAACACCTATACCTTATAACGACTTTATACCCGCATGTCCGGGGGCGGGGTATGCAAATACTGTCTGCCAACTTCTCATTGGCCTTTTTTCATAGATCAGAGGCATATTCGGCGCTCAAGAGAGACCCCTAGTGTCGCTTCTTCGACACAACGTCGAAGTGAGCGACAGACGGGGAAGTGTAGTTCCCCTTCTGTCACTCACTCGACATTGTATCGATTGTAGTGACACAAGGGGTCTCTTCTGAGAGCCTCGCGTACCTCTGAACTTGAGAAAAGGCCAATGTCAAGTTGGCAGACAGAATTTGCATGCCCCGCCCCCGGACATACGGGTATAAAGGAGAGCGGGTGAGTGACTGTCAGACAGATTTTTTTCTTTTGAGCCGAACGGTTGTGTGATCAGTGAGCTGTGTGTCACGACTGCTTCACCCATTTCTGCAAGAGAGCTTTCTGTTGGAACTGCATTTCAGTGGCTTTCTCCTCTCTGCACGCTGTGCAGACTCTGCCCCTGGGCACTTCGACAGCGCTGAATGTCTTTTTCAGGACGCATCTTTTTAAAGATGCCCTTCCTCTGCTGTGTAGTTCCTGGATGTGGCCATTATCTCTCCAGATCCGACGGTCATAGACGCTGCCTCGTGTGCACACGAGACGCTCACACTGAGGCAGCATTTGTGGATGGTTCATGTTCTTACTGCGAGGACATGACCATGGCAACATTGTGGTCGCGGCCCACATTTTACTGCCCGGAACAGACCTCCTCGCTCATCCACTCTCTCAACCCTGGACGGTAGGGCGGTCCACGGGTACACGGAGGTTCCTCAGGTGGACAGGGCAGTTGCGGTCCACCTATGTCCCGTGAACACCGCCACCTGGCAGGACCGCTAGGTACTTCATTACAAGGCCTGTAGGACAACATTGTCACTGTCTATGAAAGCCTACAGTGCCAATGGACAGGCCGCCTCCACCTTGCATGTCATGGCTCTCCTGCAGGTACAACAAGCCAGGGCACTCAAAGAACTGCACCAGGGTAGTCCCAATCCCGATGTGCTGCAGGAATTGCGTTCTGCAACCGACCTCACCCTCAGGGCTATGAACGTCACAGCGCAAGCACTCGGGCAGGCGATGGCCATCCTCGTGGTCCAGGAACGCTACCTGTGGCTGAACTTGGTCGAGATGCATGATCCCCCATTTCCCAGTTCGGTCTCTTTGGAGACACTGTCAACAACTTCACTCAGCAGTTTTCGGCAGGGAGGCCATCTCTCACTGCATGCTGCGCCGTCGCATCTCAGCCCCCCCCCCCCCCCCCATCTGCTAGCCGTGGGCGTCCCCTTGCGAAGAAACCACCAGCAGCTCCGCCTCAAACTGAGCCCAGCTCTCAGCCCCAGCGCAGAGCGCCCCACAGGTGGCGCATGCCCCCCATCTCCAGGACCTCTTCTAGGGCCCGTAAGATCCCTAAATGCTCCTGAGACGGTACACACAGGAAGCCATTCGTTTGCTCCGGAGTTGGTGGCAAGACCACTCTGTCCCACGGTGGAGGAGAATCCTCAGTTCTCCCTTTTTCTTTCGCCGCACCCCTTTTGGGCTGCAATACCCAAAATATCAATAAAAGAGCAATTCCCTCACTTCCTGGGTCATCAGACCGGTGCGGCCAGTTCTCATGGCACCCCGGCACCAAAATGTTGCAGTCCTGGCTCCCCGGACACGGCCATCTTGCCTCCGGACCCTTGACTGCCCAGTCCCGGCAGGCCAGTGCTGAAGATTCTCGAGGATTTCCCTACAGAACCCCCTTCTCTGTCTATAACCCGCCTCCTGCTGGGAGCACGGAGAAAGGTAAGTGCTGGCGAAAAGCACTCTACAACCTCAGGGTTGAGTCGGTCTCATCCCGTGTTTTGTCAGTTCCGAGCCGGTTGAACTCGGTAATACAGAACAGCTGACCGGGGGTGGCCGCTTGCACCTTGCGCCCTTCACCAAGCTGATCCAGTGCACCTTCTCCCAAGTTAGCCAGTAAGCTCTCGCTTCCTGGATGCTCTTCCTCCCTAGCCCTCTGGCCGCAGATTCAGCGGAGGAATTCGCCGCCAGACCCACCACGAGTCGAGTGCTCCGTGTTGGGCTTGGGCTCCACAGGCATATTTCCCACTTCAGGCAATTGCCTATGACGTATTTTCCACAGTACGGTCCCCCTGTTGGCAGGACCCGCGTTTCCCTTTGGCAGTCCCCGCATCCCCCCGGTCGACGTGTCTGTAGAAACTCCTCCCTTGTCAGGCAGGATCTACCACCGCACCATGTCCATGGGTGGCTTGACAACCCCTGTGTTTATTAGCCTCAAGTTACCTCCCCTCAGTCTGGGCAGGTCATGGTCTCCACAGGGCCTTTTTCCCCTGAAAGAATAGGAACGGGAAAGGACGCCTTCCCCGCTATATCCTATAGCGTTAAGATAGCCCCGGCTGGCTCCCATAAAAGTCATGTCGCCTGTTCCCATATGGGTACTGGGATCCTAAGAGTGGTATATGACACCTTTTAGTGGGGGCATTGGGGAGGGTTATGTGCAGTCGACCCAGATTGGCAGTCACATAACACGGGTAGTGCATGGCGTTTTGAAGTGGGAACCCTTGTGTCACTACAATCGACACAACATCGAGTGAGTGACAGATGGGGAACATCATGGTTACTGTTGAAATCTCCGTTCCCCGATGGAAGGTACGAGACATTGTGTTCCCATTGCCACGTCGCTATCCCTTTCACTGTAATGCGCCGTAACCTTATTCTCGGGTCCTCAGTGAAAATCTGGCTGACTGTCGCTCGCCCACTCCCCTTTATACCTGTATGTCCGGGGAATGCAAATGCAATGTCCAACTTGACATTGGCCTTTTCTCAAGTTCAGAGGTACGCGAGGATCTCAGAAGAGGCCCCTTGTGTCACTACAATCGACACATGTTCCTTCCATCGGGGAACGGAGGTTACAACAGTAACCATGACGTTTCTGTGCGTAATCACTGAAAAGCGTAAATATTGAGTTTCAAAGAAATAAAACATACCGTTTGAGTTCATCACCATCTCCTGCTTCCTCATCATTCCCTAACTGTGAACATTGTTACAAAGTGCTTTTATTTATGAACTACTTTAGAGATGTACAAATCTTTTCGAATCCACTGAGGACTGGTCAGAACAGAAATTCTTGCAATCTTTATGAGGACAATGCTGCTGGTTAATGAGTTCAATAGACACAATCCCATAGTGGGACTCCCATTTGTTAGTGAATGATAAAGAAACTTTGTCCCAGCAAAACCTTTTAAAATGGCATATACATTTTTGAAGGAAATTAATATTGGACTAATAAAAGTCATTCACACGCTCACAATAAGTGAAAAACCAACAAAAACTAATGAGACCACACTGCAAATCAATGAAAGTTTGCATGCAAGGATTAATTTATGCAGGTACTATATGCAAGTTTACAAGTGAATAAGTAAGAGAAAAGGTGAATATTATTATCTTGCATGTACTACATGTCATGACTGCTTCAGACCTTTCACCTCTCCTCCACTTTAGTTCATCTCGCTACCTTTTTTCCATTTCTTAGTCTTTTTGAGTTTCAGTCACAGTCTTATTGGTTTTTACAGAAGCGAGACTCTGTTTTGGCTTTAGTGGCTTATAAGGCTCTGATTTGACAGGTTTCGATTTGATTTTAAGGCAAGTTCAGATTCCTCAGTGGGTTAAAACAGTGAAAAGTACTACAACACACAATAATCTATAGCTGGATATTAACAACATCAAGACTGAGCCAGAGTAAGTGTCCAAAATGAATTCATGAAATTTACAATAAATCGTTCAAAAACACATCTTAGAAAATTTACTGTGAATTCACTCTCATGCTGATTCTTGCGGGTCTCTACTATTGATAAGTCAAAGAGATAGTATCCACTGGAATGAAATGCTCATTGCTCAAATGTATTAAATTCAATTTAGCTAGATTTAGTCAGAATTCAGAGATTTGTTTTTAGTTATTTTTGGGTCACACAATTTGGAAAAGCACCTGATCTTCGTGTCCTGTTATATTGGCATGAAGCAGAATGTCTCAGTATGCGTTATTGGCTGGCTGGCTGGACATTGACCATGGCTGCTAAGGATAAACGCCCACTCTGTGTTGACAGCAGAAGGACAAACACACACTATTTTTCTTGGTTAGATTTAAACATTGTGTATGTCTTTCGTGTTAATGATTGAAAACATGAGCTCTCCTGGCCCTCTCTGAGGTAGACCAACACTGAAAACACACGCAAGTGTGAACACACACTCATGCACAAATATATGCACATTTCCAGGCATGCACTTATTACTCCCACACACACAGTCCAATTACATATTTAAAGTCTCTCAAATGAGCATTGCTTTTGACAAAATGATGTACAGTTAGGTATGTAAAGAACAATTAACTACCCCTTGTCTTAGACCATTGGTTCTCAACTAGGGGGCACTGGCCCAACTGGGGGCCTCAACTACTTCCATAGAGGGTGTAAATAATATAAAAGTATTTAATACATTATATAAAATTCATATAACATCCTAAAATGCTAAAAACAACAAAAACAGGCCTACAATATATAAAGTGACAGTTCATGAAACTTCTGGAATTACAAAAATTCATGATTAATTATTTTAATCTATTATATCTCCTAATTTTCATGGTAAGGGGGCCTTTGAATATTTTCCTGAACAATAGGGGCCTTGGAATGAAAAATAAGACTGCAGGTTATTACAGAATTCTCCTTATTCTACCTTCATTAACATGGCAGCAAAGCTGAAAGAAAAATGCTGCTTTGTGTGTATTTTATATTCAGAAAGTGTGTATTTTATATTCTGAAAGAATACAAATTATTTACTAATTTGATCTTTTTACTGAGATACAAGATAAACAAGGCACAATATTGCTTTTGTTATAATTGCAATAGTAGAGCAGAAGGTTATTTGGAAGAAAAAAAAAACAGGCTCCATGTGAAATCACATGTTTGGAGAGGTATGTTATCACACTGAAAAATTGTGTGATTAATAAAGTGACTAGAGAGTCTCATATTTTGTGTTAATTTTACTAAGGGCCTTTCTTGGGCTGCATCACAGCCTGAGCTGCAAAAGTATACTCTGAGCCTAATCAGTGAGTGTGAACAGAGAACTAAGCCTTAGCCACTCATATAAAGTTGATCAGTAACTGGGCCATACTGGCATTGTCCTCACAAACAAGGGCTTTAACCAGTCTCTGCTTTAGAGTCTGTTTTGATATTTGCTACTTGTAAGTACTTAATGTCCAGACTTTGGACCCTGTTGTTCCAAACCCCTTGTTTGGGGCTGTATCTATTGTTATATAAACTAAGTTTGAAGTACTCTGGAATGAGCAGTCTGCTTTTTGTCATAATAGTGTCTTTATATGCTTATATAATGACTGGACAGCTTGAACAGGAAAGCCTAGGAAAAAAGGAATCATGGGGTGTGGTGTAGGGGGTTAAGTTGAGGGGTCACATGCTGATACTAGTTCAGCTAAAGATGACCTGGAGTACAGGTGAGATCTATATGACCCTTAAGGCACATACTACCTTATCTTTGAACTTTGATCAGCACAGCAAAGGGGACTTTTTGTAAAAGGAGCAGACCAAAAGAATAGAGAGAAATAAAAATGGAGATAGAGAGAGTTTAGTTTTCAGTGTGATCTCAAAATATACGTATAGATTCTAATAAAATGTAGTTCTATAATACATATATTTTTGCATGTTTGCAAAGACACCGAAATGTACAATATTGAAAAATTAAATGCATCTAAAACATGAACGTTTCATGTTTTCACACATCAGGAAATGAGTGAAACACACAGTAATATTACACTGTACGATTGTTTCAGTTGTATTTCAAACTTTGATGATAATTAAATTCAGCCACATAAAGAGTGGAAATATTATACTATTATTAATCCCATTTGGAAATGTATAAATTAATATGCCATTAAAAAAGGTATTTCTCAGACAAAGTTTCATATCATTCACTGATTTTGTCTGAGCACTGAACGCATTCCCCTGCAGCTACATCCTTGTAAATGTTCCAGGAATTTTTCGTTCCGGGCAGTCATCAGAGGATTTGTATTTTGTATGTCTCTAACGTACTTCAGCTGTACATACTGTAATAGTGTTTACATTTTTGATACTGTGAATACATTGGTATTGTCTGTTTCAGTAATCCAAACATATAAATATGCACTTTGAAATGTTACACACAAAAATTGACGAATATTAATGAGATCACTCTGTAGTATCAGCGCTGAAAGTGAAATGAGAGAATTCACTATATAAGGGATTTCAGAAGGAGAGAAATAATCGAAGTGGAAGTCAATGGTCTGGGTGGTTATATGGATATTATGTTGCGTTTGGTCATCATTAGCTATATTTGCTCTCAAGGCGTCCCACTAAAAGGTATTAAAAGGGTTGTATGAAACATCCTGGAGTAGAAGGGAAGTGTCTATATGCTGGCTTGAACTCATACAATGGACACAGTGACTGAGGGCTCACCTTCACACAAATACCTGTGTGAAAACACCACCATATCCTAGAGACAGACGAAAAGTAAACACTGAACTTGGCCTTCCCTGGCACACTGGCATTGAAGGCTAGTCAGGGGAAGGAATGTGTCGAAGCATACTAAGAAATATCTTGGATGTAATTCTTAAATATTATGTAAATGTATATGCAAAGTGAGCTGTTACAGGGCAAATATAAACAAGGAATTAACATTTGTCTATCTACAAAATCAGTTTTTAGCAACCTGTATGTATAGGAAGTGTTAGTCCAGTAGTACAGTTCTTGTTTAGAGTGCAAGGGGAACCAAATTTGATTTAAAAAAAAAAAAAACCAATTATAAACTAAGCAAAATTTCAACTGAACTTGACAGCCAGTGATTCAATGAAGTTCCAAGCATAAGTTGAGGAGAAGCTTGTTCATCTATGCCTGCCAATCATTCATCAAGTCCAGATGATTCTTCCAGCATCTACACCTCTCCATTTCCCCTTTATATTTCATAATGCCATTATTTCAAATTTGTCTTTCTATTCAGATAGTCATGGGGATTCAGCCCTGTGCATGAGCACCTCCATTATGGTCAGCACACAATATACGCTATCCTTATTTCTCTCAAATACTACTTGAACAAAAAACAGCTTTAGGATTTTGGTAATACCTAATTTTGTGTCCCAGAGGACATTTTTGAGTTTTTAATAAAATTATGATGGGTACATGAGTGCCGCAAACTTCTGAGAGAGACTGATTTAGATGTGCTGATTTAGATTACCTGCTTCTTCATTATTGAAAAGTTGGACACAATGTTAATACACACAGATGAATAAAAATGTTGATACAGGGATCTAAAGTATTGATGCAATCATGGCAGCCTGAAGGGAAGTGCAACCGGTGTGATTGCTCCCATAGGGGGCCTCACATTCTGGCCCTGGATACAATATTGTGAACAAAATTATTGCAATAAATCGATATAGGATTGTTTAGGCATAGCCCCAATCACTTTTATAAATATTTTCATGTAAAAAAGTGCATAGCATCACTTGAACATACAAAGCGACACTTTTATACTCTAAAATATTGAAATGTACCAAGATAAAGTCTTAAAGGAATCATTTTATCACACTTGTAGCTATCACCCTTTCTGCAGAACCCTTTCTTTATCTAAGTGACAGTTGCTTGGCTAGCATAGCCGTTACCTTTAGTGGTCCTCCTGAACCACAAGATCTCTGACAGCGTAATAAGATCCTCCTCTGCTATTCTGCTTGTAAATACAGTCTGCATCTTATTGGAGTCTCCCAGACAGCAGAAAATAGGAGATCTAAAAGAGGAACAGAGTTACACAAGACACACATCCATCTTGTAGCTCAAATAAATACAGAGATATGGAGGATCAGAACCTGGGCAAGCCTCTTCGGGAGACAAAGCACAAAATCACAACAGTCTTAAACTTTCAAGCTCAGTCTTTGATATATATATATATATATATATATATATATATATATATATATATATATATATATATTGGAACTGTAATGTAAGAGAAAATGCAGTGATTGTTCAAACCTGCTTACACCACTGAAATGTCCTAAGAGCTATATAAATACTGGGAGAGGGGAAAGCAATGAGTTCTTCTCCTTAATTAAAACTGATATGTATCTGTAAAAGTCATTACACCACCCTGAACTCTACCTCGGTACCCTCACCTCTCTGTGGCATCAATGGTGTAGTATTTGGCTGGTATGCTGCCACATTCTTGCCTGAAGAAGTAAACAAATGAAGAAATTATTTTGCTCTTGCTCTGAAATGTATACTGTGTGTCTGACAGAAAAACACACAAGTTGCATAAAATGACCTGAGTGTCCTGCATTCAGCTGAACAAATAATGACCAAACTAATTCCAAACATCACAATCCCAAACCATCTCTCACACACACTTTCATTCTCACAAACATACTGTATCCATGTGCTGTTGAGAAGTGCAGTCTAACAGTATATCACAAACCTGTGGGCGTTATCATATGAGATCATCTCATATCTGCTGGTCTTTGGAGTGTTCGCAACTGTAAATCATCCCTGGTAAAAATTTTGTGAAATGTTTCTCCGTGAGAACAATTGTGTGCATGCACGCACATTCACAGACGCAGGTGCACATTTACATGCCTGCTTTCAGACACATAATTATGCATAAGCTACGTGTTTGCATGCCTGATCTCTCCGCCTCGCCTTCCCGTCTTAGTCTCTCCACTTTTTCTCAATTCACAAATATAAATCAATAAATGGCAGCTGTTTTAAGGGCTTGGACTCTTTTGCTTTTGTCAGAGCATGTGTTTCTTTGTTTCTTTATTTGTTAATGTTCTCAAAAGATTTGGCTTAACAGTTCCTATTGGTAACAATTACAGTGATATAATCCAAATAATGTTTGTTAGAAATATCCTTTCTCTCCACATTAAACAGGCCCTCTTGTATGCAGAATATACAGAGTATAGTCTTGTATAACAGACTTTCTTGATTAAAGGTTATGAGGCCACAGAAATACAGGATGTACTGCACTGCATAATAATATAAAAAGAAATTTGCTAGTGATGTCAGTGCAACCTCAGTGTCCCCTCATCCTAGGGGATCATTTTTGGCAGTAGGTTCTGCATACGCAAACAGCATAAGTTAATGTAGTTTATATCAGAGGATAAAACCCACAGTATGCTCAGCTCACATCCCACTTTTCTCTAATCAGATTAGTTATTACTGAAGCATTCCACCATACAATGGCAAATGTCATTCACACATATACATGGAAATGGCATTCTTTATCTCTCTCTCTCTCTCTCTCTCACACACACACACACACACACACACACACACACACACACACACACACACACACATTTGCATCACAATTATTTCTAATCCCATAGGGATTGGTAGATTGAAATTATCAGGCTATCAATTTTGATACTGACATCACACCCAAGAGCCACTTGAAATTTTAGAATTATATTCAAGGTCCTGATACTGGCCTGCTTCTTTGATCTTCTTGGTAAACTGTAAGTAAATCCCAAACCAGAATGTCCATTTTCAGTCATTTCTGCATTAATATCCACCTATAAAAAGTTGAAGGCTGACTTGTTAGCAGAAAGTGAATAAGTGTGAAATGATGGTAATCAAGCTGGAGTTTCCACTGAAGAGGGATAATTGCTGAATTAGAGGTCTAAATTACGAGTCACAAGAACGAAGATACTCTGTGTTTTTTGAGAGGTCATTGAGTTTTTCTCAAAACTCTTAAAAAAGAGTACAACAATACAACAGGATCTATCTTTAGCTTTAACCCACATCTAATTGGACAGAATAATATCCAAATGGCACCAAACTGACCACTGATTGGTCAGCACTGGCTGTGGAGGCTGTGAGCACTGTAAATAGTGCTGAATGGAGAGGAAAGGAGGGAGAATGGGAGATTGTGTTAGTCAGACCGGCACCAGAGGGCCACAGAGAATGAGCAAAGACACACAATGTTTATACTGTAAATTACACATGGTCAAACAAGAGAGAGGGAGAGTGAGAAAGAAAGTGAGGGAAAGAAAGAGAGAGCGAGTGTTATTGATGCTCTAGGGGGAAAGTGGTCCCCCTTTCTGTTATTATTTAGCCATTGCGGTTTTTCTTCCAGAACCCCAAAACCTCTTCTTTGTGTCTACAGGGGTGATTATATTCATAAACCTTAAAACCTACAAAAACCCCAACCTCTCTCACACTCTGATGCCTTTTATAGTAACCTATAGAGCCTTCATCATCATCAACACTAAATCATAATCCTCCTCAATGAACAAGCACACACATGCACACTTTGAAATCAGACAAGAATGGAAGAGAACACACCAGGCTTGTAACTTGGTGAAAACACACATGTACTTATACAAACTGATTGGCCTTAACATGGTGGTAACATCCAAATAAAATACTAATTTTAAAAAGAACTCCAAGTTTCTTCTAGAACTGAAGCAATAATTAGGTTATTGAGATCTGCAGGGACACTATTTACAAGCCAGAGTCCCGTCATAGCTGGAGCTAAATACTGCTATAGAGTCATTCAACAAGCATAAATAAGACACAGAGAAAGACAGCTAAAGAGAGAAAGAGACAGAAAGGGAGAGAAAAAGAACAGTGTTGTAACCTAGACAGTTTGTGGAGTGATGATGACATGTTGTGGCTTTCAGTATTACAAGAATTTGTGCCTTGCTGAACAGTAGGTTTTTGAATGTATGCATAAGTATGTGCATGTCCATACATGCATACATGTGTTTGTGTGCATGCATTCTACTAAATGACAAGAAGAAAAAAAGGATTTCCTTTAAACAGTGGTGTAATCAGCTAAACAGAGACTGCATCAACATTTACAGGGCGAGACATTCAACAAGACCAAATAAATATTGGCAAAGAAATAGGTAGAGGCAAGAAAAAGTTCATTATTTTTATAAAATATAAATGAGCACTTGATATTCAACTGCACCCTCATTTTGTACTTTTGGTCATTTTTGACCCGTATTGAATCCATTCAAAATATATAAATACAAAAATTCTTGATCAGTACAATGGCTCAATTTATGCATATTTTAATCACTTTTGGAATTGTATAATATCTTGACTGTATACTGTATCAACAATTTCTGATTCATTTTGCTTGTAGAAAATCAAGTGTACATTTTAGAGTTATCATTTTAATTCATGCCTATTGCACAAATGAATCTCTACTTTTTCCAGCATTCAAAGTGGACCAACAAATCCATTCCTTACCACTAATGTCAAACATTTTTTTGCAGTGTTACAGGAGTTTAGGAAGGTGCAGTTATACTTTTGCCATCTAATGATTTAGAAGAAAATATTTTGCAATAGGTATTTTACCACTGAGGGGCCTTTAGCCCCATTGTACAATATCATATAAAATCATTTTAGTAAATTTGTTTACTAACATACTATCTGTTCAAAACTGTGGGTGAAAAAAATGCTTTGTGTGTGGACATGTGTATGTGTGTACAAACACCATTTGAGAGGAAATTATGCAATTTGTGTGAAAGATGCAGTAACCAGTAGAGCAGAGCTAGAGAACAGTATGGGACTAGGACTAGGATATCAATTTAAGGAAAATGTTAAATATTTTAAAGCCAAATTTGATTCATAGATTTACAAAAAACTATTTAAAGCTTTACAACATCCAAAAACTGGTTCTTCACATACAGGTCAAGATTGACCCGTTAAGACAATGGAAGGAACCATTTGTTTTAAATTGTTATTTCTCCTGAATAATTATATACAATAATGTAATTACATTTAAAATTAAAATGTTTGTTTTGATGATTTGAAGTCACTATGTTTGTTTCCAGTACCAAAAAATGTGCAGTATTTTTTTAATATTCCTAAACTGTCCTTGGTCAAAAATTACTCTAGAGACAATAGGATTTTTAAGAACTTTAAAACAATAGTATACAGCAGTGCTTTTTAACCACTTTAGCATCAAGACCCAGATTTAAAATACAACAAAATGGATTTACAACAAGATGGGATTCATTTTATAATCACAACATCAAGCAGCGACCCAACATAGTACCAAAATAGTTTTCATACATAAGTTAACCAAAATATCCTTACAAAATAAACTGAAATGTATTAACAATATTGATATTAAAATATTATAAATTTCTGCTGCTAACAATTCACTGTACAAAATACATTGTGGTGGACACAAACCATGTTGATACTTGCTGCAAGCAAACCCATAATTCATGTAGTCTGTGTTGTATTTATTTTTCTTTTTTATTTCCCTTACGTAGTTATGCTAAAGAATGAGGGCATATCATGCAACCTTCATGTTGCAAGATGAATTTGCACCAAAATCCTTTGAGGATAACAATGTACAGTGGCAATAACACAATCATACTGTATTCTTAGAGCAAATATACTTAAATTGCACAGGAATATAACTAAATGTGTTTAATAAAATCCATTGTCATTCTAAGAAAATCCTTCTTCACTGCTGTAGCTAAAAATAGATTGGCAGATGTATAGTGAAAATTGAGAAGAAAAGTTAGAATTTGAGAAAGTTTCAACCAATAGACACACAGTATGTCATATTTATTTTCTTGACACATGCCTTATCGTCATAATGAAAATGCAAGCCTTGTTGTTGTTGTTCTTAATCTAATTTACTTTAGTTAGGAGCTAAAAATAGAAAATGGGTTCTAAAAATAATCGTGAAGGGACAATAATCTGTCAGTGCAATATAAACCATCTCAGCAAGAAGAATGTCACACTGGCATCTTGTGACTGACAGGAATGTAGAGACTAAAGAACATTCTGTACATTGCCTCTATTGCACATTTATGACATCATTTCTGTGAGTGTGTGAGTTGGGAAAGAGGGTGTGGTTTACGACAACCAGGTGAAAAGGTGTATTAGACACGTATTCAATTCAATATTCGACTGTTTTTCTCATCCTAAATAGAACAAGGAAGGAAGTGGCTCAATGTGCAAGCATCTCAGTGATTTGTAAACTATGTATGTATGCAAAAGCAGTGGAAAAGGAGAAAGGGAGAGAGATTAAAAGTTGATATATCAATACAAGATTTTTAAGCTGTGACCAAGTGGTTAAAATTTCAGTCTCGTTTTCCCCCTCTTCTCACCATCATTTCCTATATTCTGTCTAATGTGTCTATCCAAAACAGGTCAGAAGTTCAAAAAAAAAAAAAAAAAAATCAATGAATGTCTTAATTAAACATTATTTACCCTATATTTTATGGATATGACAGAGTAATATATGAAGTTTATATATTATGTTTATGTACCTGTAATCTATCTATTAACATATGTACAGTACATGCATGAATGACCATGTACACCCACAGGGTCCTTTGTATCAATGTGCTTTTTTGAGTTGACACAACTAAACTGTCATCAACTTAACGTGTTTAATTAAATAGTGTTCCCCGTCTGTCACTCACTTCGATGTTGTGTCGAAGAAGCGACACTAGGGGTCTCTCTTGAGTGCCGATTATACCTCTGATCTATGAAAAAAGGCCAATGAGAAGTTGGCAGACAGAATTTGCATTTCCCGCCCCCAGACATACGGGTATAAAGGCAGGGAAATGAGTCTGTTTCATTCAGAAATTTTCTTCAGAGCCAATGGTTATGTATGCAGCGAGTCACACACACATCACCTCTGGTGATCTGCTGTTGGATCAATGGCGCACTTCAGCGGCTTTCTCCTTCTCTGCACAGCAGTGCAGTTTGCCCCTGGGTGCTTCGACAGCGCATCTAAAAGTGTTGTAGTAAAAGAGTCATTTTCCTCTGAAAGAGCAATATACAGCAGTGTTGAACATCCTTTTCAGGATGCGTCTTTTTAAAGATGCCCTTCCGCCCCGTGTAGTTCCTGGATGCGGTAGAGTGCTCTCTGCTTCTGATGGCCACAGGCGCTGTCTGGTGTGTTTGGGCTGTGATTACAATGAGGCAGCGTTTGTGGATGGTTCATGTTCTCACTGCGAGAACATAACCAGACAATGTTGCGGTCACGGCTTTCCTTCAACCGAAGGAACACATGTACAGTACATGCATGAATGACTATTTACACCCAAGTGGGCTTGGACTGGAACCCTCCGTCCTCACCACAGCCATCATGGCTGGATGATTGGATTCTTGGGTCTGCGTGTCGCTCACATCCACGCCCCTCCCCAGTCCCTTTCTTCCCGGACCGCCGCCAGCGTGGGCTTGGACTGGAACCCTCCAACCTCCCCACAGCCATCGCGGCTGGATGATTGGTTCCTTGGGTCTGCACGTCACTCACAGCCACGCCCCCCCTTCTTCCCGGAGGTGGATGATGAGCTGACAACTGCATGGAGAGCACCCTTCTCCACTCATCAAAAAGCCCCTCGCTCATCCGCTCTCACTACCCTCGACGGCGGAGCGACCCACATGTACATGGCGATTCCCCAGGTGGACAGGCGGTTGCGATCCACCTATGCCCTTAGAAAGCCGCCACCTGGCCTACAGCACCACCAGACAGGCCGCTTCCGCCCTGCATGCCATGGCCCTCCTGTAAGTCCACCAGGCCAAGGCACTCAAAGATCTGCTTGAGGGTAGTCCTGATCCCGACGTGCTGCAGGAACTGCGCTCAGCGACCGACCTCACCCTCAGGGCCAGGAAGGCCACAGCGCAGTCACTTGGTCCAGCGATGGCAACACGTGTGGTTCAGGAACATCATCTTTGGCTGAACTTGGTCGAGATGCGTGAGACGGACAAGACACGCTTCCTCGACGCCCCTGTCTCCCAGTTCGGCCTCTTCGGCGACACCGTCGAGGATTTCGCCCAGCAGTTCTCCGTGGTGAAAAATCAGACGGAGGCCATCTCACACATCCTGCCACGCCGCAAACCTGCCACCACAGGCCATGCCTGCTTGCTGAGGGCGTCTCCCTGCGGCTAAAAAACCCTAAGCCCCGGTGTGGAGCGCCCTGCAGGAAGCATACGCCACCCGTCTCACGGACCCCCTCGAGGACCCAGAAGGCTCCCAGGCACTCCTGAGACGATCGACCCAGGGACATGTTCGCTCCGATATGGTAAGCAGACCACTCGTCCCCCGGTGGAGGACCGGGAGGAGAATCCTTTTTTGAAGTTATTTCATTTGCCACATTATCAATAAAAGAGCTATTTCCTTTGTCTCTGGGTCATTTGGCCCGCAAATGCCGTTCTCGCGGCCCTCTGCCGCCACACCTCAACAGTCCCCGCATGCTGGACGTGGACCCTCCACATTCAGCCCCACGGCTGTTCCCCGGCCAGCCGTCTAGAGTCTAGAGGATGACTCCGCTGGACCTCCTCCTCAGTTACTAACCCGCCCCTGCTGGGTGTGCGAAGTGCTTCGAGTCTTTTCTCAGCACCAGAGCCTCGGAATGCACTTTTGCCTCCCGATGCCGTACTACCTGCTCTGCCCTGCTGTGAAGCCCCGCTGGATACGTCAAAAATAATCGTCCCATTAGTGCCCCAAGCATGGAGCTTGGATGCATGACTTTCACTTCCCAACCTGTCACGCTGGCTGGACCATCCGACTCGGTTATGCAATTCAGTTTGTCAGCACCCCCCACCCCCCCTTCAGGGGCGTCCGCTTTACCGCAGTACACGGCGAACATGCCAATTCCCTGCGTGCGGAAATCGCGACCCTCTTACTCCAAGACACGATAGAGCCTGTCCTTCCAACTGAGATGAAGAAGGGTCTCTACAGCCCTTACGTCATCGCACCCAATAAAGGTGGTGGCTTACGACCGATCTTGGACTTGCAAGTTTTCAACCAGGCTTTGCACAAACTCCAGTTGAAAATGCTGATGCAAAAACACATTTTGCATCCGGCATCTAGATTGGTTCGCAGCGGCAGACCTGCAGGACGCGTACTTCCACATCTCAATATTGCCTCGACATCGACCCTTTCTACGGTTCGCGTTTGACGGCCAGGCGTACCAGTACAAGGTCCTCCCGTTTGGCATGTCCCTGTCTTTACAAAGGTTGCAGAGGCAGCCCTTGCCCTGCTCCGAGAAGTCGGCATGCGGATACTCAACTACCTCGATGACTGGCTCATCCTGGCCCACTCCCGAGAGTTACTATGTACCCACAGGAACCAGGTGCTCAGGCACCTCAGATGTTTAGAGCTTCAGGTCAACTGGGAAAAGAGCAAGCTCGCCCCGGTTCAGAGCATCTCTTTTCTCGGCATGGAGTTAGACTCAGTCTCAATGTCAGCGCGCCTCACCAATGAGCGTGCGCAGTCAGTGCTGGAATGCCTCGCTGCCTTCAGGCCAGGCACTGCGGTCCCTCTAAAACTTTTCCAGGCATGCACCGTGTGATGGTCACCCCCCCTTGCCGCCAAACATTCAAACCCTGGACAGACCTCTGCTTTCTGCAGGCAGGAGTCCCCTTGCAGCAGTCCCGATGCGTCTTGGTCATGACCAGTGCCTCCAAATTAGGTTGGGGCACCGTGTGCAACCGGCAGGCAGCTGCGGGCTGTTGGAAGGGGGCCCCGATGCTCTGGCACATCAACTGCCTAGAGTTGTTGGCTGTATTCTTTGCCCTGTGGAGATTTCTCTGGAGTGTTGCGTCCTCATGGGCACTGGCCCATAGGCACCTCCCTGGCAGACATATGCAGAGCAGCGGGTTGGGCAACACCTAATACCTTTGCGAGATTCTACAATCTCAGGGTAGAGTCAGTCTTGTCCTTGTGTTTTCTCAGGTCCGAGCCGGTAGAACTCAGTAACACGCTGGCGGACTGACCGGGTGAATTGCTTGCAGCGCCTTTTCCCTCGGTTGAGGTAATACCGTGCGCTTTTTTCCCAGGAGATCCAACTCACTTGGCTCCCTGGTTGATTCCTCCCTAGCCCTCGGGGTCCAAAATTCGGTGGAGGAATTTGCCGACCCAATACACTGCAGGTACCCAAATCTACCCTGTACTGGAAAAGGTGCTCCGCAGGTCAGGGCTCCTACGTGGACTTCCCCCCTGTGTGTATTTTCCGCGGTACGCCCCCCTTTCGAGTGGGTCCGCGTCTCCCCCAGTTGCCGTGTCTGTAGCAACTCCTCCCTCCGAAGAGGCGGGATCTACCACCGTGTCCATTTCCCACATGTGACCTAAATTCCATTTGCTGTATTCACCACTCTCACCTCCCCCTCTCTGGGCAAGAAACTGGGTAAGACCCCCTTCCCTGGTGTGTGTAAGGGCCCCAGCCGTTGACTCTGCGAGAAACATAGAGAGTAAAGAGGCAAGCGTCACCTTGTTCCCCTGTCTAGGGTAACTATAAGGGTTCCGACGACTTTGTGGGTCATTGGGGAAGGATATGTGCAGTCTGATACAGCTGGTCGTTTTGGCACATCAAGTACCTGCCCACTCCTGTGTCAGCAGTACACGTACAGCGCATGGCGTGATTTAAATTGGACCCCTAGTGTCGCTTCTTCGAAGAAGTGAGCGACAGACGGGGAATGTCTAGGTTACGGATGTAACCTCCATTCCCTGATGGAGGGAACGAGACGTTGTGTCCTCCCGGCCATGTCGCTGAGCCGAGCCACTGTTGTGGCCGGACCATTTCCGGCTCCTCAGAAAAATCCTGAATGAAACAGACTCATTTCCACACCTTTATACCGTATGTCCGGGGGTGGGATATGCAAATACTGTCTGCCAACTTCTCATTGGCCTTTTTTCATAGATCAGAGGTCTCAAGAGAGACCCCTAGTGTCGCTTCTTTGACACAACGTCTCGTTCCCTCCATCAGGGAATGGAGGCTACATCCATAACCTAGACGATTATATGAACTTGTACTTCAGTTGAATCAACAAGTGTATTTTGCTTGACAAATTTGTCTGAACAAACAAAGAGTTGCCAGCTCCCAGCATGCATTGCATCATTAATAAATTATGAAGTTAGTGTTGTAAGCTTATTATATTTATTTATTTAGCTATTTTCTGACTATTTGTGCTGCTGTTTTTGTTTTTGTCATTACTGTTGATTAGTAGTTGTGTGGTGATGTTAAGAGCTCATCTTTTACTTAATGATGTTTGAGTATCACCATTACTGAGGTTTGTGTGTCAAGTGTTGATATCTATGTACCACCACACATATAGAATCAAACTATTACATGTGTGGTGAACAATTGGACCAGATGACATTCCAGGAGCCAATTTATGGAAGAGCCCCTCCCTAAATGTCAAGGCAAGGAAGAGTGTCTCCATTTTGATTGGATCATGGCAGGACCTACGCAAACAAATCCCAAGCGCAGCCATCAGATATGCTGCTTGGACAACTACCAGATTCAAGTCAAGTCAAGTCATTTTTATTTGTATAGCACCTTTCACAACACACATCGTTTCAAAGCAGCTTTACAGAATTTCAGGCATTAACAGAAGATAAATCTGTAAAGTCTATAATGTCTTAGAGTCATGATAAAATACAATAGTGAATTGTGTTTCAAAATAAGTAATTCAATAATAATTGTATTTATTACACCAGTGAGCAAGCCGAAGGCGACTGTGGCAAGGAACACAAAACTCCATAAGATGTTGGTTAATGGAGAAAAATAACCTTGGGAGAAACCAAATGGTTTAAAATTGTTAAACTATGTAAGTTTAAAGGGTCAGTGTTTAAACAAAGATTTTGTATGAACTGTAAGATTAATGACTAATGTCTTTGAAGTCTGAATTAACTGCAGAAGTTAACATTGATGCAATTGTCCTTGTTAGTTGGCTGATGAAGGCTTTTGTTGGCAATTAATTGATAGTCTATGTATTCCATTATAAGAGTGTAGTCCATCAACAGACAAAGGTGATGCAGGCAGAGGTGCATCGCAGTTCAACCTGGCAGGTAATTTCAGTGAGGTCTATACTAAGTCAGGAAATGGCATATGAAGTATCCCATGTCTTATGGTTGGAGGTGGCATCATTTCATCCTCTGAAGTCCATCGTAATAGACTGAAGTGAAGTTTGGCTGGCACTGGCTGCATTTAGTCATCATTACTCAGTGACACACAGCAATGGAGTCCAACACGAAGCAGGAATGGAGATGAATCCAGCCAGTTCTGGTGACCTCAGGATAGGAGTCCCGAGGTTGAGACAGGGAAACAAATAAAATAATATATGCATAGATGCCATTCAATTTATTGCAGAGTTATAGATCATGAACACTGTTTCTGGTTCCGGCAGACCTACTTAAAGCAACCTAATTGTGAGTTGAATTATAAATTAGGTGTATGCCTGGCTAAATAGATGAGTCTTTTGTTTAGACTTAAACTGAGTGAGTGTATCTGGATCTCGAACAGTGTTAGGGAGACTATTCCAATGTTTAGGAGCCAAATATGAAAAGGATCTACCTCTTTTTGTGAATTTTGATATTCTAGGGACTATTAACAGGCCAGAATTTTGCAATTGCAATGAACGTGAAAGAATATAGGTTTGTCAGAATTGAGTAGAAGGAAATTTCTGTCCATCCAATCATTTATTTCATTGATACACTCTGCTAATTTGGATAATTGTGAAATCTCATCAGGTTTTGAAGAAATATAAAGTTGGGTATTGTCAGCATAACAGTGGAAACGTATTCCGCGATTCGTGATAATATCTCCCAGGGGAAGCATATACAAGGAGAAAAGCAGAGGCCCTAAAAATGATCCCTGTGGCACTCTATATTTTACTTTTGTTTGGTTTGACAATTCCTCATTTACATAGACAAAGTGTAGTTGTCTGCTACATAGGACCTAAACCATGCTAATGCAACTCCAGAAATTTCAACATAATTCTCTAGCCTATTTAAGAGAATGTCATGATCTATCATGTTGCACTAAGATCTAAACGCACTAGAAGTGAAATGCAGCTGTGATCAGATGAGCAAGAGCAAGTCATTTGTATCTCTGATAAGTACAGTACTCTGTTGAGGCCTAAATCCTGACTGAAATTGTTCATATATACTATTTCTCTGTAGAAATGAACATATTTGGGAGGATACTACATTTTCTTATATTTTTGACATAAACGGGAGATTTGAAATCTGTCTATACTTCAGAAAGTAAGGCCCTAGTCTTTCCTTAGCAACCCCTCAAACCCCCCATCATAAGGTTTACACCAAGACCAGGGTTGAGATAAAGACCATGAATATTCTTCAAGACTTGGACACCAACAGCAACACATCCACTCCATGTTTGTTCACAGAACTGTTTATGTAAATTGCAGTTGTTTAATTAGTATAATAGTTCACATAAACTGAACTATGGTGGTATAAATTAATGTATGCATAATATGTAATCTTTCAATATCATGCTCTAAATCTTCAGAAAATTGCAGAGAGTATATTTGAAGAAGTTTGGAAAAGGGACAATGCATAGATGAAACTTTAAAGACATTGTTTTACCTATGTACTTTAAAATATGCAGATGTTCCAGAAAACAAAATAAACCACAAAAAGTGCCATTAAACAACAATACAATTTATCCAAACATTTGTTATATATAATCCAAATGTCCAGTATGTCTACCAGTTTGCTTATATACAAGTGTGTGAGAGTTGTAAAACATATTAAGGGCCAAGAATATGCGTGTATGCATGTGTATGTGTGCACTAGAGCATGTGAGAGATATGACTAGGACAGATATCTACAGCAGTGCACTAAGGCACAACGACTGATTCAACATCTGGCAGCTATCAAAGCAAATGGAAGAAGTGTGTGTGTGTGTGTGTGTGTGTGTGTGTGTGTGTGTGTGTGTGTGTGTGTGTGGGATCAACAGTGTGTTGTGGGGGCGTCCTTTGAGAATGTAAGGCCTGCAGAGATCATTGTGAACTCTAAGTGTGTGAGTTTACGGCACTCAGAGATGTCTGATTGCATCTCGTTTAGATATAGCAAAACACAACCCAACACTTATGTTCATTAATGAAGGAGTGTGTGATCCAGAGAGCATTGTGCATGATTGTGAGTTTGAGTGTGTATGTGGTTGTGCATGAATGATTAATCAAAGACTATGTTTCAAAGAGTGCTCTCCTTACACCAGATTGAGGCTAAATGATTTCATCAACAAAGCCATTACCACTAGGGCTGTGTGAGGCAAGACACACTAGAGATCTAACAACAAACAAGGATTAACATAGATTGATGCAAAGGGTGTGGGGGTGGGGGGGTGTCCAAGGTAAGATCATGTTTTTTTTGCATCCTAATGTATGACTCTGCATGTGGAATGTGCACTGCAGACACTGGAAGTTAAGGTGTGTCCCCCTTTCCTTCTACACTCATCCCATCGCACACAATCACGCAAGCACACACATAACCATAGACACAAAAACGTTATACCTTCACGTAGCACAATTGCTCTGACAAGTGTGTTTACCACTTCAGAACTGTTCAACTCAACTGTACCTGGAATTTGTGTGTATTTGTGTTCACTGGAGGGGGCAGGCAACCAGTCCTCATCTCGTACCCTTCTAAAACTATCATACAACCTCTAACAGTCAGCATGACCTGGCATTTAAGTGATTTAAATAGAGAACTGGGCTAGGCTGGATTTTACTGACTACTCCGACTCTTAGTTGGGTATTAAGACTTAGCTAGGAATGAAATCTTTGGCAGGAATTAGTCTAGAATCGGTTCCATAACTCCCATTAGGTGAGTTATTATGTAACGATTGGGAAAATGTTCCAAAAGAAAAATAGAGTAGACAGCTGGGTGGATCTGAATCACTCACTAAATAACTAATCCATCATTATGACAACATGTGCATGATGAGATTGACACACTAAAATGATGCTTTCTAAAAACTTTTCAGATAATCATGGTACATATGTTTCAGCATTAAAAACTAGATGACTAGATATGCCAGCAGCTGACTGATATTACCATAAAATGCTTCAAATGGCCCCAAAAAGCATTTGGACACTTAAGCCACTCTTAAAAAGTGTCTGAATGCCATTGCATTATATACAAACAATCAAACTCAGAGGCATCAGCAAACAAATAATGCTAGACCTTTACTCAAACGTAACCACTTTTATGAGCACTTTTTTCACCAATTAGTCCCAAAATAATTTTTTTGTGGATGTATATAGTCACTTCCCCTCAAGTTAACATAGGTGTCCAAGGTGTCATCACATTTACAACAAACTTATGTTTGTGCATTTTTTTTTTTTTTACTTGTGCTTACTTTAAAATTAATGCCACTACTTTGATATTGTTTATCTCATTTTAAAGTGTGATGTAAGTGTCCAAAAACTTTTGGGGCCACTTTTGGAGTCATACAGTAGTAAAGAAGGGAAAAACACAGAGCATTGGCAAATGTTGGTCAAATACAAATGAGTGAAAGGGGTGGGGGTTGATAATGGTAAAAATTATAAATCTCTCATCATTTACTCACCCTTATGCAGTCTTGAAGTTGTATGAATATGGAACTCAGACAAAGATATCTTCTTCGAGGATGTGTTTATATCCATACAATGCAAGTCAATGGGGGTCCAAAATTTTCAACCTCCAAAAAGGACATAAAGGCAGCATAAAGGTAACTATACAATTTGAGTGGTTTAATCCGCATCTTCTAAAGCATTATGATGTAATTTGTTTTTTACTATAAATCTTGACATCTGCCGTATCCAAGGTGCGATCATGATTTGAAGCCCGATAACACTTCCAAGTGCTTGATGAATGCGCAGAATGCTGTACATGTGCTCTGCACATGTGTTCGTGCTGTATACACACTTTGTGCATGTGTCATCCATCGACATTAGAAAGCGTAATCAAGCTTAAAATCCTGATCATGCCAAGGAGACAGCAGATGTCAAGATTTATAGTGAAAAACGAGTTACATTTTAGTGATGTATTCTCACACAAAACCGATCATATCACTTGTGTGTAAATGATGAGAGAATGACAGAATTATAATTTTTGGGTGAAATAAATCCATCAATGATACAGTCATATAATCCTCAAATACTCCACACACCTCATCCTCTCCTCTCTTTTTCTCCCTCTCTCTCTCTTTGTAGATGTTTGTTAAAGCCCAGTTTCAGTCTATACATAGAAACCGCTTTAGTGCAATGGATAAGGGATTGATTTGCTGGTGTATAAAATGTATGGTTAAGAAATTTGTCTTAAAGAGTGAGTGTACACACAAACACACTCAAGGAGTAAGGTACAGTAAAACATGTCCAGTTAACCGACACTAAGACAGAGGACCAAATACAAGAACCATCATAGTCCTAAAATTAAACCTAATTTTCAGAGTACATGCACCTATGTACATGTAAATGAATAAATTAATTAATAGAATTAGACACATTTAAATTGCCCCCGAATGAAGCAAATTAAACACATTACAGTATATTGTTGTTGTAGATGAAAAATAATGGAATAGACATTAAAAAAATGCTTTATAAGCCAATATATTGCTTGTTTAGTTTCCATAAGGCATTGCGCAACTAGTGTTTTTAAATAGTCGACTTCTCGAGCCCATTAGTCAAGTTGAATTCTTCGGCTTGTCGTGGCTTCATTTGTGTTTGTGCCCTATGCAACCTGCATAACCTGCATATAGTGAACAACGGCCCTGGCAGGGGGCAATGGGATCTAGCGTGAAGGTGACAACGAGGATGCGATTTTTGATCTTAAAGCTGTCAGGATACAAACCCACTATACAGTATTTTATAAAGACAGTTTTTTTATAAATCACATTTTACTGTAAGTGACAAGTCGACTTCAGGCTAACAGTGTTGACTACATTAGTTAATAATAATAATTTTTAATATTTATCAAAAAAAATTTAATACATTTTCCAGGGAGGTGCGGTCGTGAGGAGCGTAAGATCCAAGAACCAGGCCCAGGTGGGCCAGTATGGGGCCACCAGGATGACCTGTACCTTGTCCTTCCTGATCTTGCACAGCACCGGTGCAAGAAGGCTCACTGGGGGAAATGCGTACTTGCACAGCCCCCGGGGCCAGCTGTGTGCCAGCGCGTCTGTCACAAGAGGAGCTCCTATCAGGGAGTACCAGAGCAGGTAGTGGAAGTTGTCTGTGCCTTGCCGAATTGGACCCATATCAACTGGACCATCTGGGGGTGGAGCCTCCACTCTCCGCTGGGCGAAACCTTCAAAGGAGGAGATGGCGGGTGAGTGGTGACATATGACGAGAGCACACACCGCCTTGGCGATTTATTTACACTACCGTCACGTTGCTGTCTGAACGGATCAAGAAGTGCTTGCTCCGGATTAGTGGGAGAAACCTCCGTAGGGCAAGAGATACAGCCAACAACTCTACGCAGTTGATGTTCCAACACTGCCGGGTCCTGTCCAGAGGCCAGCGGCAGCATGCCCATTGCACACGGCGCCCCAACCCTGGACATCTTCTGCAAGGGGACTCCAGTCCGCAGAAAGCAGAGGTCTGTCCAAGGGATGAAAGTCTGACAGCAAGAAGGGGTGATTGTCACATGGTATGTGCCGCGGCGCCATGCCCATCTCGGGACTCGAGTCTGTAGCCAGAGCTGAAGCATTCTCATATGCATCAACCCGAGCAGCGCGGCCTCGGCTAAGGATGCCAAATGCCCCAGGAGCCTCTGGAATTGTTTTAGAGGAATCGCTGTGCTGGGCTTGAAGAGAGTGAGGCACCTGAGCACTGACTGAGACTGAGTCTAACTCCATGCTGAGAAAAGAGATGTTCTGAACCGGGATGAGCTTGCTCTTTTCCCAGTTGACCTGAAGCACTAGACGGCTGAGGTGCCTGAGCACCTGGTCCCTGTGAGCGCACAGTAATTCTCTCGTGAGCCAGGATGCCATCAAGGTAGTTGAGTAAGCGGATGCCCACTTCCCAAGAGCTGCCTCTGCGATATTCGTGAAGACGCAAGGGGACAGGGACAGGCCGAAGGGGAGGACCTTGTACTGATACGCCTGGCCGTTGAATGCGAACCGTAAGCAGGGTCAGTGTCGAGGCAGAATGGAGACGTGGAAGTACGCATCCTTCAGGTCTACCACCACAAACCAATCTAGCTGTCAAACGCAGGTAGGAATCTGTTTCTGCGTGAGCATTTTAAATGGGAGTCTGTGTAAGAAATCGCTCTTTATTGAGAATGTGGTTGCCACAGCCCGAAGGCGGGTGGGGTGCACTGGTTTGGCGGCGCCGCGGAAAGATGTGCCATCTGCTTCTTCACTGCTGATAACTGCTGGGAGAAGTGTTGACAGTGCCGCCGAAGAGGCCAAGCTGGGAGATGGGGGCGTTGAGAAAGCGCGACTTGTCAACGTCACGTATCTTGACCATGTTCAGCCAGAGGTGATGCTCCTGGACCATCACCCACCCGAGTGCCTGTGCTGTGACTTTCATGGCTCTGAGAGCGAGGTTGGTGGCAGAGCGCAGTTCCTGCAGCACGTCGGGGTCAGAACTAACCAGGTGTAGATCTTTGAGTGCCTTGGTTTGGTGAACTTGCAGGAGAGCCATGGCATGCAGGCGGAGGCAGCCTGTCTGGTGGTGCTGTAGACTTTCGAGGTCATTCTACAGGCTCTGGAGGGGAGTACCGGGCGGTCCCGCCAGCTGGCGGCGTTCTCAGGACTCAAGTGGATCACAACCACTCTGTCCACCTGGGATACCTCTGTCTACCCGTGGATTGCCCCGCCATCCAGGGTAGTGAGAGCGGACGAGCGGAGGGGTTGGTCCCAGGCAGTAAAAGGTGCCCTCCACGACTGCGTCAGCTCGTCATGCACTTCCGGGAAGAACGGAACCAGGGGGGCCTGGCTATGAGTGGCACCCTGACCCGAGGAACCAATCGAGTAGCCGTGAGGGGAGAGATGGAGGTTTCCAGTCCAGACTTGTGCTCACGGCAGCCTGGGAAAGCATAGTGGACATCTGCGCATGATCCTCAGACTGGGCGAGCAGACCAGAAGGTGGCAGCCCAGATGAGTCATCAGCATCATACGCCACTGTGACGCTCTCCAATGCAGCAGTGATATAGTTATCCAATTCCAATTCCATCACTCATCCCGAGCTCGGACAGAAGCAAGCAAGCGTGCCCTGGGTTGGTGGTTCTTGTGGATTTACCTGCCAAAACCGTTCCCGTTGTCATCCCCAAATTGCCTTCATCGCCAGTCAGGTCGTCCTCAATCCCGTGTGAAAAAGGAATGACACGGGTGTGGTGGCTGAAAGATGCAACCGCAATGTTGCCATGGCTATGTTCTCGCACTGAGAACATGAACCATTCATAAAACGCTGCCTGTGTGTGATCGCAGCCCAGGCACGTGAGGCAGCTTTAATGACCATCAGAAGTAGAGAGAAATCAACCGCATCCAGGAACTACACAGAGGCAGAAAGACATCTTTAAAAAGACGCATCCTGAAAAGGACGTTCAACGCTAGCTGTGTATTGCTCTTTTATGAGTGGGAACTCATAAACTCACTTTTAGAGGAAATAAACTCTTTTTAGGAGGAATAACACTCTTTCAGGCAATGAAAGCACTGTCGAAGCGCCCAGGGGTGTAAACTGCACAGCGTGCAGAGAGAGAGAACGCCAGCTGGGACCGCGCTGTAGATCCAACAGCAGTGCTTGTCACCAGAAGAGGTGAGTGAAACAGTGGTGAACTCTGCACAACCGTTTGGCTCTGAAGAAAAAATCTGACTGGTACTCGCTGCCCCACTTCCCTTTATACCTGTATATCCGGGGTGGGGCATGCAAATTCTGTCTGCCAACTTGACATTGGCCTTTTCTCAGGTTCAGAGGTACATTTGGCATCCCAGGAAGACCCCTTGTGTCACTTCATTCGACACAACGTTGAGTGAGTGACAGAAGGGGAACATGACAACACATGTGAAGACTGACAAATAAACCAGGGGAAACAAGCGCAAGGGCAAACAAGGGAACGAGGAAAACCTGGGGAAAACAATCAGGGGAAAACAGTCTCTGGGGGTGGGCGGAGCCATGGAAGACTATGTGGGCGGAGCCGTGGGTGACTCTGTGGGTGTGGGAGTGCTCGAATGGCAGAACCGTGGAAGGCATGGCCATGGGAGGCTCGAGGGGTGAAGCCGTGGAAGGTGGAGCCATGGGAGGCTCGAGGCTATGAGTCCTGGATGACTGGGAAACGACCACTGTGGTCTTGAACTCTAGCAGACTCTTGAGAACGACCTCCTTGGTCGTGGGCACTGGCAGTGACTGGGGAACGACCTCTGTGAACATGGGCACTGGCAGCAACTGGGGAATGACCTCCTTGGTCGTGGGAACTGGCATTGACTGGGGAACGACCTCCACGTTTGTGAGCACTGGCAGCGACTGGGGAAGGAAATCCGTGGCCATGAGCACTGGCAGCGACTGGGGAGAAGGTTTCCTTTTCCTTCTCGTCCTTTTCCAGAGAGCTGGGAGCGTAGTCACAGGAGCAGACGAGGCCAGAGTCATTGGCCATGGCAGGCATGGGCGCTAGGTCATTGGCCGTGGCAGGTATGGGTGCTGGCTCATTGACCGTGGCAGGCTTAGAGCAAGGAGCCGTGGAAGGCTTGGAGCAAGGAGCTGTGGAAGGCTTGGAGCAAGGAGCCGTGGAAGGCTTTGAGCAAGGAGCCGTGGAAGGCTTGGACAAGGGAGCAGAAGATGCAGGTTTTGGACCGGGGTTCCTGCCATAATCCACTGTGTAAAGGGATCCGCAAAGTTCCAGAGCCTTCTCCACATATTCGCAGTGTCCAGTGAGGATCAGCCGGAGGCATCAGTTCCTTCAGTGCACTATTAAGACCGGTCCGGAAGAAATCCACCAGAGAGAGGTCTGGATAGTGCACAAAATTTGCTAGCTCTAAATACTCTCGGACGTGATCCTCAACTGGACGGTCCCCTTGCTTCATAATCAGAGTTCTTACAGTTGCTAGATCCATTTTTGGGTCAGACTTTCTTTGACGAGGCAGACGGGATAAAGGCGACTGGTGATGGCAGTGAGACAGAGAGAGAGTTACAGGCAGCTGCCTGACACCTGTGTTTGTCTTTTATGCTTAAGTTTATTTTTGAAATCTTAATTATATTATTAAGCCAGTACTCGCCTCCTCCTTTCCATTGAACTGTGGTACACAAGAATTTCAAAGTAAAAGTCTAAGCACAAAAACAGGTAATATGTGGCACAACCAATGTGCTAAAACAAGAGTTTTAAACTTTACATGTGGTTTTGAAAGGAAATAACCATCTGATTTGAAAATTTTAAATAACACATACATAACTTCACAGAACATCTTCATTGTTGCACCTCACTTTTTTCCAGCCTCTCACACCATGAGTGCTGCATATTTAATGCATCATGTCAAGTTAAAAGTAAAAATCCCAGGAGATCAGCAGTTACAGAAATCCTTACGATTGGCTTATTAGATAATCACATGGATGATTGTTGTTGCCATATGGGCTGGTTTGAGTATTTCTGTTACTGCTGATCTCCTGGGATTTTCACACACAACAGTCTCTAGAATTTATTGTAAATGGTGCCAAAAACAAAAAACATCCAGTGAGTGGCAGTTATGTGGATGGACATGCCTTGTTGATAAGAGAGGTCAACAGAGAATGGCCAGACTGGTTCGAACTGACAAAGTTTACGGTAACTCAGATAACCGCTCTGTACAATTGTGGTGAGAAAAATATAATATCAGAATGCTATTGCTACAGTACAGTGCACATGTTTTAGTAACTTGCGATAAATGTTGCATAGTGAGGATGTCTTCAATAATACCAATAATTTTTCTATTATCATCATACAAAGAGCAGTTAACATAACAAAAGGAAATTCAATATGTGGTGTTCACCTTTGCCTTCAAAACAGCACCAATTCTCGTTGGTACACCTGCCAAGGTGGCACAGAAGCTGCATTTAAACTGGCATTTAGATGCATTTAAACAGACTGCTTAATGCTGCTCAGAGCAGGCATAAATGTATTTACATAGAAATTACAATTGCATGTGTAATCTGAGAATAATGTTTTAAATATAAAAAGTTTAATATAGAAATATAAAAAAAATGAAATTATACCTTAAATATGAAACTAAATTATCAAATCTAATCTCTATCATGACAAAACAAAGTTTAAGGCTGTTCTGAGCTGGGTTAGATCAGGCTTAATTTACAGTAGACTGGCTTTTATGCTCCATTGCATTTTAACACATAATTTGAAGCAGGGACGGAGCAGGATTAACTCAGCTGTGTAAAGTCACCTAAGAGAGAAGCTATATAAGCTAAATATACATAACTGCTGAAGGGATCACTACTTGTGGCCTTGATCAGCACACTATGACCTTTCAACCTCACAACCCTAATTTTGTCCCAGCCCAAAGCCTTTGACAGTGGGTCCTTGTCTGTAACATGTCAGAACTATGTTTTGTTTCTTTTTGTTTGGTTGCTCTCTTGAATATTTATTTCATTCAGTAGGGGAGAAAGGGGACAGAATCCAAAACAGCTGAACAGCCCACCACAGACACATACACAAACACATTAAAAATAGAAAAACGGCAAAAAATAACATAGCAGAAGATATAAAGCAGCTAGGCATTCTATGGCTAGGCTGGAGTTATATGTCCCAAGTCAGGCTTTGAAATATTTCATGTGTCATTTTATGAACAGTTCTTTGGAGATTAAGTAAACAGCATGGAGAGAGAGAATGTTGCTGTTTCTCTCTCTCTCCATTTCCTTTTGTTTGATTAGACAAACTTAAAAACAGTGGGGTATGTAAACATGCTCAATGCTTAACCAAAGGATGAGTTTACAAGGCTTGAGAGGCAGGAAATGATGCTGATCAACTCTTTTCTGGAGGATAAAAGAGAGAACACACACATTGTCCCAGAATATTGTCAAGAAATGACACCTAAAGGCTACACATGCTCCGCATAGACTGTGGTGACCTGTGTGAAACCACTTTCAGAGTGTAATGCATGAGGTTTCTCACAAATAACCTCTGCAGAACCTGTGATACACTTTGTGTGCATGCCACATGTGAGGCTGAAGCCAGTGAGACTCTGTAGACTCTTCCACCCAGTACAAGATTGAAGTTTTCAAGAGATTAAATAAATTTAGATAAGTACACTTGGTAATGGTAAACAGATTAAAAAACAATACCATTCTATCAATATGAAATCTTGCCAGAGCACTGTTGTTTATCAGCTTTAGTTTCCATGACTAAGAATCAGATGGGGATCTCGGCTGAATAAGCGACAAGTTAACCAACCAAGTCCAACAATATCAAACACTCTTTTCAATCACAGGAATTACATTCAGGCATGAGACATGTTGATAGTGTATAGCGTGGAACTGCAGATCCTAATCCTCAAGGTAATAAAAGAGTGATTCCAAGGGCTCATTAGAGAGAGAGAAAGAAAGAGAGGGAGAACTAAAAGAGAAAAGCAAGTTATAATTCCATATTTTCATCATATAAAATGGACATCCATAAAAAAAATATATACCTAGCCAACAAGAGGGTTATTTTCAGTGTGTTCTTGGAGGCTGACACCCCAGACAAGCCTAACTGAAGCAGACCACCATCAGAGCTCCGTTGCATTCTGTTTTCCCAAAACATTCCAAGCATCGAAAAAGAGAAACAGAGAAGAGGAAAGAAAAGAATAATCAGAAGTACTGTGGTTTGTGTCAGCAAGGATGACCAGAACCTAAAACATGTTGTAAGAATAATAGTCATAAACTAAAAAAAAGGGCTAAAAAAGTGTTGGAATGACTTTTGTTAGAACACTGTAAATTCCATACCCTGTTCTGAGCCATGGTGGTGAGAGAGTAGAGATGCTATTCCCTTCTCTGTTGTTCTGGGGGTCTAACATGCACTTGCGTACATACACGCATACACTTACACAAGACTATAGGGAAAAGTAGAATCCAGATTCAACACGGCTGTGTGGTTGTGGTCAGTATATGCTTGAACAGAAGAGATGGCTGAAAACTCACACATGTGCCTACACACATAATTCCTTCACCTCTCTTTCTCCCTCTGATTTGATCTGTTTCACACTCACAAAATATACGCACATGTTTTGAACACACACACAAGCCATATGCCAAAGGCAAACTGTGAAACACCAGCACCCACAAAACTCTCTGAGCAAGAAAATTCCACTCACCAGATTTCATCTCTGTGAATAAACAGCTCTAATACTGAGTGAATAAACAAGATGAATGCTACATTTTGTCTTTTTTAATTCCTCTCTTACACGTCTCCCTCCTTCCTCCCCCATCTTATTCCCTTTTGCTCTTCTCTTTAGAGACAGAGAGAAAAAAAAAATTGCCAAGAGCTGAAACAATGGCTGAGCAGTCCAAAACCTCCCTTGCTTAAAACAATACCATCAATCAAAGCATAGAGAACAAACACACAAATTTATTGAGAGGAGCTCTCCAGCGCGTGAGTGTTTTAACTCTTTATGGTTAGACACATACACAGGAAGTACCTAGCTATTTTATTTGCACAGTTTAATGAGAGAGCCAATACAGAGCCATGACTTTTCGTATGTGGAGATTAACATAAAGTTCATGCTGTGTTCTAAAACAAAGCTCTGTTTATACCCGTTCTTAGCCTAGGGCTGATCTTCATCTCAGCTCTAGGCAAGGACAGTTTCCAGCCTGGAGACAGAATTTGTATGTCCAGGGCATTCGCCTTGGACATACGGGTATAAAGGGAAGCGGGGCAGCGAATGCCAGTCAGGATTTTGCACTGAGGAGCCGAAAATAACGTACGGCCATTTACAGTGCTAGGTCTAGTGCTGTGGCAGAAGGGACACAACGTCTCGTTCCCTCCCTCGGGGAACGGAGGTTACAACAGTAACCATGACGTTCCCCTTCTGTCACGCACTCGACATTGTGTCGAATGAAGTGACACAAGAGGTCCCATATAAAAGGTACCAGTCGTCAAGCCACGAAGGCTTTGGGGAGGACGGAGGGTTCCAGTCCAAGCCCATGCTCACGGCAGCCCGGGCAAGCATGTCGGCCATCTGTGCTTCTGCCTTGTTGTCAACTTCTGGATTTACAAATTATTTTTTTATTATTTTTTTTAAACTGGCCAGTTGATTGAGCCCTGCTGATGCATTCTGCTAGAAAGTAGCTAGGATGGCTTTGGTTGAGGATGAAATTATAGTAACATCACACAACCAGCAATCATGGGTCCAGGTTCTTCAGACAAAAAAAAACTTTTAGTGATAACTTTGAGCAACAATAATGTTCTAATTATTTGTTATGCTTTATGTTTCATTATAAAGTGATACCTATGAGTATTTATTGAAGAAATTGGTGTTTCTTTAACTTCAGGCACTTTTAACACCATGGATTTCTAGAAAGTAAACTCTCGTTAAAACATTTTTCACACTTGCACACATTTTTTAATTTGTCTGCTAACAATGTCCAAAGGTCTATGCATATGCGCTACAAGATAGATGTAATATTCTTATTTTATTCTGAAAGTCATAAAGATTGTCATTAGTGTTTTTTCCACTGCATCTCAAATTCTGTATGTTTAATAGAATTCTGTGGTTGAAATGACAGTGATGGAAATTACATTTAACTATTTTTTTTAAGAAATGGTCAACTTCCTTGACTTGCTAAGGCTAATTTCTGACATTTTAGGTATCCTAAATACACATAATTAACAAATAATATTTTCACAATATTGGCATATTTTGGCAAAATTACAGCTTGACTGGAAATAACACCCAATAAAAGATTCTGCTCACAAGTTATATTATTTTTTTTTTCTATTTTTTCTTTTCAAACATCACTTGTCTCATATGTCATTTCAATCATGCTCTTCATTGTCACTTTGTTGACTTGGTAAGAAAGTACTAAATATTTAAAAAAATAATAATAATAATAATAATAATAATAAGAAGAAGAAGAAGAAGAAGAAGAAGAAGAAGACTAATATTTAATTGTTTTGATTTTCATAGTTTTAAACATGTAATCATTTGTATTTTTGTACTACTGTAATGGATTTTCAGAATTTAATTTTGAAAGTCTGGGACGTGGCCAAAACAGTAAAATCTATACAAACAAGTCATTTAAAAAGGGGCAAAAAACAATTGATGATGGTAAAAAGTTTAAAAGTAAAAAGTGTCTTAATCAACTCCCCAATTGGCCATTTCTTTTTCAATTAACAACAGACAACTCAAAAATAAAAAACATAAATTTTTAACGGTATCGCCAATGTGCAGAACCAAAGGTAACAGGTTAATTGGAAACAGCCATAGTTAAGTATATTAAAGTGCCCACAACTCCGAACTCTAGTTATCGAAGCAAAAGCTGAAAATCCCTGACTGCCTCCATCTGCCTTTCCTCATAAATGAGAGTGAACCATGTAAGAGTCCTGGGATGCTGTCCTTAACAGCATCCAGCATTCCACTGTTCAAATTGAGCATGGCTCTGTCTCTCTCACACTCTCTCTCTCCCTCTTACTTTTCCCTTTATCCTTCTGCATAGGGAAGCATGAGCAGGATTCTCACTGCCCCCCTGCTGTGTACTGAGCACAGGGAATGAGTACTCTAAAAATCCAGAACCTACGTGCTTCAGCTAGGATCCTGTTCAGATTTTTAGTCCATAGTCCAAAACCCCTGAAATCCCAAAGGCTAAGCGTACAAAAGCAGAATGTGGTCAGAAGCAACCCTGGCTAAGTTCGTTAAGAGCGCTTATGTGTGAGGAGGTCCTGACACATGCTAAGGAGGGGACCCTCTGACTGTATAGGATGCATGGTGAGTTGCGGTAGATTTTGTTTTCTGAAAGAGAAGAGGCTTACCAACAGAGACAGAAATACTCGGTGCCTGCCAGGCACAAAAAAACTGAGGCTTAAAGAGCTACATGGCTTTGAAATACTCTCTTTAAATAAGTCTCAATCCGCACACATGCGAAATCCGAGCTCTCCCAGCCAAGCTTCTGGATCTGAAGGCTAGTTGGAATAGGCTACATTGGCACCACATCTGGAATTCTGTTAAATTCAAAATTGACATCATATCTTTTAGTGACAAGTTCACACGCCATCATCAAAAATCTCCTGAACTTGTGTCTAATCAGCTCAACTATGTACATAAACTGCCTCGGTTGAGGCATGGCCTCAAACCAAAGGCCTGCTCTAAAATACGACAAGTTCTCCTCAGAAATCCCAATAGATGCCATAAAAGCATCAACTAACTAACTTTAAAGGGGGTTTGGCATCTTTACTTGTGTTGAATAAAGCTACAGTGAACTGTTAGATCAGGAAAACATTGCAAATATGAAACTGAGAGACTGAGAGATAAGAAAAAAAAATTGAGGTTACCTTAAAGGGGTCATAACATACTCTTTTTTATATATATGTAATTTATTATCTTTCTTACGCTCAAATTATAATGTCAGTAATTTTTCAAATTGAATAGAATATGATAATTTTCCACATTGTCTCTGGCCCTCTGTCTGAAACACTAGTTTTCAAGCTATAAGACTTCAATATGAACACCCACTCTTCTGAGTGGCTAACTTCATGCAGCCCCTAAAATACAGCTATATTTGAAACTCAGTCGGAAGAAAACGAACAAGCTTCACATTATATTTTATAAAACTACAATTCAGGGTTAACACATAATGTTCACCCAACACATTTCATCTGAATGTATCAAAATGTTCACTCAAGCATAGCAACTATCATACAGTCACAACATTTAAAACATTTGTAGTTGAAACTGTTTTCTCAAGGGTCTGGTAGTATTTAACTGCCACATCTATCAATAACAGTTCCTTTGCAAAGCTTGAATCATATTGTGACTGGTTCACAAGTGATCCTCTCTGGTATGAGCTGAAAACATACAATCCACACTGAAATGTTCTGAATACTCAAACCAAGGTGATGTTGGGTGCTTCAACAGGCCAAAGCAGAGATGCTGGACTTCACAGGAGTGACATCTCACATCTTCCGTGTTTGTTTACACACTGAACAGCAAGTGTTTCTCCCAGTCAGTGGCAGCAGTAGAATGAGACATGTTTTTAAAAGTTGCGCTTTTACTGCTCTTAAAATGCAGCGAACATCACTGGAAACACATCACAATGATCAAAGACTTTCATATAGTGCATGTTTACAAAAGACCAACAATTAAATATAGTACAAATGGGTGAAAAAAAATAGTCCAGGATTCCTTCAGGATAGCAAGATAGAGCGCAGCTTAATGAAATACTGTAGAAGGAGGGCTCATTTTTAGAGTTATAAATTGACATTGCGTCTTTTAAAAGAGGTGAGATGCAAGATAATGGTCAAAGCCATTCATCTTGAGTTAAAATCCATTTAAATCCAGATAGTCACATGAAGGTGTACTGTGTAAGTCCCCTTTGGTGTAGATGAATCTGCCATGACTGGCCCATCTCTCTCCTCTTCACCTGTCTGAAGGCCTGTTCACAACAAATCCATGATGATTTTGCGAGACGAACCTCTGACGGAAGGTCTATTCATACCAAATCCGTAAAAAATGTAACTAAACTATAACATAACTAAAACATATTTCACTCCTGTACAGTAGGTGTGCTGTCATGGAGCTGTTGTTATAGCAGTCTCCTGTCCGCACATTCAGCTGTTAGAGTTTAATATAATGAAAGTTGTTAAAGCATGTCTGTACCTAATTTGGAATAATTGTTTCATTATGTTCTTTCCATGGTGTTGATAAACTTTGAGGACTATATAATCTGTGTTTTTTATGTGAGTAAATTGAGTAAAGAGCACTGTTGGATATTTATTTGCACATGTATTTTGCTACAAATATATTACAGACGGACACCTGAAGACAAATTCTTTTTTTGTAAAACCTGGATTGATGCCTGGATAATATAACACAAGGTACAGTGATATAAATACACATGGAATAACATATATTAAGAATAACAGGTATATTTTAAAATATGATGCAAAATAAAAGAATATAAAAGACTACCCTGGCTCTCTGTCTTTATTTAAATTATTGCAATACTTTGTTATATTACACTTAGAAATCTAGAAATACCAGTGTTGTTCTTGTAATTCATTTGTCTACAGTAAAATATAGCATGTAAAGTGTGTTTTTCTGGGATTTTCTTTGAACTCAGTGCAAACAAATTGCTGAACCTCACTGCTGTTTTTAATGCCATGAGAATATAACTGGCACAGTGATTTACATATTAAGAAATATACATTAAGATAAAAAATCATAAGCAGACTTTCAAAACAGAACAGGGTTATGTTTGCAGTACAAAGGGTTCATTAAGTGCAACTATTTATCTTTAATTCTATTTTCAGGGGTGTGTATCAGCTGCACGTATGCCGGTGTTTGCCAGTTGATTAGCGCTGCCAATACCATGGATTGAGCAGCTGCAGCGACTGACAAAAAGCTCTTATCTCATTGGTCAGTCAGTTTTCATTGCAGTCCGAAGGAAAGAAAATTGGATCACTCTCTGTAAAAAAACAAAAAACCTCGGTGGACAGTGGTACGAACATTCATACTGGGGAAAAAAAATGGACTTGGTGAGAACAGGCCTTGACTGAGTGTGAGTACCAGTGGGCTGGGCCAATGGTGCAATAGCGAAAAATAGACATTGATGTCTTTTTGCCTTCACAAGATACACAAATTCCAAATGAGCCATTTCAACATCCTGGTTTAAATAAATGTACTTTTTCTATTAAGGAGGAAGTTTTGAGTTCTGAAACTTACAATATGTATTTATAGTACAATGAACTCTTATATGTCAAAAGATCAAGGAAAATGTTATTCCTCATGTCATGACCCCATTAAGTACTTTGTATTGCACTGATGTTAATCAAGAAAATTAAATCATTTCAGTAACACATCTGTGAACACAGACATCATTTCACTCTCCTGAACCAAAACGGGACAAAAATAAAGCTGACTGCCACATTAGACTGCTAAATCTCTGAAAGTAACATTGAGCTACTAAATCTCTTTTGCAAGTTAGCTGAAGTCACTGTATTGACCTCATTCAAATGAAATTCTAATTTGTATGGCTGTTTTGAGGGACAGTTCTGTTTTCAGTCCAAAACAGCAGAATCTACAATGACCGCAAAAAATCTCATCAGATCATTTCACTCAGAAAAGACATGTGGAACTTCTCAGCTCATCCTTAATCTTTTAGACCCCCCAGGTACACACATACAAACACACAGTGATACACACACACATAGAGATTCCCAAACCACATGTCAATTCAGTGCAACTGTGAAGGCTGTGAAAAGAACAATAATTCATATTCGAGTAGCACTGTGGAACCACTCAAATACACAAATCCTGGGAGTAATATTGATTCATATCATATGTGGCCGTCTAACACGTGACAAGTTTGGCAATAATCTATCCTGAAAATGTGCCACAAATGCTCCTGTCAGTCACATATTTCAAAGGGAGGAGAACTTTAAAACTGCAGCAGTGACTCTATAAACTGTAGTTGCATTTTGGCATCAGATATGCCACTAAAGACCACAGCTTTACCTATCAGAGAAAGCAATCAGCCATTGGAAACTACCCTCATTTCCAAAGAAGTATGTGATCTTTCATCTTTTCGCTCTTTTCATTTTCCACAAACATGAATTGCTTTCAGTATAGTCCAAACAATTAACTCTTTTCAGAAAAACAGTATCACTATTATTTTCAAATGGACTTTGAAACAAAACCTACACAGTAATTGAAAGAATTCTACTCCATAAGAATGTGGAGTGGTGAATGAACCACACAAAGCATGCAGATGACTGTGGGAAAAAAAGAGGTTGACATATGTTGTGTTGACCTATATGTGAATCAAATGAATAGTTTCAAAATATTTACCAAGCCAGTGAAATTTAAAAAAGATAACAACACCAGCAGCACCACGAGAGTGTGTATCTCTCTATCAGGCTGCAGACCTGAACAGCAGGGCATGACACGAAAGCAGCCCCACACAGCCACGGTATATGTTGCAGCCAAGAGAATGCGTTTAAAGAGCTTTCCACTGAAAATCATAAGCGATGCTATCACACATACACATGGCATATTACTGTGAAAGGGAAAACACAGTTACAAAAAAACAAAATAAAAATTACTTGAATTTACAATACTGTATTCAACACGACATTGTTAATATTGCATGTCAGACATCTTTATTAACACTGGCAATAGCCAGAAAATTATTCATATAACACAGATGGGTGTAGATTTGGCTTGAACATTTGGGGGTTGCAGTGTGAAGCATGTACATGTACACTTTGATCATGGTATAAATATTGGGGGGGGGGGGGGTGTTCTTGCTTGTTTTGATTATTGGGGTTACCCCCCCCCCCCCCCCCCCCACAATATTTATAAACAAGTCTAAGAAGGTCATTAGTGAACTGCAATGATTTTTTTGAGTAGGTGATATACCTCATCTCTCAGATCATATTAGTGGATCGTATCTTTTGGACTGTTCATGTATATTAACTGATTAAAACAAGCAATTTACTTATATTTAGTGTTGGGAACTCCATTGACTGGGATGAATCTGTCGTTCGGACAGGTCATGTGAAGTGCTTACTCATTTTCTTCTTTTTTGAGGAGAATTATTTTGTTAATTACTGGTGTTTAGTACTTTATTTAAATATATAACTAGTAGACAGTATTATCTTATTAAATAATAATAAATGATATCATCTAATTGTTGCATATTTAACATTTCTTCTTTAAATATCTTCAGTGTAGTTAGCTACTTTTTGTTAGTAATTTTTAGAGTAGCTAACACATTTTTTGTGTAGTGTAGCTTGACTGTAGTTTAACTACTTTAAGTTATGAGTAGCTCAGGAAGCTACAGTTTCATAGTAGCTTCACAACACTGCTCACAAATCTGTGTGCTTAAGGTGTGTGAGTCTGACGCAGGCAATACTCCATTTAAATGAGAGAAGGCAGTGGTTGCCAAAATAGAATAGGCCAAGCAAGCACACAAGTGAAAAATAAACAATCTTTTCTCATTTTGTGATACAAGAAACAGAGAAACTGAGGTAGAAAGGGAGTGAAACAGGGATAAGACGGAAGGCCCTGAGAGAGATGCGGAGAGAATAATGTGGCAACATTAATGTTTACAACTTTTAATTTTAAAAATGTATTAGTATACAGACGCTGACTACCACTCCTGGAGTTCGCGAGTAAAGATGCTGACTACCAACCCTGGAGTTCACGAATTTGAATCCCAGGGCATGCTGAGTGACTCCAGCCAGGTCTCCTAAGCAACCAAATTGGTCCAGTTGCTAGGGAGGGAAGTCACATGGCGTAAACTCCTCGTGGTCGCTATAATGTGGTTCGCACTCGGTGGGGCGCAAGGTGAGTTGTGTGTGGATGCCGCGGTGGATGGTGTGAAGCTTCCACACACGCTATGTCTCCACGATAGCATGCTCAACATGTCACGTGATAAGATGCGTGGGTTGACGGTCTCAGAGGCAACTGAGATAAATCCTCCGCCACCCGGATTGAGGTGAGTTATTACGACACCATGAGGACTTAGAGCACATTGGGAATTGGGCATTCCTCATTGGGAATTGGGCAATCCAAACTGGGGAGATCAATCATCAATCCCAATGTAGCAGATCTAAACAAGTGTAACTGGGGAGCTGGAGGGTTTCAGAGAAAAAACTCTTGAAACGTGCAGCAGTAAAACTAGTGTATCTGCAAAAATGAGCAATTTAAATGTTACAGAAAGAAAGGGTACAAGAGTTGATTGGCTACCCGATTACATGTCAAAGGATCAATCTGCTTACACCATGTGAGCCAATTGGCTTAACATTTGGCATGTGAGCAAGCTTATGGGATAACAGATAACAAGTTCTAAGAACCTTTCAGCTTGTACCATGTAAAGTTTCATACCTGAACTTCTGTCATTTAACTAATGTTAACAAATACAACCTAACTGTAAAGTGTTACCTATAACATCCTCATATTTCATGGGTGAAAATCTTAACAATTCTAAATTTTTACAAAATTCTCAAAATATGGGCTGTTCAGCAGATCCAAGTGGCACTTTTTTATTTATTATTCGATGATATTTTGCTCTAGTGATGATTGTCCAAGAATGCCTTAACATAAATGCAACAACACAGTGGATCTTTCTAATGGAATTAAGTGATAAAGCATAAAACATACCAAGCATGTATACTGGTGGCCAAAATTTGGAATAATGAAAATATTTTGATCTTATGGAAAGAAATTGGTACTTTTATTCACCAAAATGGCATTCAGCTGATCACAGTGTATAGTCAGTACATTAAAAATGTGAAAACACAATTTGAAAAAACATTTCAGAACTTCTTAAACTACTACAAAGAGTTCTCATCAAAAAATCCTCCACGTGCAGCAATGACAGCTTTGCAGGTCCTTGGCATTCTAGCTGTCAGTTTGTCTAGATACTCAGGTGACATTTCACCCCACACTTCCTGTAGCACTTGCCATAGATGTGGCTGTCTTGTCAGGCAATTCTCACGCACCTTACAGTCTAGCTGATCCCAAACATGCTCAATGGGTTTAAGATCCGTAACACACTTTTCCAATTGTCTGTGGTCTAATGTCTGTATTTCTTTGCCCACTCTAACCTTTATTTTTATTTTTCTGTTTCAAAAGTGGCTTTTTCTTTGCAATTCTTCCCATAAGGCCTGCACCCCTGAGTCTTCTCTTTACTGTTGTACATTAAATTGGTGTTGAGTGGGTTGAATTCAATGAAGCTGTCAGCTGGGGACATGTGAGGCATCTATTTCTCTTATGTCTCTTATGTACTTATCCTCTTGTTTAGTTGTACATCTGGCCTTCCACATCTATTTCTGTCCTTGTTAGAGCCAGTTGACTTTGTCTTTGAAGACTTTAGTCAAAATCAAATCAAATCAAATCACTTTATTGTCACACTACTGTGTACACGAGTGCAACGGTAGGTGAAAGTCTTGTGTGCAGTTCCGAGCAACATTGCAGTAATGACAGTGACGAGACATAAACCAATTACAATAAACAACATATTTACACAACACAATTTACATATCAAATGTACATATACTTACACAACAATTTACATATCAAATGTACACAAGACACACAATGTAGAATACACATACACTAGATAAGGGTATATAAAAATATATATACACTAACTGAATTGGGAGCGAGAATATATTTGACAGAATGAAGATTAATAAAGTGCAGTGCTGATTGTAGATCATGAGAGATCATGTGTTCAAAAGTCTTATTGCTTGTGGGAAGAAGCTGTCATGTAGTCGGGTGGTGCGGGTCCTGATGCTGCGATACCGCCTGCCTGATGGTAGCAGTGAGAGCAGCACATGACTCGGGTGGCTGGAGTCTTTGATAATCCTCCGAGCTTTATTCACACACCGTCTGTTATATATATCCTGGAGGGAGGGAAGCTCACCTCCGATGATGTTTCTGGCAGTTCGCACCACCCTTTGCAGGTCTTTGCGGTTGCGGGAGGTGCTATTGCCGTACCAGGCGGTGATGCAGCCAGTCAGGATGCTCTCTACAGTACTGGTGTAGAACCGTGTGAGGATGTGGTGGTTCATTCCAAACTTCCTCAGCCGTCTCAGGAAGAAGAGGCGCTGGTGAGCCTTCTTCACAACGGCCTCAGTGTGGACGGACCATGTGAGTTCCTCAGTAATGTGGACACCGAGGAACTTGAAGCTGCTGACTCTCTCCACCGGTGCTCCATTAATGGTGATGGGGCTGTGTTCTCTGTCTTTCTTCCTGAAGTCCACCACAAGCTCCTTGGTTTTACTGACGTTGAGGGAGAGGTTGTGCTCCTGACACCAGCGCGTCAGAGTGTGCACATCCTCTCTGTAGGCTGTTTCATCATTGTCAGTGATCAGACCTACAACCGTCGTATCGTCAGCAAACTTAATGATGGCATTGGAGCTATGTGTCGCCACACAGTCATGTGTGTACAGAGAATACAGAAGTGGGCTGAGAACACAGCCCTGCGGGGCTCCAGTGTTGAGGGTCAGTGATGAGGAGATGTTGCTGCCCATTCTAACCACCTGACGTCTGCCTGACAGGAAATCCAGGATCCAGCTGCACAGCGAGCTGTTTAAGCCCAGAGCCCGGAGTTTCACATCAAGCTTGGAGGGCATTATGGTGTTAAATGCTGAGCTGTAGTCTACAAACAGCATTCTCACATACGTGTTCCTTTTTTCCAGGTGGGATAGAGCAGTGTGTATTGTTGATGCAATGGCATCATCAGTGGAGCGGTTGTTACGGTAGGCAAACTGCAATGGGTCCAAAGAGGTGGGCAGAACAGAGCAGATGTGATCTCTGATCAACCTCTCAAAGCATTTGCTGATGATGGGGGTGAGGGCAACAGGACGCCAGTCATTTAAGCAAGTGATTTTTGATTGCTTCGGTACAGGCACAATGGTTGATGTTTTGAAGCATGTGGGGACTACAGACAGGGAGAGGGACAGGTTGAAAATGTCCGTAAAAACACCAGCCAGTTGGTTCGCGCATGCTCTGATGATGCGGCCCGGAATGCCGTCTGGACCCGCGGCTTTGTGGATATTCACCCGTCGAAAGGATTGGGTTACATCCGCAACAGAGACGGAGAGTGAACCAACCTCTGTAGTATCGGCCGCGAGTGCTCTCTCCGCGAGGGCGGTGTTGTTGTTGTCCTCGAAACGAGCATAAAAAGTATTAAGCTCATCCGGGAGAGAGGCAACGGTGTTCATGGCGGAGTTTTTATTCTGTTTATAGTCCGTGATGGTGTTAATTCCCTGCCACATACTTCTGGAGTCAGTGGTGTTGAACTGTCCTTCAATTTTGTGCCTGTACTGGCGTTTGGCTGCACTGATGGAGTTACGGAGGGCATAACTGGCTTGTTTACGCTCCTCCGCGTTCCCGGAATTAAAAGCGGTGGTTCGCGCAGTAAGTGCCGCGCGAACATCGCCGTTAACCCAGGGTTTCTGGTTGGGGTAGATCCGTATAGTTTTTGTCGGAACAACGTCCTCTACGCACTTCCTGATGAAACACGTTACGTTATCAGCGTAAACCTCGATGTCGTCATCGGAGGCAGGCCGGAACATCTCCCAGTCCGTGTGATCAAAACAGTCCTGTAGCGCAGAGTCTGATTGGTCCAACCAGCACTGGATCGTTCTGAGGGTGGGTGCTTCCTGTTTCAGTTTCTGCCTGTAAGCGGGCGGTCGGATTTGCCAAATGGTGGGCAGGGGAGGGATTTGTAGCCATCCCGGAAAGGAGAATAGCAATGATCCAAAACCCGGTCCCCTCGTGTGTTGAAGCTGATATGTTGGTGGTATTTGGTGCTATTGTTTTAAAGTTGGCTTTGTTGAAGTCCCCGGCAACAATGAACGCAGCCTCAGGGTGCGCGGTTTCCTGCTCACTTATACTGCCATACAGTTCCCTGAGTACCCGGTCTGTGTCGGCTTGTGGGGGGATGTACACAGCTGTGATAATGACCGCTGTGAATTCCCTCGGTAGCCAGAATGGTCGACACAGAAGCATGAGATATTCCAGATCAGGAGAGCAGAAAGACCTGATAAAATGTACATTCCTCTGATCACACCATGATTTGTTGATTATAAAACATACACCTCCGCCTCTGCTTTTACCTGAGAGGTCTTTCGCTCTGTCCGCTCGGTGCAAGGAGAAACCCGTGGGTTCGATGGCCGAGTCTGGAATCTCCGCGGACATCCAGGTTTCCGTAAGACAGATAACGCAGCATTATCTCGTCTCTCGTTGGAAGGAGATCCGCGCTCTCAGCTTGCAGAGCTTGTTGTCCAGAGACTGAACATTTGCCAGTAGTATACTGGGTAGCGGGGGGCGATTTGCGCGACGTCTTAATCTGATGAGAACGCCGGCTCTTTTTCCTCTTTTCCTTCTGCGTTTCCGCGGCCGGGCAGCCCAAACAAAGGGCTCCGCTGTCGTGTTTGTAAACCGCGGGTCGGCATTGAGGAATGTGAAGTCCGGTTTTCGGTGTGTGATTGCCGAACCAATGTCCAAAAGCGTTTGTCTGTCGTACACAATAAGGCAGACAACATCCAAGACAAAAAAACACAAAACTGTAAACAAAACAAACAATAAACTGCAGTGTTTTGACGGAGCTCGCGACGCAGCAGCCATACTCGGCGCCATCTTGAGATGTGTTCACCTTTGTATGAAATCTTCAGGTTTTTGACCATTTCAAGCATTTTATAGCCTTCATTCCTCAAAACAATGATTGACTGACGCGTTTCTAGAGAAAGCAGTTTCTTTTTCGCCATTTTTGACCTAATATTGACCTTAAGACAGACAGCCAGTCTATTGCACACTGTGGCAACTCATAAACAAACACAAAGACAATGTTAGGCTTCATTTAATGAACCAAATAGCTTTCAGCTGTGTTTGATATAATGTTAAGGGATTTTCTAGCACCAAATTTAGCATGTTTACTCAAGGATAAAGTGTTGGAGTTATGGCTGCTGTAAATGGAGTCTGTCTAGATTTGATTGTTGAATTAAAGTACCAATGTCCTTCTGAAACAGCAAAATCTGTACATTATTCCAAACTTTTGGCCACCAGTGTATATTTTCACAGTGAGATATGTGTTTTAACACTTTGAATCTGCATCATTTCAGTCGTTTTTTGTCTATAACAAGCAGTAAATGTGGAATGCAATATGCATGCCGCGTTTACAGTAAATCTGTGCTGACATACCCTATTTATGATAAACCTAGACAATGAATGTGTGTTGATTTATTGGGTTTGTTTAGAGAGAAATCTGAATACCGTAGTCCTTTCAATATCATGCTCAGCCTCTCAGTAACTGCTCTTCCATTCAGTCAAGTGGTAGCTGACAACATCTCTTAGAATGTAAAGAAATAAATTATGTTAATACATACAACATATCAATGGCAGATCCATAAAATTAAACTCTGGGCAACAAATTTCCTGTTCCCTTATCAAATTTAAAAATGCACCAGTTAGTGTTCTGACCAGTTCTATTTATGTTTCAATTCAAAACATTATCTCTTAGAGATAATGGACTCTTGGATTCTTTCAATTGCTTTTACAGTACATACTTTTTTGGTTTTGGGCTGATTAAATGTAAAATATTATTCATAAAAACATATTATGTAAAACAATCACTAAATTGAGTTTGCTCTATTCTTAAAAGTTTTTTGACAGCAATTTCTGATCATGTGACCTGCTGAGACACTTGAGCAAAAATGGTTGTAATTATTGAGTAATGATTAGCAGGATAAAGATAATTAATCATGATGGTGATCATTGCACATTAGCCAGGACTGGATTATGGTTCTGCAAGGCCCCTGGACATCTGCAAGCCAAATGACGTCTTACCTTTATCCTGCCCCATTGTCAAACAGCCTTCAGTAATACACTGTATGTGCAGCTAAACACTCAGTTTTATGAAGCTGTGGAGAGGATCGTTTGAGCCCCTGGCAGTCCAAGGCCCCGGAGTACTGACCCCGCAGCTGTGTCACAATCCAGTATTGACTATAACTTCAAACTGTCTTAAGTTAACCACCATACCACTATCTATCATTCACAGAGACAGAGAGCAAAATAGAAAAAGAGAGAGAGGCAAGAGACAGGGAGAAGTGGAAAAGTAGAGAGAAGGACATAGGTAATAGCTACAATAAATTGCAGTGAGGTATGAACTGAAAACAAGTGTGGGTTGAGCTCCTCGACAGGGCAAGAAAACAAGCCAGGCACAAATGAGACATAAAGCAAAACAACAACCGAGAGCTTGCTGAAAAAATGTTACACAATTAACTTAAGAATGCATCAATCCTGTTTTTCTGCAATCAATCAAACCAAAGAATTAATGTAATTCATAGACAGAGAGGAGGACAGGATTGGTTAGATTCTGTGTAACGCTTTTTATTTATTTTTTTGCTGTGGTTTAACTTCTTGGTTGTCTTGGCTACTGCCCAGTCCAGTTTCCAGGCTTCTAACAACCATCCCTAAGCAAACAAACAGTTATATACTTCCTTCTATTGCAATGGGCTCAGGTTTTTGAAGGGTATATTTATTATTGCACCCAGATTAAAATTGTGGGGCCTCCTGGCAGCTAGTGAAAGCATAAAGGGAGTTTTAAATTACACTAACACTAAAGGGAGCTGTAATACACCAGGAACTTAAAATCAAATATGAGTGTGTATGCATATCTTGAAGGAGAGAATCTGGAGTTTGGAGATTGGAAGACATTTCTGGCATGTGTTTTGGGTGTACTGTGTGCTAATTCACAAGAATGCAGACCAATTCATGGCAAAGGTCTGGTTATATTTTTGTCAGACAATAAATAGGAAAGATAATAAATCAGATAATGTAGTCAAATACACAAACCTGCATGCATACTTGCACATTTTCATTTATATTGACTTTCTCGTATTGTTTGCTTTTTAAATACTTTTCAAAGTCCTCAGCGTATGATAAGATATTGAAAATGCATACTGGCTGGCTGAAGCTTCCATCAAAATAGCTGCTATGTTCACAGTAATCAACCTGAGAAAGCAATGACAGAATGCTCAATGCTTAGAGCATGCAAGTAAGGTCATCTCTGAAATGTTACAGATTATTAGAGTGGTGTAATTTCCTTGATTAACAAAAGAAAAAGTTCTTATCAATGGCACTTGTTATCATCTCAGACATTCACGTGGTCTTTGACCAGAGGTGAAAACAATGCTGCAGAAAAGGAATTTGTCATTTCGAAACAAATTGAACATGTAACACAGCTGCACAAAACTAAATATTAAGCTCACTTTGAGTCAAGTTAGAGTTGGCTCCTCTTGAACATTTCCATGCTGGACAGAGAGAAGAAAAAAATTAATCAGCAGAGAATTCTATGGTAAATCAGATGGCAAAGGGAGCATCCAGGATTTAGCATAATGCTTCAATGGCTTCCATCCGGAGAGAAGAGAGGTCGTCTAACCACCCTACAGTATTCCCACATATTTAGAAATTTGGCAGCACCTTATTTCTATAGTTTCTTATCCTGAAAGCGACCTTAATTTTATATCAATTGCATTGATAATGTAATGCAAAGCAGGCACTCCTGCAATAGGCTGCAACAGGCTAACTTAAAAAATGCATTTCTTCTTGTTTTTGTAAAATAGAACTTTATATATAGTCTCTTTGCATAATAGCTGCTGATAACAACTCATTTCAGAGTTGCAGGAGAAAAGCCAAGGGCAATCATATTATTGACAATATGATCAAATCTTTTGATTAAGATTATAACGAAGAACTATGATGTAAGAAAAAACATGGCACATAAAAAAATAAATACTAAATCTTGAGTAATTTACATACACTGATAAGCCACAACATTAAAACCACTGACAGGTGAAGTAAATAACATTTATTATCTCATTACAATGGCACTTGTCAAGGATTGGGATATACTAGGCAGCAAGTTAACAGTCAGTTCTTGAATTTCATGTGTTGGAAGCAAGAAAAATGGGCAAGCGTAAGGATCTGTGTGACTTTGACATGAGCCAAATTGTGATGATTAGAAGACTGGGTCAGAGCATCTCCAAAACAGCAAGTCTCGTGGGGTGTTCCCGAAATACAAAGGTTTTCAAGGAAGGACAACCGGTGAACAGGTGACAGGGTCATGGGCACACAAGGCTTATTGTTGCACGTGGGGAGCAAAGGCTAGCCTGTCTGGTCCGATCCCACAGAAGAGCTACTGTAGCACAAATTGCTGAAAATGTTACTTTGACACGTACCACCTACCTAAAGATTGTTGCACACCACATCCACCCCTTCATGGCAACAGTATTCCCTGATGGAAGTGGCCTCATTCAGCAGGATAATGCACCCTGTCACACTGCAAAAGTTGTCCAGGAATGGTTTGAGGAACATGACAAAGAGTTCAAGGTGTTGACTTGGCCTCCAAATTTTCCCATATCTCGGCCCGATTAAGCATCTGTGGGATGTGCTGGACCAACAAGTCCATTCCATGGAGGCCCCACCTCACAACTTACTAGACTTAAAGGATCTGCTGCTAATGTCTTGGTTCCAGATACCACAGGACATCTTCTAGTCCTAGGACAAATTAGTTTTGTTTTAATGTTTACATAAAGTGAAATAATATAAGCCTATTATTAACATTTTATACATTTAATAAACACCTCTAAACATCTTCAGAGTCCATGCCATGACGGGTCAGAGCTGTTTTGGCAGCATGAATGGGACCTACACAATATTAAGCTGGTGGTTTAATGTTGTAGCTGATTAGTGTATATACATTTTTTTTTTTTTTTTTAAGTGCTAATGCTACTAATAACTTGTAACCACAACAAAACATTTGTTAGGTCATGCTATTCTGCCATTAAATTTAACACAAGCATCAGAAATATCCTCATCCATGTCCCATGCACTTTAAATGATTAATATTTGGTGGATTTAAAGGGTGTTGATTTGTCTTTGGCTACAGATTGGCATACTCCTGCATGTTGGAGTCAACTCTTAGAAAAACTTCTCTCTGACCTATGAGAGTAGCATAGCGAGACAAAGCGGATCAGTCATAGGTGAAGCTGAATGAGGAAAAAGAGCTGACCAGATCACAGAGCTGCCATGAAAGAATGAGTTGGCATAACTGCTGTGCTATAACCTGGCCAGAGTAGATTCCTCATTTGCTATCATTATTTCTGCAACATATATTTGGAAAGGGGGTATGATTTATTGGTTCAATCATACCAAGCTGATTATGTAAAACATGGTATTAAACATGCCTCCACAGGTCAGATTCTCTCTTTAAACATCTCTACCTCTGTCCTGAAAAGTGTACTCAGAAGAGATGAAGATATCAGTAGCACTTCTCTCCATCTCATTTGCGAATAAATTGATCAATACAAAGCTGAGAGTAGAGGCATTAATCAATGAGAGAAATACTTACCATTAGAAGGCTGAACCGGTCCTTATCAGTGACTTAAGTGACAGTGACAAACCCTGCTCTTTTTCCTGCCAGTGTGTTAAATGTGAACATTATTGAAAGTGCAACAAGTCACTGCAAATATTTAGCACAGTGAATGATTGTTGAGTGATTCACCGACATTTAGTAAGTGCTATTTGTGCAACTTGAAGGCCAAGCAGTTGAATGGATCCTTAAGGAAACGCCTTCTTGTATCCATGTAAAAGAAAATGTATGATAGGAAGATTTAAGATCATCATTTCATCAATAAACATACTTCTTATTACCAGTCTCATTCCAGTCAGTTCTGGATTCCAGTTTATTTATTTACTCATGTCTTTTAATGACAATGGCTCAACACTTGTGCATGTTGGACTCAAAAATGTCTTTTGAGCGCCACCTATCGATGAAGAGGCAATGTATATGTCAAATAGACACTCGGGAAGGGTCGTGACCAAATTATCTGTGGCTGATGGAAACCACATAGATACTTGAAAATGCAAAAACACCTTGTAAAAAATTATACTCAACACGAGTATAATTTGACACATGAACTAAGTTGAATTAAAAATCACCAATAATAACTAGAATTTAGGCAATCAAAAGCTGCTCATGGTTCAAAATGAGATTGCAATGAGACATAAGTAAGACAATCTTTTTTAATCCATAATTTTGGTATATATATATATATATATATATATATATATATATATATATATATATATATATATATATATATATATATATATATATATATATATAAAATGTTCATTTTAAAACTGAAACGTATTTTAACATTCGTATAACATTTGCAATATGCCGTTTGTAAAAAAAAAAAAAAAAAAAAAAAAAGTGCTTCCTTTTCCTTGCTGTATTGGCTATTTTCCCCCAAAGATTCAGTTAGTGGTGGCAATAAAGACAGAAAAATCAAAAGGCACTGAAACCGGTCTCTGCTTGAGTGTTCTTGTACAAAAAAGAAAGAAGAAATAAACAGCTTACATGAAATGCACACACATACTTACAGAACATGTTCACTTCACTGCAAAATCAGTGAGAGGCACACCGGAATGATCTTCCACCGGAATCATTCTAATAACAGCAACAGACATTGCATAGAGATATGCACCCTTTCACATTTGATCAATCATATTGCATAAATACAAAGCATTTACTCTAAAAGCGTCTATTGACAGGTGTTTTACAGATCAGTACCCGAATCATGGCAAAATGTTCACAATGCAATGTGCTTCATCAGGTGGAATTTTGACAACATAGCCAAAAGTGCATAAAGTCTGGATTATGAATGACAAATAGACTAGTACCACAGTAAAATCAATACGTTCCAGTCCTATGCTTTGGCATTTTGTCTACTGACGTCCATGAAACAATTCCACCCAACCCCCTTGAAAAAGTATTAAATCAACAATTTCATACAGTGAATGATATGCAGCAATATGTGAGGTGGAAATACAGCCTGGAATGGCACAAAAGTTGTATCGCTACATGGAGTTCAGTTTCAGTTCAAATGTAACCCAAGGGGCAAGGCGCACAAAAAGTGGAATATTGAAAGCTGGTAACTCAACATTAAAGTAGATTGGTGCGGTGAAATGATGCACATTAGCTGCACTGATATGTTTTGCGTAGCTAACACACATTCTTAATAGGACTACACCTACAACAACCATTCAGTCCATAGTTCAGATTCGTGAAGAGATGAGCTTATCTTTTTGTACAAAAGGCACATGTATACCGCAGCTGCCAGGCTCCTATGGAAGCAGTTACAGAATCTGTCAGCGTTTATCCAGCAGACATAAAAATCACACAAACTTCAAAAGTCCAGCACACTCCGCTCCCGCGGCCCCGTTAGGCGCAGTTGCCCATGGCTTTGACAAACGATCCGTCGGGAAGCTGCCTGAAGATGCCCCGTAACGTCTCCAGTTCTCGTGTGAGGTGGTCCACCCTCTTGCGCAGTCTTTCGTTATCCGCCGACAATTCGATCACTTTTTGTTGCGTCTCCACATTGCGCATTTTCGCCTTGTCCCGGCTCTTGCGCACGGCTACGTTGTTGCGCTCCCTCCTCAGCCGATACTCGGTGCTGTTCTTGTCGACGTGTTTCTTGGATTTTCCCCGATAGCCCATTTTCATGGAGCCCCCGGGCAGGTGGTTGTGTAAGTGGTGCGGGCTGGGCACAGGGGTCGGGGGAGGTGTGGGATGCCCCGGTTGTAGGTGCATGGTGGTTTGCGCACAGTGCGCAATCTGATGCTGAAGGTAAGACAGATGCGGCGGGTGGTGTTGAGAGTGGTGGTATGTTGATGGCATCGAGTGGCGAAGCTCGTCTTCCTCCCGGGGCTCTTGCTTGATGGCTACGGGTCTCATTCGTGCCGGACTGTCGTAGATCGGTTCCAGTTTGGAAGAATCCATGTAGTTGGTCATGCAGCCGTACATTTGCTGGGCCCCCGGTGTGCCATTGGCGCCGTGGGGGTAATCGTACTCTCCACTCGCCAGCTTGAGTTTTTCTTGTTTGGAGCTGTTATGGAATAGGTCCGCCAGGAACTCGTCGTTAAAGGCAGAGGGGTCAATGTACGCGCTGATGTCGATGGAGTTTTCGTTCTCGCAGATTTCGTTCAAGTCTCCAGCGGTGGCGGTGTCTTTATAGATATAGGCGTTTTGCTGGCTCTGTACAAGGCTGGTCATCAGTGGCCGTGGAGCGACCTCGTAGAGGTTTGTTTGCTCCATGGAGTATCTAAAACCCGCCAGACATGGTGAAGAGCTCCGGGAATCCAGCTTGTTCGCAGTACCGGAGAAAGCCGCGCTGGCTCGATGTTCTCGGAACACACGAACTTGCAAGCTGTCGCGGCTGTGTGCTTAAAGTGATTGCGAGTTACAGGCTGAAACACCATGCGGGAACTCCTTTAAGACTACACGTACACGCTCAGCTTGGGAGCTACACATCTGTCAAATAGTTTTGTGAGTGCACTTATATAGGTCTGCGCTTGGGATGGAGGGCGGTGCTTCTTTCTAGTGATCTCAGTCTGACAGCTCAGCGAATACCCGCACAAACGAGGACAGACTATCGCACCTGCAGTCCGTACTAAATTTGTTTTGTTTTGATGTTTGAATAAAGTGAAATAATATTGGCCTATTATTAATATTTTATACATTTAATAAACACCTCTAGAATTGAGTGTGTGTGTGTGTGTGTGTGTGTGTGTGTGTGTGTGTGTGTGTGTGTGTGTGTGTGTTTAAACTGCATAAAGCTGTATTGTTAATTAAGGAATATGAAGAAAATTCTAGAATAAGAGAAACTGCGCGATGGGACGACACTGGAATAAGGTGTCTGATTTTATAGCTGACCATCTTTGGGAGGTATATTGGTAATTAAATGCAACAATAAAATTAAATGTTAATGAATTAATACTCTTGATAGAAACTGAATTCTTAATGGGGAAAGAAAGAAAGAAAGAAAGAAAGAAAGAAAGAAAGAAAGAAAGAAAGAAAGGACACAAATGATACCAATTACATGGCACAACGATTACGAGATGCCGCTCAGCACATAACGGATTGAATTGTAATTTAATGTAGATATGAATAGGCTATCTTATTTTGTGAGGCGTTCAACAATCAAAAAGAAAGAAAGAAAGAAAGAAAGAAAGAAAGAAAGAAAGAAAGAAAGAAAGACAGCGATTGCCGCCAATCCACTCTTAAGAAAAATAATTGGAAGTGCCAAGTAATTTGACAGATGAAATTGTTTTAAATGAATAAAATTAAAATTACATAAAGTCAAGTGAGTTTGCCTTCACGACATGCCACTTGCTCAAACAAGAAAGAGCAACGCGCATGAAAAGGAGAAAAAGATGCAAAAACGAATGAACAGACAGTGAAAATGTTTAACATTGTCTTTTTTCATCGTCTGGATGCCTGAGAGTTTCTATTCATAGCTGGCAGGTTTTAGAATCCATGAATGTATCTGGGGGGCTAATCAATGTGTGTGAGCTCCCACTGAAATTATGTGGCAAAAGGGGATAAACAATGTATCTAGCAACATATAATTTATTAATTATCCCTCTGTTTATTTGTTTTGGTCAAAATAATAATTAAAACAACGAAAAAAATGAATTCCCTCATTAGAAGCTATCATTTATTTATGGCAAATAAATAAATGCTAAATAAACTAATATGGCATGAAAACATTACATATAAGCTACTAAAGTTTGGAGTTTTGAGGCTTTGGGTCACTCTTCTAGATATATTTAGATTTATGAGTGCATAATCTTATTTTGGTGCAGGTGTTTTCAACCTTTCAAGACATGCAACCCCACCCTGTGTCTCATAACTTGCCACCTCAACCCACAATCCATTGAGAACAAATGTATCCAAACACCCTTGACAAACTACTTGACACACTAATAGGCGTAAGGCTATGCATGCTGCATATACCAATTCATAAAATAAATAAACCTTAGCTTGCTGTGTTTAGTGTGTTGGTTGAACCTGTTTCTGACAACACATTACGTCCAATCAGTGGTTCAATATCTGATACAGTATCCACTGTCAATAAAGTGATTGGTAGGTCTACTTGCTGTTGGTATCAGGAGTTTAGTTTGTTCATAAATATCGTATGAAAATGTACAATGTTGACGAGTTTCATTATCTAGCATGATTCACATTAATCTGTATTAATGTAGGGCCTACTTTTTGTCATCCTTGTGTCTTTTATAACCAGTCTTTTTCCTTTTTTGCTTGAGAGTAAGCCAATGCCTATAACACTAGTGAACGAATCAGTGTTTTGAACGAATCTTTCTCATTCACTCTTAGTTTCAGTTGTGAACAGTCATTTTAAAGGAATAGTTCACCCAAAAATTTAAATTCTGTTATAATTTATACTCACCATAATGCCATCCCAGATGTTTATGACTTTCTTTCTTCAGAAGAACACAAATTAAGATTTTTAGAAGAAAAACCACTGTTGATCCATACAATGCAAGTGGATGGTGATCAGTACTTAAAGCTCCAAAAAGCACAGACAATCATAGTAAAAGTAATACATTCATCTCCCGTGGTTAAATTAATGTCTTCTAAAGTGATATGATTGATTTGGGTGAGAACCAGATCAATATTCAAGTCCATTTCAGGGTAATTTCTGTGCCATCTGCAGCAAAAGCCATTCACACATCTGTCTAAAGGAAAATATGCCCATGGTTATTCTTTTATCATTATTCTAAATATTACCACTTTTATACACTCATATTTGCAATTGCATCAATGCCATTATAAATCACACTAACAGTGTAACCGGCGCATATAATGGCCATGTATAGCATGTTAACACATTAACATCATAAATTCAGAATATAAACAAGACAAATTAAACATATTCTACAGCATATATATTACTTTAAATCATCATTGAGTGAGTAAAATGGCTTCTTTTACTAACCTCATCGAAGTCTACTCATAGAATGAGGTATAAAGTCATTGATAACACATTTTAGTTTAACACATTGGTTAAGTTTTACATGTAGCATCCTCATATTTAAATGTACTTCTAAACGCCTCCCACAGAGGTGTGGTGGGTGTCCGAATGTTTGGAAACAGTATACTGTTGCATGGTTGTTCTTCCCTGAATGAAGAATGAATAGGAACTTCTCCAGAAGTATACGGAGCCCTTTAAAGTGCTGATCACTGTCAGCTTGCATTATACGGACCTACAGAGCTGAGATATTTTAATAAAATAGTAATTTGTGTTCTGTAGGACAAAGACAGTCATACACATATAGGATGGCGTGATGGTGAGTAGCCTAAATGATGAGAGAATTTTAATTTTTTGGTGAACTATCCCTTTAAACAAATCAGATTAATTCAATGACTCACTCTCTCATAACACATAGGCTAAAATATTATAATTTGTCGCCACCAATTGGTATAAAGATGCAGAAGTAATATGGTAATTTGTTTTGTAAACACATTCAAAACTCACCAGCATATGTCAAAATCTCTACCACTATAAAACACCATAATCTCAGTTTTTAAAACCCCTGTTGCAGAGTATAAACAAGAATACTTAATTAACCATTTGTTTCATTTAGCTATCCCTCCAAGTAACTGATCTCCATAATTTAATGTTTTCATTTAGGCTATGTATTTTTCATGTAATCAATCATGTATTACTTTTGAAAACTATCAGTTTCCAGAACATCAAGAGGGAATTGCCTTGTTACCTTGTTTAGTATTATTGGGTGATCTAACGTCCTCTTGCTTGAAAACTCCCTAAACTGACAATTGCGACTTGATTGGTTCAGCGACATGTCAATCTACGAGGATATTTCGTCATCGCTCCCAGTCCTGTGATTTGATTGGTTAAGGGAACAGATTGCCCTACATGGTCACAAGATTTCGCAATACTCCCAAGCGCCGCTTTACCAAACAATAACACCTCAACCTGCGCGTATATTCCATAAACAAAGAGGACATTATCCTTTATTAACTCAAGTGGATAACTTATAAGCCTCGAAAATTTCCACGGTAAGTCGTCTGAGAGATATTATAAGATAACTATATAGACAGTGGGTTTGTATTTTTACCAATCAGCCGATGGCTCGCGAACTGATAGGATACTTGCCGCTCACGCGATTGCACAAGACCTGTAACCCCCGAATCTGAGGCCAGCGAAGGCTTCATTTCTCACGAATAAACATCATCACTATCTTCCGTGAACCGTTATCCGTCTTTCAAGTTACATTTGTGTAGAAAGCGTTCTGTATGAGCTTCTCTGTCGTCATGGTCAGGAATGTGCCAGATAATTAGCCAGCCTGCTAACCTGCTGTTGTATCCCACTGCATGTAGAGAGATTCAAAGTTGCAATTGTATTCGTATGGGGGTTTGTACATGGTAGATTACAAAACTACTTGAAAGGATTTCGATAGCTTGTTGCCATCTTGAATGTAGACATGTTGAAGCAGCTAACAATGTAAATCAGCGGTATTCCCCTTCATTCCCACATAGTTCCGTTAATGATGTAATCAGCCAGCATTATTCAAAACACTGCCCCGCTTTCAAATACTCATTAATAAACTTTGATTTGGCTCTTTGTTACTTCACTACTGTGATGCTAGTTTAAAATATTAACTTTGCTCGGCTAAGTTGTGCATGACTACGGAGTTTCCCTTCTCCCGTGCACAAAGGAGTGCGAGCGATGATGATGCAACCGCGGGCAACACTTGAGCTCACACTGCGAGGAGAGCCACATATGCACGTTGAAATGGCAGCTCGGTCGGGCAGCAACACAATGCTGAAGGATAAGCACAAGTGGCTAAGCTTATTTAAGGTGTTGCAGCATTTTGCTGAAATGATGCGTGTCTATGTCGAGCATCTGTTCAGGTGGGGATTGTGGTTTAAAAAATGTGCCATCTGATTGACGAAAGAAGGATGCTAATGCCTGTAGAGTACATTGTCTAACCTTTTTCTCTTGATCCTGTCTGGCTTTAGGTACACAGCTGCACCTTGTGGCATTCAGTGTCTCACAAGGCTCTAACACCAGCCCCGCTCTGCGAAGTCCGACAGCATAGGTTGGAGAGAGAGAGAGTGGCAGATAGTGGAAGTGGATCCAAATGAGCAAGCAGCTGCAACAGAAGATATCCAACACAGATAAGAACGGTGTCAGTGTTATACAGAATCAGCCACATAACAGTGCCGTAAACACTGCAGGAACAGCAGGGCTACAGCAGGTACACAAATACTACATGCTAAAATACTAACATATCTATTTTAAAATATATAGTACATGTTATATTCATGACTCAGAGGGCAAAGCATTGCACTGTGTCTCACTTTGTAGCATATAAACCAAAGTATCTGTTAAAATGATGCATACACACAGTTTATTACAGTGTTGAAGAATCAATAAGAAATTGAAAAATTAATTCTAAAAATGACTTGACCCTACAACACTGAGTAAAGAGAGTAGTGAGATGCTGTTGCTTATCATTAACATGTATGTCATTATTTTAATTCTTGCAGGTTCCTCAGTTAATCCCAGTGAGTCCCGGAGGTGGGGGTAAGGCCACACCACCCAGCAAGATGAAGAAGTCCAGTATGGATAAAGAGAGCGACGAGTACCGCCAACGGAGAGAACGCAACAACCTGGCAGTAAAGAAGAGTCGCATGCGTAGCAAGCAGAAGGCACAAGACACCCAGCAACGTGTCAATGAGCTGAAGGAGGAGAATGAAAGACTGGAGGCCAAAATTAAATTGCTCAGCAAAGAACTGAGCGTGCTCAAAGACCTTTTTCTAGAGCATGCTCATAACCTTGCGGATAACGTGCAGCCCCCTGCCTCTGGTGGAGGCCCCGGGGACCTCTGCAACAACAACAACAACAACAGTGGCAGTAATGGCAGCAGTCAGTGAGCACCTATTTTTGGTATACAGTGTGCTATACAGAGGCCCTCTAAGCAAAGCATTTTACTTAATCGTATTGCGCTTTCTTTTCTCCCCGTATCTCGTATGTGTACTGTCCGCAGTGTTTAACTTGTGTGTCATCTTTTTGTATACTCCAATTTGGTTTTGATCTCACATGTATTGTCTCATGCTGAGACTGATTATGTCATCGCCATAGCAACTACAGAATATCCAACCCACGCTCTGATTTGATGTGTTGGAGATAAGATTTATGGCCAGCTTTCAATTTTAAAGCATGTTTAAGTGTCTTAATACTTGACATTTTTTCCAGTTTAGAGGATTGTAAAGAGTTCTCAGTAGAGAACTCTGAAATATGACCAAAGCTGGTCTCGAAGAATGAAGATGGAATAGTATGTAAAACAATATGTTTGTTCCATAACTGTTCTGTAGGTTCAAGAATGAAAGTTTCAAAACTTAAAAAAAAAAAACACAATATGAAATAATAGACAATACCATACAATACAATCATTTATTATTTGGAGTCAGGGCTTACTCAAAATCCCTAGAAAAACTTCTTCCTTGAGAAGTCAAGTAACTACTATTTTGTATTCTTGCTGTTTTGCAACTTGGCCTGACTTAAATTCTTATTTGTTTACCATGTCTTTTAGGAATAGCAAATATACTGTTGTAACAATGGCAACAGACTACAGACCGTGTTGCATCAGACTCCAGACAGTGTCTGCATTAATGGTAGACCTTAAATCCCTACTATTAAGCCTCCAATTCTGACAAGGGTGGAGGAGGACAAATAGACTAGAATGTTAGCTCTAGCCTGAATATTATGGTGTTGGTAGCTAAATTAACATGTATTTCATCATAGTAGCTCGTGTCTGTGTAAATACTGATGAAGGTGCAGATCAGATTAGAATAAGTACATGCCTAACCTGGTGTTTATTTAAAAAATGTAATTGCATCGCTGATCTGTCACCTTACTTCAGACTAGTTTTTCCCCAAATTTAAGTTAAATTATTATTTATATTGCAAAGTTCATACTATTCATAAAGATTTGAAGATGTCCCCTTGCTTGCTAATTTTTCACCATATCTCACAGCATCAAATTTTGGCATTTTTTTCAATGACCAGTCTGTTAAAAGCAGGACGTGGGGAGTTTATATCTGCAGCAGCAGGTGTTACTTAAGGTTATCGGAGTAGGTCGGTAATGTAGTCAAATGACCATTGCCCTCATTGATTCTCTTAGAGCTGTGTGTCCTCAGTCACTGTAGATAGACTTTTGTACCTCAGGCTATATGTCATAGCCTCACCAGACAGCCTTTAAGATCTATATTTAAGAGAAAAATAAAAAGGGCAGGGGAAAAGGGTTATGAGAAGACGAGGTGATCTTGTTAAATGTCTGAAGCAGCTTTATTTCTATTTCATTTTCTATATTTGAAGTTTTGAACATTAAAAAAGCATGACAGGTAATGCATGATAAGTACTATTTTAAACTAAAAAGTTATGTTCTGTGTATTAAAGGAGCAGAAAATCCACAACTGCATACTTAAAATTTTATAATGAAGTTCCAAATGTAATTTCGGGAGTAGCTTGTTGATCTAGGCCTGCCAATCATATCCCAAGGATATATATAAGCAGCTGCTTCCCTCACCCTGGTGATGATTCATCTGGTATCACTCCACCTCCCCGCTCTTTATGTTTTATAATGCCTATACTTATTATTATTTAAAAATTATCTTTCTATTTCTTGCTTTAGTCAGATAGTCCAGGGGGATCTCAGAGCTCATAAAGTCCTGTGCTCAAGCCCGTACATTATGAACAGCACGCCAAATCCATTTACCTTGATGCGCTCCACGACTATATGAACCAGTGAACTCATTAATTGTAGTATAAGGCTGGGCTGAAATAAAGCAATTTGAGTAAAACTTCTTACAAAACAGGACTAAAGTCAATATTTTATGAATATATGATTGGCATATTTTGCGTAAGTATGAGGGTTGCTGGGCAACTTGCTTTTTTACCTGATGTATACTGGGGGGTTTTTTGTGCATTGTAAATTAAAATGTAATTACGATCTGCATTCCTTGTTTTTGTATTAACTGTGAGGGAAGGAGGGGCACACGGCCTAGACATTCATTTACTCAGTCAGCCGAGGTGCCCACACCATGTCTTGTTGCTGTCAGTAGAACTGAAGAGGACATAAATCTAGGCTTTGTTCTACTGAAGTTAAAACCTCTCAACCAGAACTCAAGTAAAATTCCATAAATCTATATGTTTAGGTCTAAGCAATGATGTGCCACCTGAAGGCCTTATTTCAACTGTAGATAAATAAAATGAATCTGTAATCAATCATAAACATTTAATATATGTAAATCAGTTTATATTTATTGTTAGAGCCAGACTTGATTCATTTTCTTGCACCAGTTCACTACTGCAATTCACCATCTCCTGATTTACATTTAAACTGAGCTTATGAAACTAATGACAATCGTATTGCATTCTGTTTCACTACACCACTGCCTGATGAGTTGATAAACCAATCATGCAATGTCACAGCCAAATCAGTCAAGCATATTGTAAACTATTGAAGACCTGAATTGGTTCAAATCAAGCCAGGATGGATTTTTTTGCTCATCTCTCTCGTTATCAATCTTTCTCTGTCTCAAAGCTGTACAAACATGTACAGAGCAGAGTGCAACTCAGAGAAGTCTCTGGAACACTGAAACCAAAGGCCCACAATGTTAATGTAAAGAAACTTAAAGGGTGTAGTTAGTTTGCACAATGAGTTTGTTGTATGCTTTAACAGTATACAGATTGCACATAATTAACCCCCAATTGCACAGAAATGTTTCTCAATTTTCCAAGAGGCTGTCCAAAGAGTCTCTTGGATTAGAATGACTAAAAATAATTTAGCTGGAGGATCTGAGATACTTACAGCCATAATTCACCCAAAATAGTAAATTCTCTCATTATTTACTCACCTTCATGATATCCCAGTTATGTAAAACTTTCTTTCTTTACCAGAACACATTTGAAGAAAAATATCTTTGCTCAGTAGGTCCTTAAAATGTTAGTGGATGGTGATCAGACCTTTGAAGCTCCAAAAATCACAGTCAGCATAAACGTCATAGATATGACTTCAGCGGTTCGATTTATGTCTTCTAAAGTTATACGATTGCTTTTGGTGTGAAAAAGATCAATATTTGAGTACTTTTTAACTATAAATCATTGCATCCGATAAGCTTCACGAGAGGGTGGTTCACACGGTCTCTCGTATGACGTATTCATGTTGCCATGTTACGGACATAACCTCATGTTCTCCTCTCTGTTGAGACATCCATGATAAGCACACAGAAACATAATTATGAGTAAAAAAACCAAATACAGATCTAAACCAAAACCAACAAAGCTTTTGTAAAATGCGCCTTCTACTCTGTTATAAACAGCGCTGCACTTCCGGGTGCATCGCACGTGCACCTGTACTCACGTGAACATGCCAATGCAATTACAGCAAATTCGCATACCACTGCAGACAGGAAGTGATGGATTATAGTGAAAAAGTAGTTAGATATCGTTCTTTTTCACACCAAAAGCGATCGTGTCACTTTAGAAGACGTTCATTTAACAGCTGGTGTTGTATGGATGATTTTTATGCTGACTATCTGTTCTTTTTGGAGCTTCAAAAGTCTGATCACCATCCACTTGCATTTTAAGGACCTACTGAGATATTTTTCTTCCTTTGTGTTCTACTGAAGAAAGAAAGTAATACACACCTGGGATATCATGAGGGTAAGTAAATGATGAGAGAATTTTCATTTTTGGGTGAACTATCCCTTTAAGAAGAGCAGGTTCAAAGTTAGTCAGCATTTCCTGCATTTTCCCATGACTTAACACTTGTTGTAAAATAGTATAAAATAAGTGACTTATCAACTTGTCAGACTGGTCTGGCTGATCAGAGAGTGATAAAGATGCTTCTTTTGAAAATTTGAAAAGATCTACTATCATTAAGAGCATTAGCATTAGGTCACTTTCTTTTCACCTGTTTAAATGCAGAGGAGTAGGGCACAGAATTTCAGTAAGACTCAGGCATCGCAAGAATGAACAACTGAAAGGGAGAGAGAGGAAAAGAAGTGTAGATGAACATTAGAGAAATTATGTTAAAATGTTCAGAGGAACGGAGAAGGTGTGTCATTCTGTTCTTGGACCCTGGACTGATTTAGGTGCATGCATGTGTGTACCTAACCTGTTCAGTGAGATAAGATGCATGACGTGTTTTGGACAGACACAGTTTTCCAGCAAAGAGTAAGGACGCTGAACACCCAGTACTACACACAGCACACACCTTTCTCACACACTCATTCTCTATTACTTGTTTTATTTTTTTTATAAGCCTTCTCTCTGTTCTCTAGAGTAGCTATATTACCCCTTTCCACAGGAGATACAGGCACAATGACAGGCATTTCATAAGTTATCTTGAGGGTATTTCCAGCCCTGTCAGTAACTCCAGAGGAGGTACATATTTTCCATTATACTGCATTTCTTGGCCTTAAGTTTTTAAAGCCAATAAGTTAGTCAGTGGCCAATGTAATAAAATGACATTAGAGATGCTGATGCGTTCGGTGACCTGCTTTGAGTGGACAAGGCCATAGACTCTGTGTCAATCCAGCTGGCAGGTGGCTAGAGATAATAAAATGCTGAATCAAAAGTGTGGTAAATTTACATTGCTAAGGTTACTGTAATAATTTGCCATGGCCCATTCGTTGTGTAGTTAATCAATAACTGACTGACATCAGCATCATCCAACAGGTGGCAAGACATCAAGGTATTGGTGAGTATATTAACAGACTCAGTTGAACAGACTCCAATTTGGATAAGCTGATAGGGTAAGTAGACAAGTAGTCAAGAGCCATTGCACACCCTATGGCTAAAGAAATTAGATGTAATGCTACAGATGTTTGTTGTTATATCACCAAAGTTGTCTTTAAAGAGATAGTTCACCAAAAAATGAAAATTCTCTCATCATTTTCTCACCCTCATGCCATCCCAGACATGTATGTCTTTCTTTCATCTGCTGAACACAAACAACTAAATTTGGAAGAATATGTCAGCTCTGTTGGTCCATTCAATGCAAGTGAATGATGACCAGAACTTTGAAGCTCCAAAATGCACATAAAGGCAGCTTATAAGTTACTCACTAGGCTCCAGTGGTTAAATCCATATCTTCAGAAGTGATATGATAAGTCTAGGTGAGATACAAATCAATATATACATCCTTTTTTACTATAAATTCTCCTCCCCGGCCAGTAGGTGGTGATATGCACAAAGAATTCTGCAGAAGAAATAAAGTTCTTACATATCTGGGATGGCCTGAGGTTGAAACAAATGAGAGAATTTTCATTTTTGGGTGAACTATCCCTTTAATGCTCCTATCAACCATCCATCTTCTATAGCTGGCAATTTAGGGTCTCCAATAAACATAACCTGCATGTTTTTCTGGACTGTGGGGTAAACCAGAGGACCCAGAGGAAACTTACACGAACATGGGGAGGACATGCAAACTCCACACAGAAAGGCAAGTTTGAGCTGGGACTCAACGCAGGGCCTTGCAGTGAGGCAACAGTGCTACCCACTGAGCCACCGTGCCATCTGTGCTGTTGTCAGACCCTTATATTTTTAGCACCTGACCTTTCAACACCATGAGCTAAAAATTTAAGACCATTTGATTATGAGGGTAATTGACGTGTTACATGGAGGGGGAGAGGATTCTTAGTCATAAATGAATACAGAACTATTCAGGGTCAATGTTGTGTATAAAGCAATTACCTATACTCTATGCCACACATTTAATTTGTTTAGTTCATTCCCATTTAATGCAAATCAACAGGTTCTGTTTTAAACTAAATCGGCTCAACTCAACATTAATTTCTGCTCTGGTCAGCTGCACTCACTCCAGCCCAACCCAACAGACCTGTAAAGAAATTATGAAATTGGCTCAGCTCCACTGCACTCAACAAAGCTTGGATTAAGTAATGTTTATTCATCCTCATGGACTGTTTGCATCCACCACATAGACAGGATTGATGAACTCTAAGTTAGCTGTCCACAGGTGAAACATGTGGGCTTAATAGCACTCCATCACACCCAGGGCCATTGTCAGGTGAGGACTGGGCCCTGTGAGGAGGGGGACCTACTAAGGGCCTCTATTGCACATGTTTCAACCCCAGGTGGGCCATGAAAAAACTGAGAGTGAAAAATAAATAATATATAATCTATATTTAAAAAAAAGTTAAACACAAAATAAAATAAAAGATGACAAATTTGACATAATTACAGTTTTTTCTGCATTCCAAACATTACAAATACATTGCAATTTAATTAAAAATGTTTATATACATACATACATCATGGCATACAGTACATCTAAAGCCATCTGTACACTGCAAAGATGGCACAGAAGCTTCAGCTAATGTGGCATTTAGGTGCATTTACACAGCAAAAAAGGGATAGTTCACCCAAAAATTAAAATTCTCTCATGATTTACTCACCCTCCTGGCATCCCTGATGTGTATAACTTTTCTTTCTTCTGCAGAACACAAATTGTGATTTTTAGAAAAATATTTCAGCTCTGTAGGTCCATAATGCAAGTGAATGGGTGCTTAAATATTGATCTGTTTCTCACCCACACCTATCATATCACTTAAGAACACATGGATTTAACCACTGGAGTCGTCTGGATTACATTTATGTTGCCCTTAATTGGATTTTGTAGCTTCAAAATTTTGGCACCCATTCACTTCATTGCATGGACCTAAACAGCTGAAATATTAGATTCTAGATTCTGAAATAAGATTCTAAATAAATCTTTGTGTTTGTTCAGCAGATGAAAGAAAGGCACACATATCTGGGATGGCAGGAGGATGTGTAAATTATGAGGGAATTTTCTTTTTGGGTGAACTATCCCATTTTGTTTTGTTTTTTAGTTGTTGTTTTTTAAAGTGATGAGAATTATTATTTTTTTTTTTTTTACAAATTAAATATTTTGTAGATAATAATTAAACATTTCTTTTGGCTTTAGTGTAATAATATGAAAGACAATTAGTTATTTAATTTAGCAAGCAACATGTAGTCTTTATAATATCCCTTACTACTAACAATTGCTATTTTTCACACATTGTCTTTTCGTACATGAAAATATATGTCTGTCTTGATATTTTAGAAAGGTCCCTTGGATGTGGATCATGATTTGGGGTTCTTGGTATAAAAAAGTTTAAAGCCCCTGCTTTATTGTGTATAGACTACTTATTGTGCCCACTAACACAATATTTGTCCCAGACCTAAACTAATTTAACCTATGGCTCTGATCACACCACAAACACTAAACTAATAATTAGTTACTAAATTCTAGTAATAAAAAGCGTGTTTCCTAGAATTTCTGTTTAAATAATTTTTCTGCTTTAGGGTTAATGAAAAAGAAGTGGGTGTTTTTTACCTCAGAGTTAGATTTTTGGATAATATTTCTTTATGGGGGGATATTTTTTCTCCTCATAACGGCATTGATTTCATGAACATGAATGAGTGCAGTTCTTAATCCCAGTAAAAGACTGCAGAGGGTTTGTGTAAGGGGGAGGCAGAGAGCAAGCAGGGCTAGAGCCGCACTCTTCGATTCATGTCTAGGAGTGGAATTCAGTGGGTTTGCTTTTGGAATTTCAGCAATGCTGAGCCTGTTTACTCTGTTGATTCTCTCTCCATCTCCTGTTTTAATATGCTCATTAATATCATCCTCCCACCAGGCTTGACTTTATCTAATGCACTAGATTGACACGTTATCTCCCTGTTTACTGCTACACAACATTCACCCTTCGTTATCGCTACACAACAAATTAATTAATCAATCTCCTTACCTCGCACTGTTAGTTATGCATCATAGCTTTAGATGTCACCAAACAAGAGCTAGTTGGATTCAGACATATGCATTTAAGGGTTTTTTGGTGAAAATATTGATTCACAACACAGGTTTAAAAAATATTTCAATGTATAAGTTGTTTTTGTGTGGATTTCAAGATGAAGTGTGTAACCTTCTCAGTGTTTTTTTTTTTTTTTCTGCCCAATTTGGCATGCCCAATTCCCAAAGTCCTCATGGTGGTGTAGGGACCCACCTTAATCCGGGTGGCGGAGGATAAATCCCAGTTGCCTCTGCTTCTGAGTCTGTCAATCTATGCATCTTATCATGTGGCTTGTTTAGCATATTACCGTGTAGACCTAGTGCGTATGGAGGCTTCATGCTTCATGCTTACACGCACAACTCACCACGTGCCCCACCGAACCACATTATAGCGACCACGAGGAGGTTAACCCAACGTGACTCTACCCACCCTAGCAACCAGGCCAAATGGTTGCTTAGGAAGCCTGACTGGAGTAACTCAGCACACCCTGGATTCAAACCTGCGTTTTTACTTGCTGAGCTACCCAGGCCCTCAACCTTCTCAGTGTTAAAATATTCTCCTCTGTCCAATATTAATGCTCAGAGACAACCTTAAGTAAGCCATTTCTAGGTTAAAGGTGCACTCAGTATTTATTTCCACATTAAATCGTTTTTACTCCTAAAGAAATTTGTAATTTTAAAACATAAATATAAAATCATGACCACTCACACAAGATAAAGTCATATCAGTCAACTTGTAAAAGCTGTTTTATTCCACATGGAGAGTGTCCTCTCATGGGGCTGCCATGTTTGAATGTTTGACAAACTGAATACTACTCGCTTCATCTCAGTAACCATCTTGTTATTGGACTCGTTCACTCTTGGATTAAATTAATCATGCTGATTGTGAACAGTGAATTTCTACAATGGCACCTGTAACTAATAACTATTGATTTTAGATTATACTGCATCCACAACACTAGGTGTCACTGTCCAAGTCCAAGATGACACAAACACAAAATATACTTGTTTGATCAGTTTGTTCGATCAACAGCAAACAGAGGGGTGTTTTCAGAAAACTGTTTGAATACAAAAGTTTTTTTTAAAAAAATCTGTTCAGTGGCACTAGTGATGCAGAAATTAAACAAAAATAAACGCTTTTTGATAACTAACTAAAATTACCCTGTAAACATGTAAAAAAAAACGCAGTGTAATACGTTCATAATTCAGAATAATTTATCTCTTTTGCTTCACCTCTTTTTCAATGTGAATGAGCTTCTGTCATTAACTCGCCAGTGAATGTAAAGATGTTTTGTGAATAAGGACATTTATTCTGTTTCTCATTCATGATATTACTTTTGAATTTACTACTTGAGTTATATGGATTACATTTATGCTGCATTTATGTCCTTTTTGGAGGACAGCCTCGAAAGTCTTGATCCCCATTGACTTGCATTATATGGGAGAAGATGAAAAACAGCTCAGACATTCGTCAAAGCATCTTCATCTGTGTTCCAGAAGAAAAAAACGGCATACAAGTTTGGAATGGCATGAGGGTGAGTAAATTTATATAATTTTTTGGGTGGATTATTCTTTTGATTGAAAATGTATGTAAACAAATGCCCATGTTTAGGATTAGTCTGAATTAATCTTGGCTATTTGGTATCTGTATGGGAGAGTTCATTGGCTGGTTCAGGCTGGTCAACAAAAGGTCATTGGCTGTTAGCCTGGGTGGGAGAAGGTCATTGGCTGGCCATGGTGTTTTGGTTGCCAGGTGTCTCTGGCTGAATCCTCCCCTGATAAATAAGATTATGGATTCTGCTTCAATCTTCTCCACATTACATGACCATGTTCGACTCAACTTAACACTTTTAACCCCTTTAACTTCACTCTAAGAACTTGATGTAATGTTACACTGCTACCAAGCTCATTCAGCCATTCTGTCCCTCAGACTCTTATTCAATATTCTTTGTGTGTAAAAGTTCTGTGATTTACTTACATTGTTAGAACAAAGCTACATGTTCTGGTTTGACAGCAGTTAATGTCCACATATGTCAGAGTAATGGTCTGGACCGTAGTTTTTGGTATTTATCAATAATTGACATTGTTTTTGTGTGTGTGTGTGTGTGTGTGTGTGTGTGTGTGTGTGTGTGTGTGTGTGTGTGTGTGTGTGTGCCATTATAGTTGTAATGGAAAGAGAAGGAGATGGGGCTCAGGTGGTAGAGCGGGCTGTCCACTAGTCGTAGGGTTTGTGGTTTGATTCCCGGCCCACATGACTCCACATGCCAAAGTGTCCTTGGGCAAGACACTGAACCCCAAGTTGCTCCCAATGGCAGGCTAGCGCCTTGCATGGCAGCTCTGCCGTCATTGGTGTGTGATTGTGTGTGTGAATGGGTGAATGAGACGCTAAAAAAGGTGTTATATAAGTGCAGACCATTTACCATTTATTTACCAAGGAGACCACAAGAGCATGAGTAATTCATCAGAACACTGATATGAGGTTTTCCGCAGCAGAGTCTGATAAAATATATTTTTTCCCACTAACTGCAAATACTGACATTATGTTTCACTTCTTGTTGCATGTTTCCTAACAGATGGACATTCGAAAGCATCCAAAACTTCCACATAAAAATGAGCGATGAACCTTTTCTAAAGTCACCCTCCTCTTTTGTGTTGAGCATGCCAAGATACGTTTGTTTAAAGTAAGCCTCCTCAAAGAACTTGGCGAGAAACTTCCTGCAGCAGCACATCTGGAAAACATGCCATACGTAGAGAGATTTTATTGTTTGTCTTTAAAGAAACAAAGGCCCCTAATGGTTTTCATAATTTAGCATAAAGTAAAGGATATTAGCTTCAATAATCTCTTATTCATACAATCTTCTCCCCATAAAACACAGAGCTGTGGAGATGCCATATGACTGAGCAGAACACATGAGCCAAGAACATTCAGCCTCATCATGACAGGTCAGATAAGGCAACAGAGAAAGAAAGGAGGAGTGCCTTTTCACTTTTCCAGATTTTCATGCAGTCACACATGATCCGAAGTTCAGATACCAAACGTCTTTCTATATTTCCCAAGGGTCTGTCTATGTGTGAAGACTTTGCGTTAGATTTTAGACTAGTATGCCTGTATCCTGCCTTATTTTCCACTCACAGGTTACCTGTTTGTATGCATGTTCAGGACATGATTATAGTAGAAGTATAAATAACACTTATAAAGACATCCTTACAGGAGAGAGCTGTCTGCATGCTCCTGTCATACATGGATATACACACAGTCTCAGTGCTCATACATTATCATCCATCTTATAAAGCTCTTTTGCTCTCACACACAGCTACACAAACAAAACCGTCACACACATTCACTGATGTGAGGAAAAAAATGCGCACAAAGACACACACACACAAAGGCCATTGGGCTTTTCCTCCTACTGTTGCTCTGCTAACAATGTCAAATTTGTGGCAGAAATGCCGAGGATGGATGGATAAATAAGATATGAGAACTTACTTTCTTTCTCCTTTGCTCTTCATGTTGAGTCTGGTCTTAAAAATAGATGCATAATACAAGAGAGTGAAAGAGAGTGAGAATTGGTAAAGAGGGAAATATCCCAAGTGAAACAAACCATTCAAATGACATTTCACATCTGCTTGTCACCCCCAAAGCAAGACTGTCTTTTCTCCCACAAGTATACTTTTTGTGTTTGTATTTAAGGCTACATGGGAGTGAGAGAAACCAACGTAAGTGCGTTTATAGATCACCACACATGTTCACATACACAGACCATGAGTTTAATGGTTAAGGATCTCAGCTACTAGTTAAGCTAATTACTGTTAAAAATAAAGACACTGTTCAAAAATAATTTTCTTCAATGGTTCTTTGCAGTGTCTTTAGGTTCAGAAAAGGATCATCATCATGGGGAGACAACTGGGATCTTTGTCCCAGGCCCTGTGATGAGGGGGGTCCACTAACGTCATCTATGGTTGCTGCAGGATATGTCATTGTAGTTCAAATAATATTCTGGGTTCAATACAATTTAAGCTCAATTGACAGCATTTGTGGCATAATATTGATTGCCACAAAAAGTTATTTTGACTTGCTACTCTCAAAAATCTGGGTTACAGTGAGGCACTGACAATGGAAGTGAATTGGGGCCAATGTTTCAAAAGTATAGCCGCAAGACATAAACAATATGCATGTAAACATGATTTTAGTGTGAGAAAATCACTTACTAATCTTTCTGTGTAAAGTTATAACCAATTTTATGACGATGTCAACAAACCGTAAAACACAAAACTATTGTAAAGATGACAATTTAAACAAATTTACTGCTCAAATAATACATTTTTAGTTTTAACTGAAGAATTAATGCAAGTGCTTTTGTAAAATTATAAGCTTCACATTCCTACCTTTAAACCCTCCAAAAATTGGCCCCATTCACTTCCATTGTAAGTGCCTCACTGTAACCTCAGTTTTTGCATTTTTTAAAGAAAAGGAGGGACAAGTCAAAATTTATTTTTTAACATTATGTCACAAATGCTGTCGATTGAGCTTCACTTATATTGAACCCAGAATATGCCTTTAATTGACTGTACATTTCTTTAGCAATCAAGCAAACCAAATCAAATGGCAAACAAAATCAAATAACTAACACACATCTTCTCACTGCACGGAGAAATGAAAAAATGGTGTATAAAAAAGGGTGTTTATAATATGAGCTGTCCAGGTTTCTCATGGCAGTGGTCCTAACTGAGTAATCTTACACAAAAGTAGGAGGAAGAGTTTTAAATGCCTTTGTTTCATTCAATAATTCAGCTTCGCCTTTTTTCCTGGCTCTCTCAGCTTGCTTGAATTGACAAGCTGGATGCACATTTTTTAAAATTTTCCACTGGCAGTTCAGTTCTTTGTCGATTTTTTGTATGTAAAACTGACACTTTTATGCTGCCAACACACTCAAGCCATTAGCATAAAGGATAAAATAAATGAGGGTAGTGAAACTGTTTTCTAGAGAATAGAGTATGGGCAAATAACCAGTGCAGCTGACAGTGTGTTTTTCTTAAAATGAAAGATTTTCCCCTTTAAAAGGAAAGATTTTCCCCTTTAAAAGAATACAATAAATCCCTTTGTGAGTACTTTGCCTAAAGTTAAAATCCTAAAGGTATTTTATAATTGAACATGAGTGCAAGCTTTTTAAAACAACATTTTGGTCTCTAAATCTTTGACACACTGGAGAAATGAATGCCAATATTAACTTTACATGTAAAGTGTCCTTTGTGGTCCACTAGAGAACATTTCATATGTGATATAAAGGAGAGGTGGAAATAATTTTTTAATTGTGACTTAAAAAAACAAAATATGAAAAACATTTCAAAGGGGACGTAAAATGGGGGGAGGGGGGTACTTTCAATGGTACTTTCCAGTTGTCCCCAATGTTTCTGGAATACTTGATTCTGATTGGTAAATCACTGTATTCTGTGGTCACAACATAGCTGTGCTAGGTTCTTGTCTCTAAAATAACTCCACAGTCTCCTCACATAATGAAATGCTTTCCGCTGAAATCACAAATTTGGACTGCCAAAGTTCACTAGGTTTATGGCATAGAACCTTTTGAAGATATTTGAGAATAGAATATAGCCAATTGATATAAATTGAGACAAATATTTGCAAGTAAACCAGATGTCCCAGCATATTAAAAAAAACTATATCTTTTTATTTATTTTTTTGCATGCCTATGCATTAGCTGTCCCTTAACAGCATGTAAAAACAAGCAAAATGTGATTGGTAGTTTACTGCAACATACTGTATCAGTCAGGTAGCCACTTCATATATGAATGGACGGTTCTTGGCCCGAATAAGCTATAGTTTGCAGCTGACACAATAGCAATAGTCAAAACTTTGGCTAGTCAATTTAATAGTTCTGCCCTGTGTGTGAATCGGCTCCAGCGTGCAGTGGCAGCAGTTAAAAAAACAAACTTCATGCATCCACCTGAGTGGTGTCAGTATGAAGTCCACTGGGACAAACAAGAACCAGCTAAATGTAAAACAAAAACTTACTGAGTGGACTTTTAACACATGATTCTATTTGTTAGAATCCACACAATGAAACTGACAGCCAAAGGTTACTCTCTTTTCTACATAACAGTGCTACATTTTGTGTGTGTGTCTTTGTGTGGTATGTATGTTAGAATCAAGTTCCTCAGGGTAATGGCCTTTTAATCCTTAACCCCGTTCCAGGGCTCAGTAAAAGTTGTTGTTGGCTGCACTATGCATGCACACCCCCAATGGATACACACATATTCAAGCACACACACACACACACAGACACACTCACAAATGCAAACATTTTAATGCATAAGTATTAATGACCCAACCATCTCATAATTACTTCTGGAGTTGTTGTTCAGTGGCAGAAACAACAGAATTTACAACTTCACTAGTCTTACACACATGCACACACACACACACACACACACACACACACATACATAAGCACACAAGTGAACACATTCATAATGCAGTAAAATATAATCATGCACATCTTCCTCTCAGAATGCACACAACACACATTCTCCCACACCCTGAGGTTGTGCACATGCGAGTATAATTAGCGATGTTCTCTGGAGATTTGAACGTTCCAGAGATAGTGAGATTTACTGTTTGAAGTGTATTTGGCCAAATCTTGGCTCTAAAACCCTTGAGAGAGCAAGAGTAAGAGCAAAGATCTAGAGACGCAGGAGGGGGAAACTTTGGTCACTTCGGCCAAAATTGCATCAATACTCAATGTTCTCTTCCCTTGTGAATGCTTGTCCACAGGACTGACTGATCTGGAAACTAAGCTAGCTCTAGAGAATGTCCAAGTGTCTGTAAGCAATCACAGCTAACTTGATTGACAAGTCAGAGCAAAACAATTCATACTGCATGTACTGCCAGTCGAAGGTCAGCTGGTGTCTCTTATCATTAAAGCATGCATGTATTAATTATTTATATTAGCTCATAATGAGCTCTGATCTGGTACTGCGTGTTATCTCTCAGCTCTGTATGTTTACATCTCTTTCCAATGATTTACACATATATTCTAAAATGCGCATGCACACACTCTGGCACTCTTCCATTAGCCAGCTGCTTATATGGTACTTTGCCTGTGCTGTGCTGAGATTGTTTAAAGTTTTGTGCTTGGTGTGTCAGATTTACTGTAAATAAACTTCAGCCTCACAGCTCCATGTTCAAGAGATACACCCCAGTTTTACTCAGAAAGAGAATCCTCTTCAGACAGATTCACATTCTGTTTTCACAGAATTTCCTTCTTAACTTAAATATCAGTTCACATGACCATCAAACTTCAAATTAACTCAGGGTCAGATGTCATTTCTAAGACATTATCCTCTATGGCCACATCCACACTAATCTGGTTTCATTTGAAATTACAGTTTTCAGTTCTGACGTTGTGTCGAAGAAGCGACACCAGGGGTCTCTCTTGAGCGTCGAATATGCCTCTGATCTATGAAAAAAGGCCAATGAGAAGTTGGCAGCCAGTATTTGCATACCCCGCCCCCGGACATACGGGTATAAAAGCAGGGAAATAAGCTGAGTTCATTCAGAAATTTTCTTCGGAGCTGATGGTTGTACTGCAGCGAGCTGCGAGTCACACACCCGTTCCTGTTCCTCTGATGCTCTCTGCTGTTGGATCTACGGTGCACTACAGCGGCATTCTCCTTCCTTTGCACGGCAGTGCAGTTGCCCCTGGGCGCTTCGACAGCACAGAGCATAATTAAAAGAGTGATATTTCTTTTAAAAAAGTGTTTTAATCTATTAGAGCAATACACAGCGGCGTTGAACGTCCTTTTCAGGACGCGACCTGGATGCGGTAGAGTTCTCTCCGCTTCAGATGGCCACAGGCGTTGTCTCGTGTGTCTGGGCAGCGATCACACTGAGGCAGCGTTTGTGGATGGTTTATGCCCACACTGCGAGGATGTCTCCCCTGGGCTGCCGCCTTCGGGCCAGCACGCCCAGGCTGAGGTTGACGCTCAGGTGACTGACATGCTTTCCTGGGCCGCCACCAGCGTGGGCTTGGATTGGAACCCTCTACAGGGTGGGATGACTGGTTCCTGGGGTCCGGGCACCGCTCACAGCCTCGCCCCCACATCAGTCACCCTGTGCTCCCCTCCTAGGCCTGTAGGACAACATCTTCGCTGACCGCAAAGGTCTACAGCGCCGCAGGACATGCTGTGTACAGAATTCTCTATATTTGTTCTTATAATGGAGAGTAGCACAGAATAAGCGGTAGGCGGAGTTAAGATATACGCTACTTGCGTTGATACGGAAATTGTATATTCAGTGAATGAGTTTAGCTGTTGCATCAGCCGTTCTGACTGGAACATTCTCTGGATTGCTTGTGTTTTAGAGACATTGTATGAGTAACAGACAAAGTAAGATTACTGTTATTTATTTTATTATGTTATATATATTGTCTGAGTATACCCTAGAGATACTCTTTGTAAGTTCAGTTCATTTATATCAGCGTGATCGGATTATCACACTTGAGTTAAGTGACGTAATGCACAATGTTGATCATCTGAGGAGTTATTAACATAATATAGCAATTATTATAGATTGTATATGAGAAGATAATGTTCTAGAACACTGAGTTATGTTATTTATATTCAATGTGTATAAATGATGACACTTTAGTAATACTTTGCTATTTGTCTATTCTCTATTGTTCTAGAAACATTACATATGTCCTTCTTACATCAGAGTGATCATTAAAGGAATATATTATCTATCAGTGACTCAGAGTTTTCTAACAGGAACACTGTGGCGGTCAGTGCATACCAATCTAGTAATTCAAACCTAATTTGGAACATGCTGCTTCCGCCCTGCACACCATGGCCCTCCTGCAAGTCCTGCAGGCCAAGGCGCTCAAAGATCTGCACGGGGGTAGCCCTGATCCCGATGTGCTGCAGGAACTACGCTCAGCGACCGACCTCGCCCTTAGAGCCACGAAGGTCACAGCGCAGTCACTCGGGCTGGCGATGGCCACGATCATGGTCCAGGAATGTCAGCAGTGGCTGAACTTGGTCAAAATGCGTGAGACTGACAAGGTTCGCTTTCTCGACGCCCCTGTCTCCCAGTTCGGCCTCTTTGGCGACACCGTCAAGGACATCGCCCAGCAGTTCTCCGTGGTGAAGAAACAGACGGAGGCCATATCTCACATCCTGCCGCCATGGGCCATGCCCCGTCTGCTTGCTGAGGGCGTCCTCCTGCGGCTAAGAATCACCCTGCTCCACCTCAACCTGGGCCCACCTCTCAACCCCAGCGTCAAGCAACCCGCAGGAAGCAGACGCCCCCCATCTCACGGACCCCCTCAAGGACCCGAAAGGCTCCCAGGCACTCCTGAGACGTTCGACCCTGAGCCCGAGATGTTAGCTCCGGAGCTGGTAAGACCACTCCGACCCCGGTGGAGGGCCGGGAGGAGAATCTTTTTTTTAATTTATTTCATTTGCCACCACCCCGTTTACCCACATTCTCAATAACAGAGCTATTTCCTTTGTCTCTGGGTCACCTGGCCCGCAAATGCCGTTCTCATGACCGGTTCTGATGAGTCTAGAGGACGCCTACACTGGACCTCCTCCTCAGTCGCTAACCCGCCCCCTGCTGGGTGTGCGGAGCAAGGTAAGTGCTTTGAGTCTTTTCTCAGCACCAAAGCCTCGGAACGCGTCTTTGCCTCCCGACGCCATACTACCTGCTCCGCCCGGCTGCGAAGCCCCGCCGGGCACGTCGAAAATAACCTTCTCCTTGGTGCCCCTAGCGCGGAGCTTGGATGCATGGCTTTCACTTCACAACCCGTCACATTGGCTTGCCCAGACCATTCGACTCAGTTGCGCAATTCAGCTTGCCAGGCCCCCGCCCCCCTTCGCGGGTGTCCGCTTTACCGCAGTACACGGCGAACATGCCAAGACCTGCGAGTTTTCAACCGGGCTCTGCTCAAACTCCTGTTTAAAATGCTCACGCAAAAACACATTCTGACTTGCGTCCGGCATCTAGATTGGTTCGCAGCGGTAGACTCCCCCCTCCTAGCGAGGTTGGATCTACCACTGCGCCATCTCCACATGCCGCCTAAAATCCCATGTGATGTATTCGCCACCTTTACCTCTCCCTTCGGGCAGGTGTGGCCTCCGCTGGGTCTTTTCCCCCTGAAAGAATAGGAAACTGGGAAAGACCTCCTTCCCTCGATATATGTAAGGGCCCCAGCCATTCTTGCTCTATGCGGAGAAACATAGAGAGAAAAGAGTCCCAGCCAGGCTTGGCCCATTCCCAGGTTGGCAAGCATCGCCTTGTTCCCCTGCCTAGGGTAACTAGAAGGATTCCGACGACTTTTGTGGGGCATTGGGGAAGGGTACGTGCAGTCTGACACAGCTGGTCGCCATTGCACCTAGAGTACCTGCCTGCTCCTGTGTCAGCAGAACACGTTCACGGTTCAGCACATGGCGTGATTTAAATTGGACCCCTAGTGGGGAACGTCTAGGATACGGATGTAACCTCCATTCCCTGATGGAGGGAACGAGACATTGTGTCCTCCCGGCCACGTCGCTGAGCCGAGCCACTGTAGTGGCCAGATCATTTCCGGCTCCTCAGAAAACTTTTTAAAAGAAATATCACTCTTTTAATTATGCTCTGTGCTGTCGAAGCGCCCAGGGGCAACCGCACTGCCATGCAAAGGAAGGAGAATGCCGCTGTAGTGCGCCGTAGATCCAACAGCAGAGAGCGTCAGAGGAACAGGAATGGGTGTGTGACTCGCAGCTCGCTGCAGTACAACCATCGGCTCCAAAGAAAATTTCTGAATGAACTCAGCATATTTCCCCACTTTTATAACCGTATGTCCGAGGGCGGGGTATGCAAATACTGGTTGCCAACTTCTAATTGGCCTTTTTTCATAGATCAGAGGCATATTCGACGCTCAAGAGAGACTCTTAGTGTCGCTTCTTCGACACAACGTCTCGTTCCCTACATCAGGGAATGGAGGTTATATCCATAACCTAGACGTGCCCTAATATCAACGCTTTCCAAAGTATGTGGTTCTGGAGAGTGTTTTCGAAAGTCTACCATTTTCAGTGGAGGAAAATACCGTTCAAATGTGAATGGGAGTTCTAAACATAGAAAAATCTATGTCTCTATATCTAATCTGGTCTGGATGTAGCCTATTTAATCCTCTGTGTCTTGACCAACATAGTCTCATGACAGCTGGTAATAATTTGTTTGAGATGGTGAAATTGTAATTTATTGTATGAGATGGCTTGTACAAAAACTCATTAATTTCGCTCCCGTAGAAACCAACCAATGAACAAACAGAATATCAAATACATAACAATACACAATACAATGCATGCTTAATATTTTAGCTAGCTTTCTATTTAACACTTTAAGAAATTAAATGTCTATGAGCAAATTTGGTTACTCATTCTATATTTATTTATCCAATGCAACTGTCTAATGTATGTCAATAACCTGTACTTTCCTCGTCTCCTTCTAAACCAGTGGCATAGCCAGAAACAAGACTTTGGGTGTGGCAAGAGAAAACTGGGTGTGCAAGAACTAAAGAAAAATTAAGCGAAATAAATAGCCATTGACAACCATTGCATCAATTTCTTTTTGGTTATAATTTTTTTAAAGCTCTGTGTAGTTTATATGACTGAAAAAAAACAGTGGAGTAAACAGCCCTATATAAAAATATATGGCTGAATAATTTGTCAAAAGAAAAAGATATATATTATTCATTATTGTTTTCCAAAATAAGCTAGACACAAATATAAATGATTATACAATTTGTACAATACAGAAAAAAATATATAAAAATACATCAGGTTTTAGTTACATTAATTGCTATAATTATCTTAACTGTGGATAAGACATAAATCAATAATTCATTGTGGTGAACAGAAGAATGCACAACTGTAAGAAGATTCAAAACCTTTTTTGAGTACAGGGAGGTTTAGTCCATACTACTAATAATAAAAAATAATACTGTTGTTATGTTAAATATTAAGCCAATATAAATAAAGGATTATACCATGTCTGTCATGATGCAAACTGCCATTTAATTTAGGTGTGCAAGCTTACATTTTGGGTGGCAGTTGCACACCATGGCACACTGATGTTTTCTTTTTTAAATTAAAAGTAACAGTAATGAATATATTGTTATTCTCTTTATGTGCATGGTTAAAATTTTGTATATTATTTTATTGAAAAATCCCATTGAAATTACATGTATCAAATATGATACAACAGGCTTTTGAAGTATCTTTCAATCACCATCACATTCCATTAATGCAAACAAAAAAAAAAGTCACAGAGCTTTGAAAATTCTGACATATACTTTTTATAAGATATATTTAAAGTGTGAACAAATATTTCTGTGTATTTTCAGATATGCAGCCTGCTCTGTCATTATAAAGATTTCATTATTTTACCTGACAAGCTATGATAATGTCATTTTACCATAATTTCCTGAGACCCAGTAACAACGTTTTACAATTTCCCTTTTTTAGATGTCTTAATAGTTTTTGGTGCATAAAACACATATGATAAAAACTGTTTATGGTAAAAAAAAATACATGCATAAAAAATAAATACATTTGCAAAAGTTTTTATTTTACGATTTATTTTTATAGTTTGTCTAGTGGTTCTATAAACAGTTTAATGTAAAAACAAAAAAACAAAAAAAAAACTGTATTTTCTGACAATTCTTTCATATGTCAGGCTTTACTGGGTTAATAGCATACAATTATTCTGACCACTCATGAGACTTGGTTCAATGTTTATCCTATACATTTTCAATGTTTTATTTTTTGTGATAAGGATCAGCTCTTAGTTTGATTTATGCATGGGTGCTTATTGCGCTCAATGCTTATCCATTTTGTGATGCCATTGATAGCACTTAACACGGCATCTTGACATGTTTCATATGAGCAAACTCAGATTTTTTCCAGTCACAGCAAAGTCATTCTGTCTCTTCTGAAACTCCCTTTTGGGGAAGATTTACTGTACTGCAACACATAATGGGATGTAAAGGGCACAGATGTGAAACTGCAATAGAAAGTACTTCCATTTCAGATCTTGCTGTCCTGTCATCAGTCTTCTCAGCTTAAGTCTCACACATACCCAGTGATGTTTGCCCTTGTCCAGATTATGAAACCTCATTTCACAGGCCTCATTATGCCAGACACTCTTTAAAGGAGGATCTTTACACTTGTCTCACTCCCAATTCACATTTACTCTTATTTCACCCAATGCATTTGGCATTCATCATTGTGCACACTCTGGCCAAACCAACTAAATATAATAAAACTGATTTAGGGGAAGAAATTATATATATATATATATATATATATATATATATATATTAGGGCTGTCGATTTAACGCGTAAATGCAGTGCGATTAATTTTACAAATTATAACGCTTAAAAAAATTAACGCAATTAATTGCATGCCCATGGACCATAATAAGGAAGATGCCTGAGAAATGCAAGCTTGTATTACCACCTGTTTACTCCAGAGGGCAGTAAGTGAAATTTCAGCTGTATGAGCAACACACAGTTATACAGTGAAGAAAACACTTCAGTAGGCAGTGTCACTACCCGATCCACAAACATGCGTTACGTTCTTGTGTTCAAAACACTCTAAGGAGCGCAAATGCGATCTAAGGGATCTCAAGATGTTTAAAGATTGAGTATTAAACTATATTTAACTTGACACAGTGACCTAAACATTTTCTGTTTATGACGCAACACACCCGAGATGTCTGATGTAGGTGTAAATTGATGAGCCCTTAAACAAGCCCTCATAATAAATCTCAAACTGACTGACAAATTCACTTGAGAAATGGATTGCTGTGAACTGTGTGTCAATGATTGACTTATGATCAATAATATGGTATGTAAAGGAATGTAATGCATTGTAATTATCTGAATATTTTTTATTATATATATATATATATATATATATATATATATATATATATATATATATATATATATATATATATATATATATATATATATAAAATTTGTAAATATTTAAAGATAAATTTGTATAATTATATATTGATATAAATATGCATAATCTTCATATATTGAGTTATTGTTATATGAGGGGCTTTCTCAGCAAATATTTGTATATGTGATTAATCGTGATTAATTAATCGGGACACCATGTAATTAATTTGATTAAAATGTTTAATCGATTGACAGCCCTAATATATATATATATATATATATATATATATATATATATATATATATATATATATATATATATATAGAATTATATGTATATATGTATAATTTTTTTGTGCATACAATATACACTATTTATAAACATTTTGGCCATGTGGCCGTTTATTTATTTGTACCATGATAATTGTGACAAAATAAAAAAAACTTCTCTCCAGCAGAGGGTATTTCCTTTTTATCCTGCAAAAGTTACTTTGTGTTGAAGACAGTTTCAGTTGTCATGGATACTGTTTATAGTTCATCCTCGAGTATGATTCCACATAGAGGTGATGTTATCAGCAATATAATGAACACTACCCCCCCCCCCCACCCCACACACACACACACACACACACACACACACACACACACACACACAAACACAAAAGCTGCAGCTGGAAGAGATCTGATGCAGGCAGTGAGGACATTGAGCGGGTTTTGCCAGATTTAACTAAATAAATGAGGGCAAGAGAAAAACAGAGAGACGGAGATCAGTGACCTTCTTGAACTTTGCGCAGACATGCAGCCAAATACAGAGACAGACTACAAGAGTGATAATGGAGGTGAGAGGTTGATGCATTGAGGGTCTGTAATTGATAAAGATTACAGCAGAAAGCAGTTCTGTATTTAAAACCAAGTGTGGCGGTTGTGGCATTGTCTCTGTGTGTTGCCTTTCTGGCACACAAAAACAAATGCCGATTTGATGGATATTGAAGGAGCAAATATCTTAAGATGTTTGAGCTAAATGTTGGGGTCACTGTACTTTTGGATAAACGATTTCCTTTACCTATATGAAGTGCAAATGCAATGCATTTATTTATTTTTTCAGTTAATGCATTAAAATAAAAGATATGCCTTTAATGCAAGAGTAACTAACACTCTGTTTGTTATCACATACTTCCCCAGGCACTGAGTGCACTGAGAACAAGGCATATCAACTGCATTTCATCACTTCGCAATAGTCGCAAATCAATTAATGTCACTTATATTTGAATTCCAGCAAGCCACAATCAACCGCCCAATGTCATAAAAATGATTACTGAGTGACAATTCTAACTGGGTTGAATTTCTTACTGCTGTCTCTGAAATGTGGTGTGAGGCAGCAACTTAGCGTGTGGCCCAAAGTATTCTCCTCCTTTTGCGGCTTTCACAGGGTTACCAGTGGAAAACTCAGAATTCTCTAGGTGTCTTTACACAGCCCAGTTAAAGCTTATCTATGCCTGCTCAAAATTCTGTGCAAGGACGCATAAAAGTCAGACTAAATTATCTCGGTTTTGATTCACCTTGGCCAATAGTTTTAAAGGCACTTCTGATGCTGCTTGGTTTCTGTGAAAATGAACTGTATCATCAGAGCAGCCTTAAACTTTGATTTTGTCATGATAGAGCATTTATTTCATAATTTTGTTTTATATTTTGAAGTATAATTCAATATTTTCTTTCATTTCAGATTTCTATATTAATAATTATATTTTTAAAACTTTAACATTATTTATGCAATTGTAATTGCTGTGTACATGCATTAATGCTAACTCTAAACAGCATTAAATGTGCTGTGTAAATACACCTAAATGCCACTTTAGGTGCAGCTTCTGTGCCACATTTGCAGTGTAAAGATGGCTTAAGGTACTTGAGCTGACGAGCAGTGACGTTGAAAAGTACATATCAGTACTATAGATGATGGAAGGCAACTCTATAGTTAATGGTAGTAAATGATTTTGTAAAGTTATTTATATTTTTAATGCTGTATTATGACATAGGTTACATTCAACAAATTTAAAGCTAACCACTTATTCTATGTTGTTTTCTTTATAAAATGCAGGGGTGTAAAGTAATGAATTACAAATACTCACATTACTTTAACTACTGTTTCACAAGAATTGTAATTTTTTAATTAGTTTTAAAAAATTCAATTGTATACTTTTACTTGAGTATATTTTAAGTGCTGTAACTGTACTTTTACTGCACTATTTTCCCACCGTCTGTATTCACTACTACCCTGTCCTGATTTTATTTTTATTCATCAACATGATTGGCTAAAGAGAGTCTTGTGACTCCTGTTAAATCAAATCACACACTTGAACAGCAGCTGCAGATTTGGCGCCAACTGTTAAAGCACAGTTCACCTGAACATCATGGCAGCACCTGAAAGGGCTTTCTGCAGTGAAAAAGGGCAATTGCTTGATTGTGTCAAGTGAGTTTAACTTGCTCAAGCCAGATATCAGCATTAATCCTGACTTGAAGAAACATATCAAGGTAAATTAAAAAAAAATTCTTACTAGATTCTGTGTCTATAATGTAGCCTGTAAATGATCAATCTATCACTGAGATTATTGGGTTGACGTGAGAGATTAAGGCAATGTTATCAATAGGGCAGGGCAATAAAACAATCTTGATGTTTATCTGAAAAAAGAGAGATGTCCACTATATGGATGATAAACTTCTGAGTAATTTTCTACACTTAGCCTATGTTCAACATCTAGAGAAGGGGTGTTCATTACATAGATCGCGATAGCAAGACAACCACTGGTTGGTTGATCTAGATAAAATATAAAAGATTTACTTTTTATTTCCTGACGTCTTTCGCTGCATGCTGTTTGATTAACAGGCGCTAATGTTTGAGCGCTATAGCGCCTAAATGATCACATACACTTTATAATTCCGCCAATGACTGTCTTGAAGCATTAATGTAAATGCAGTTGCATTTGCATCAAAATGTTGGACTTGAAGAGTACATGTAACTGAATTGAGCCTAGTAGGCTATGTCATATAAGTCTATTAATCAAATAGGAAATATGAAAACCACTCTCTGCTTTTGGCTGAATAACTAGATTAGCTTTAAAATTAGTAATGTAATATAATACATTTTATAATAATATTTTAAATAATATTGTTAGTTTTTTTAATAATACCGACCCCTGATGTAGAGAGTTTGTTAATTTGTATAATAAATTACCAGGATAGTAGAGATGATAAAATTATTTATAAGTATGCTTTGCCTTTATCATGTTTCTTCTAATACCTGATAGAAAAGTATCAATATTTGCAGAGCAATACTTCAGGCAGAACATTCCACCAGTCACAAACTTCAGAAAATTGTGCATCATGAATGAGAACACAACTATATCTGTGCTTAAAAGATACAAGAACTAAATCAATGTGGAACATTGTATCTCAAAAGGAAGACAATGTGCCCCCCCATGTGCTGCAAAGAAATAATTCACACAAAAATTACAAATCTCTTATTTCCTCACGCATCCCTGATGTCTATTACTTTCTTTCTTCTGCAGAACACAAATTATGACTTTTACAAGAATATTTCAGCTCTGTAGGCCCATAAATTACAAGTGAATGGATACCAACATTTTGATGTTGCACATAAATGAAGTATAAAAGTAATACATATGACTCCACTGGTTACATCCATGTCTTCAGAAGTGATATGGTAGGTGTGGGTGAGAAAAAGATAAATATTTAAGTCACCCTGCCCAGTAGATGGCTATATGCATGAAGAATGTGAATTACCATAAACAAAAAAAGAAGAATGTGAAAGTTAAACTGGAAATTGACTGAGGAGGGGGGAGAATTTACATAAAGAATTTACTTAAATATTCATCTGTTTCTCACCCAACCAATCATATCTATTCTGAAGACATGGATTTAACCACTGGAGTCACTTGAATTAGGCTACTTTTGGCTTGTGATTTTTGGAGCTACAAACTTTTGGCACCCATTCACTTGCATTGTATGGACCAATAGAGCGGACATATTCTTCTAAAAATCTTAATTTGTGTTCTGCTGAAGAAAAAGTCATACACGTCGGAGATGGCATGAGGGTGAGTAAATGATGAGAGAATTTTCATTTTTGTGTGAATTATTCCTTTGAAGCACAATGTGGCCCCTGTTCCAAACAACTGTTCCGTCCCCTCTATTGTGCGGGACATAACGCACCATGTGACCTGCTTTTTTAGTGGGTTTTTAGTGGGTAAAACTAAAAATGTAAAACTAAAAGTGGGTAAAATGTTTTATCTGCAACAATACCGGTCTCTGTCAGCATTACGGGAAATTTAGATCTTACACATAAACTGATTTTAATGTAATTGTTTCATGTATTATGATATTGAAAATAACTTTTCATCTTTTCATTTCTGTAATCACATCACCCTTTTATTTTTTCCATCAGATTAATGTAGTGTTTACAGTATCATAGATAAGTGATGTATTTTAAAAGCTGTCAATCACAAACACTTATAAAATACCTATATTGTTTTTTTTTCCTTCAAACAGCCATAGAAGGGAATGTAAATTACAGGATGTGTGCAACATTTTTAAATTGCAGCATAGAGTTTTTATTATAAAGGGGCATAGCTTTTGCAACTCAGTACTCAATAAACACTACTCATGAGTACTTTTAAATGAGCTACTCTTTTATTCTTACTTGAGTAGTTTTTAGGACATGTACTTTTACTCTACTCATACAACATTTTTTAAGATGTAACTTGAGTATTATTTTTCAGTACTCTTTCCACCCCTGATAAAATGTAATAATTATCTGTTAGATGCTTATAGGTTGAGTACAACTGATGCAGGTTTGCACACAGAAAGAGTATAAAAAAACACACAGAATACAAATAGACAAAAGAATACACAATAAATGCAGAATTGGTTCACTCCACACAATTCCACAAAGCTGTTTATCAGTCATGCGTAAATTTTTCTAGATAATATTAGTCATTTACTGGAAAGCTGTGAATACTAAATGTGAACATGTATAACATTCTTAATTTAATATTTGTTATCTGTTGATCGTAACAGATTGTCTCTGAAATGCTTTATAATGTAATTTTGTTTTGTAATTAGGGATTAAAACGAGAGCTTATCATAAGGAAATAGTTTGAAATTTATCTTAATGTTGGAAATATGGCCTAGCTGGTAGTGCATGTGCACTTATACATTGAAGCTATGGTCCTCATGTAGGAGATGTGGGTTTGAGTCTGGCTTGTCACATGATCCCATTTCTCCTCTCTCCCACTATCATTTTCTGTTCTCTGAAATTTTTGCAAAATTAAATGTGGCAACAGCCAATGAATAAATAAATTAAATTAAATAAACAACTGAAAGGTAACACATTACATTTACATTAAGGATGAATTTGTAAACATTAGTTAAAAACATCAGTTATCATGAACTAACAATGGACAGCAATTTCACAGTGCTAATTAATCTTGGTCAATGTTAATTTAGTTAATAGTTAATCTATGTTAACAGTTAATGCATTATGAGCTAACATTAACAACAAACTAATTAACTTTAAATTTAATTAACATTAAAATGTCGAAAATGATTTAGATATTTTTGTCAGTTCATGATATGCATTCACTAATTTTAATGAACAGAACCTTAGAAGAAATTAATAGAATACTTGAATGTATAATATTCATGAATTCAAAGGGTAATTAAAATTGTATTGACAATGAAATGCAAAAAAAGTAAATAAAAAAAGGATATAGAGTAGTTTAAAGTTACCAGTTCATATGGGCATAAGGTCTGAGTTCTATTTCATCATTGAAGTGCACTTTAGATGATGATGATGTAAAGTGATGAATCAGAGATTTAAAGTCTCTTATCGCAGACAAACATTCGATATGGGTCAGAAATCATTCTTCACTGGCAAAAAAGACCAGCTGCTGATCCAAGATCCAATATGGTGGTGCGGTAGCACGCAGCGGCCGCTCCGGATCCAAAATGGTGCTATTTTTGTTAAATAATCCAACTTTTGCGGGCACACGGACATCAGAGCAACAGGTGTTCATGCCTACCATCACCAGACACTGCTCAAATATAGGATTCATGCAACAATCAAGTTCCATGATGACCAGCAGGAGGCGCTATGTGTACTCAGCTTGCTGCGGAGACCAGGCCTCCAGTCCTCGGCATCGCCTGATGCCGGTGGCCGGGGGAGAGGACGTCGTAAGCAGTGTGCGAGGAAGCGGAAGCACGGCAAGAGGCCGGGGTCCATGTTAGGCTAAAAACAAACCCTAGCCGGCCGGCTCTCCCAGCTATCCTGCTTTCAAATGTTTGCTCCCTGGACAATAAACTGGACTACATCTGACGCCAGCAGGCTACGCAACGCGAGTTTAAAGACTGCTGCGTCTTTGTTTTCACGGAGACGTGTCTCAGCGACAGAGTTCCGGACGCTGCCATTCAGCTTAGCCTCGTTTCATGCCGACAGAAATGCAGCTCTGTGCGGTAAGACTCGTGGTGGTGGCTTGTGTGTTTACATCAATACGGAATGATGCAAGAACTCTATGCTGGTCTCTAGCTACTGCTCATTGCTGGTGGAGCTTGTGACTGTTAGATGCAGACCTTTTTATTTACCACAGGAATTCACCACTGTTATCATAACCGGATGTGGCACGGTGGAGGGCGGGACCGGCGCGTGATTGCGCACGCCCGGTCCCGTATCAGGCTAATTGAGCCGTCAAGAGGGATAAAGGCCACTCGCAGACGGTGATCGGGAGAGAGAGCTTAATCAGCAGACATGTCTGCTGTCCTATGTGTTTGTTTTAAGTTCTTCATTAAATTATTATTTATGTTGACAAGCCGGTTTCTCGCCTCTTCCTTGCCCGTAACGTGAACTGTTTTACATTGGTGCCGAAAGCCCGGGAAGGAAGAGGGATGCGCCGTAGCGGAGTTCTCGCCACTTCTCAATGGAGCAGCCGCGGCCATCTGCCGGGAGACGGAGGAGTCCTCAGCCCCTGGCGGACGGAACGCCCCGCCTCGTTCCTGGGGTGTCGAAGGGGCCTCCCCCCGCCCCTGGCAGCGGTTCTCCCGCTCCAGGCGGCGAGCCCCTCCCCGCACATGGTCGGCAGTCTCCAACCCCGCCGCGTTCCAGCAGCTAGTAGGTGACTCCCCCGCCCCTGGCACTGGCCCTAACCGCTCCAGGCGGTCGGCCAGGAGCCCCTCCTCCCCTCGCGGTCGGCGGCCGTTCCTCCGCGTCCAGGTGGCTGGGCTCCTCCGTCTCCCGGCAGATGGCCGCGGCTGCTCCATTGAGAAGTGGCGAGAACTCCGCTACGGCGCATCCCTCTTCCTTCCCGGGCTTTCGGCACCAATGTAAAACAGTTCACGTTACGGGCAAGGAAGAGGCGAGAAACCGGCTTGTCAACATAAATAATAATTTAATAAAGAACTTAAAACAAACACATAGGACAGCAGACATGTCTGCTGATTAAGCTCTCTCTCCCGATCACCGTCTGCGAGTGGCCTTTATCCCTCTTGACGACTCAATTAGCCTGATACGGGACCGGGCGTGCGCAATCACGCGCCGGTCCCGCCCTCCACCGTGCCACACCGGAGTTTATATTCCCCCCTCCCCCCAGCACTAATGCTAAAGAAGTTCTCTATGAACTGTATGGGGCTATGAACAAACTGCAGAACGCTCACCCTGACGGACTGTTTATTGTCGCCAGAGATTTCAACCATGCAAATTTCAAGACAGTGCTCCCTAAATTCCATCAGTATGTGGACTTTGCAACAAGAGGGGCAAACGTGCTTGATCTTGTTTACACAAACATCCCAGACGCGTACCGGGCAGAGCCCCGCCCCCACCTCGGCTACTCAGACCACATCTCTGTTATGCTAATTCCAGCATACAGAGCGCTTGTCAGATGCACAAAACCACTTCAGAAGCAGGTGAAAACCTGGCCAGCAGGAGCCATCTCTGCTCTTCAAGACTGTTTTGAGTGTACTGACTGGCACATGTTCAGGGAGGCTGCAACATATGACAACTCTACCAACTTGGAGGAATACACAGCATCAGTGACCAGCTACATCAGCAAGTGCATTGATTCAAAAGGAAGACAATGTGCCCCCCCATGTGCTGCAAAGAAATAATTCACACAAAAATTACAAATCTCTTATTTCCTCACGCATCCCTGATGTCTATTACTTTCTTTCTTCTGCAGAACACAAATTATGACTTTTACAAGAATATTTCAGCTCTGTAGGCCCATAAATTACAAGTGAATGGATACCAACATTTTGATGTTGCACATAAATGAAGTATAAAAGTAATACATATGACTCCACTGGTTACATCCATGTCTTCAGAAGTGATATGGTAGGTGTGGGTGAGAAAAAGATAAATATTTAAGTCACCCTGCCCAGTAGATGGCTATATGCATGAAGAATGTGAATTACCATAAACAAAAAAAGAAGAATGTGAAAGTTAAACTGGAAATTGACTGAGGAGGGGGGAGAATTTACATAAAGAATTTACTTAAATATTCATCTGTTTCTCACCCAACCAATCATATCTATTCTGAAGACATGGATTTAACCACTGGAGTCACTTGAATTAGGCTACTTTTGGCTTGTGATTTTTGGAGCTACAAACTTTTGGCACCCATTCACTTGCATTGTATGGACCAATAGAGCGGACATATTCTTCTAAAAATCTTAATTTGTGTTCTGCTGAAGAAAAAGTCATACACGTCGGAGATGGCATGAGGGTGAGTAAATGATGAGAGAATTTTCATTTTTGTGTGAATTATTCCTTTGAAGCACAATGTGGCCCCTGTTCCAAACAACTGTTCCGTCCCCTCTATTGTGCGGGACATAACGCACCATGTGACCTGCTTTTTTAGTGGGTTTTTAGTGGGTAAAACTAAAAATGTAAAACTAAAAGTGGGTAAAATGTTTTATCTGCAACAATACCGGTCTCTGTCAGCATTACGGGAAATTTAGATCTTACACATAAACTGATTTTAATGTAATTGTTTCATGTATTATGATATTGAAAATAACTTTTCATCTTTTCATTTCTGTAATCACATCACCCTTTTATTTTTTCCATCAGATTAATGTAGTGTTTACAGTATCATAGATAAGTGATGTATTTTAAAAGCTGTCAATCACAAACACTTATAAAATACCTATATTGTTTTTTTTTCCTTCAAACAGCCATAGAAGGGAATGTAAATTACAGGATGTGTGCTACATTTTTAAATTGCAGCATAGAGTTTTTATTATAAAGGGGCATAGCTTTTGCAACTCAGTACTCAATAAACACTACTCATGAGTACTTTTAAATGAGCTACTCTTTTATTCTTACTTGAGTAGTTTTTAGGACATGTACTTTTACTCTACTCATACAACATTTTTTAAGATGTAACTTGAGTATTATTTTTCAGTACTCTTTCCACCCCTGATAAAATGTAATAATTATCTGTTAGATGCTTATAGGTTGAGTACAACTGATGCAGGTTTGCACACAGAAAGAGTATAAAAAAACACACAGAATACAAATAGACAAAAGAATACACAATAAATGCAGAATTGGTTCACTCCACACAATTCCACAAAGCTGTTTATCAGTCATGCGTAAATTTTTCTAGATAATATTAGTCATTTACTGGAAAGCTGTGAATACTAAATGTGAACATGTATAACATTCTTAATTTAATATTTGTTATCTGTTGATCGTAACAGATTGTCTCTGAAATGCTTTATAATGTAATTTTGTTTTGTAATTAGGGATTAAAACGAGAGCTTATCATAAGGAAATAGTTTGAAATTTATCTTAATGTTGGAAATATGGCCTAGCTGGTAGTGCATGTGCACTTATACATTGAAGCTATGGTCCTCATGTAGGAGATGTGGGTTTGAGTCTGGCTTGTCACATGATCCCATTTCTCCTCTCTCCCACTATCATTTTCTGTTCTCTGAAATTTTTGCAAAATTAAATGTGGCAACAGCCAATGAATAAATAAATTAAATTAAATAAACAACTGAAAGGTAACACATTACATTTACATTAAGGATGAATTTGTAAACATTAGTTAAAAACATCAGTTATCATGAACTAACAATGGACAGCAATTTCACAGTGCTAATTAATCTTGGTCAATGTTAATTTAGTTAATAGTTAATCTATGTTAACAGTTAATGCATTATGAGCTAACATTAACAACAAACTAATTAACTTTAAATTTAATTAACATTAAAATGTCGAAAATGATTTAGATATTTTTGTCAGTTCATGATATGCATTCACTAATTTTAATGAACAGAACCTTAGAAGAAATTAATAGAATACTTGAATGTATAATATTCATGAATTCAAAGGGTAATTAAAATTGTATTGACAATGAAATGCAAAAAAAGTAAATAAAAAAAGGATATAGAGTAGTTTAAAGTTACCAGTTCATATGGGCATAAGGTCTGAGTTCTATTTCATCATTGAAGTGCACTTTAGATGATGATGATGTAAAGTGATGAATCAGAGATTTAAAGTCTCTTATCGCAGACAAACATTCGATATGGGTCAGAAATCATTCTTCACTGGCAAAAAAGACCAGCTGCTGATCCAAGATCCAATATGGTGGTGCGGTAGCACGCAGCGGCCGCTCCGGATCCAAAATGGTGCTATTTTTGTTAAATAATCCAACTTTTGCGGGCACACGGACATCAGAGCAACAGGTGTTCATGCCTACCATCACCAGACACTGCTCAAATATAGGATTCATGCAACAATCAAGTTCCATGATGACCAGCAGGAGGCGCTATGTGTACTCAGCTTGCTGCGGAGACCAGGCCTCCAGTCCTCGGCATCGCCTGATGCCGGTGGCCGGGGGAGAGGACGTCGTAAGCAGTGTGCGAGGAAGCGGAAGCACGGCAAGAGGCCGGGGTCCATGTTAGGCTAAAAACAAACCCTAGCCGGCCGGCTCTCCCAGCTATCCTGCTTTCAAATGTTTGCTCCCTGGACAATAAACTGGACTACATCTGACGCCAGCAGGCTACGCAACGCGAGTTTAAAGACTGCTGCGTCTTTGTTTTCACGGAGACGTGTCTCAGCGACAGAGTTCCGGACGCTGCCATTCAGCTTAGCCTCGTTTCATGCCGACAGAAATGCAGCTCTGTGCGGTAAGACTCGTGGTGGTGGCTTGTGTGTTTACATCAATACGGAATGATGCAAGAACTCTATGCTGGTCTCTAGCTACTGCTCATTGCTGGTGGAGCTTGTGACTGTTAGATGCAGACCTTTTTATTTACCACAGGAATTCACCACTGTTATCATAACCAGATGTGGCACGGTGGAGGGCGGGACCGGCGCGTGATTGCGCACGCCCGGTCCCGTATCAGGCTAATTGAGCCGTCAAGAGGGATAAAGGCCACTCGCAGACGGTGATCGGGAGAGAGAGCTTAATCAGCAGACATGTCTGCTGTCCTATGTGTTTGTTTTAAGTTCTTCATTAAATTATTATTTATGTTGACAAGCCGGTTTCTCGCCTCTTCCTTGCCCGTAACGTGAACTGTTTTACATTGGTGCCGAAAGCCCGGGAAGGAAGAGGGATGCGCCGTAGCGGAGTTCTCGCCACTTCTCAATGGAGCAGCCGCGGCCATCTGCCGGGAGACGGAGGAGTCCTCAGCCCCTGGCGGACGGAACGCCCCGCCTCGTTCCTGGGGTGTCGAAGGGGCCTCCCCCCGCCCCTGGCAGCGGTTCTCCCGCTCCAGGCGGCGAGCCCCTCCCCGCACATGGTCGGCAGTCTCCAACCCCGCCGCGTTCCAGCAGCTAGTAGGTGACTCCCCCGCCCCTGGCACTGGCCCTAACCGCTCCAGGCGGTCGGCCAGGAGCCCCTCCTCCCCTCGCGGTCGGCGGCCGTTCCTCCGCGTCCAGGTGGCTGGGCTCCTCCGTCTCCCGGCAGATGGCCGCGGCTGCTCCATTGAGAAGTGGCGAGAACTCCGCTACGGCGCATCCCTCTTCCTTCCCGGGCTTTCGGCACCAATGTAAAACAGTTCACGTTACGGGCAAGGAAGAGGCGAGAAACCGGCTTGTCAACATAAATAATAATTTAATAAAGAACTTAAAACAAACACATAGGACAGCAGACATGTCTGCTGATTAAGCTCTCTCTCCCGATCACCGTCTGCGAGTGGCCTTTATCCCTCTTGACGGCTCAATTAGCCTGATACGGGACCGGGCGTGCGCAATCACGCGCCGGTCCCGCCCTCCACCGTGCCACACCGGAGTTTATATTCCCCCCTCCCCCCAGCACTAATGCTAAAGAAGTTCTCTATGAACTGTATGGGGCTATGAACAAACTGCAGAACGCTCACCCTGACGGACTGTTTATTGTCGCCAGAGATTTCAACCATGCAAATTTCAAGACAGTGCTCCCTAAATTCCATCAGTATGTGGACTTTGCAACAAGAGGGGCAAACGTGCTTGATCTTGTTTACACAAACATCCCAGACGCGTACCGGGCAGAGCCCCGCCCCCACCTCGGCTACTCAGACCACATCTCTGTTATGCTAATTCCAGCATACAGAGCGCTTGTCAGATGCACAAAACCACTTCAGAAGCAGGTGAAAACCTGGCCAGCAGGAGCCATCTCTGCTCTTCAAGACTGTTTTGAGTGTACTGACTGGCACATGTTCAGGGAGGCTGCAACATATGACAACTCTACCAACTTGGAGGAATACACAGCATCAGTGACCAGCTACATCAGCAAGTGCATTGATGATGTCACTTTCTCCAAGAACATCACCAAACGCTCCAACCAGAAGCAGTGGATGTCTGCGGAGGTGCGTGCGCTGCTGAGGACCCGAGACTCCACCTTCAGAGCAGGTGACAAGGCAGCCCAAAGAACAGCGAGGGCCAAACTGTCCTGGGCTATCAGAGAGGCAAAGCGCGCACACGCCCAGAGAATCCACAGTCACTTCCAGGACAGTGGTGACACGCGGAGCATACACCCCTCACACAAACTCTTCACCCTCCTACCATCTGGCAAGAGGTACCGAAGCATTCGGGCCCTCACGGCCAGACTGTGTAACAGCTTCTTCCCCCAAGCCATCAGACTCCTCAATACTCAGAGACTGGTTTGACACACACACACACACATGTCCTGAGTTGTACTTTAATTATTGTCACTTTATAACTGGCTGATACCTCAATAACTGCTATGTCCATAGAACACTATCACATAGTATGTTATGTTTACATTTGGCATTTTTAAAAACTGTCTTCTTTTGCACTACTGTGTACTGGTCGGCGCTGCACTGTCTCTCACTGTGCCTATTGTCCTGTTAATTTTTTGTAATTTATTGTACTGTCCCGTACTTTTTGCACATGTTTGCACATGCACTTTATATAAGTATTTTATTTAGTCTGTGTAGTCTCATGTGGTTCTGGGTTTGTCCTATGTTATTTTATGTAGCACCATGGTCCTGGAGGAACGTTGTCTCATTTTGCTGTGTACTATACTAACTGTATATGGTTGAACGACAAGAAAAACCACTTGACTTGACTTGCTGGCAGTGTCTGTATCATAGAGTGTGTTATCTAGGTTAACACATACACTCATAGACAGTGACCAAACTCAAATACACTCTGCTCAGGTGTGATAAGAGACTCTTGTGCTCTCTGAGGTCCCAGAGAAAAATTAAGCTGCACAAACACACAGTGAGCGCTCACATCATGTCAGAGGACAAGATCTGTTCAGCTTAATCATGCACATTCAATTTGTAACTCAACCAAGAGATCATCTTGACACACAATTAACAGAAAAGCTTTAATGAGACCTATTACATATGAAATGTCACTATTATACATCACTACACAAACATACATTGACCTCAATGTTTTTTTCAGTATGTTTGAACTGAAGCTATGAAAAAAAAGAGAGCTGGGTGCATTTTGATGACTTGATCACATGTGTGCCTGGAATAACCAAAATAATGACTTAGTTAACTTAGTTAAAGTGTTAGGTCACACAAAAATGAAAATTATCCAATAATTTACTCATCCTCAAGCCATCCTAGGTGTATATGATTTTCTTATTTCAACCATACAAAATCTGAGTTATATTAAAAAATATCCTTCTCTTCCAAGCTTTTTGATGGGAGTGAATGGTACCTTAGATTTTGAAGCCCAAAAAAGTGCATGCATCCATCAAAAAAGTAACCCATACTGCTCCAGGGGGTTAATGAAGGTCTTCTGAAGTGAAGTGATGCATTTTTGTATGAAAAATATCCATATTTATAACTTTATAATCTATAATCACTGGCTTCACTTCAGAGAGTTGAGTTCCGGCGTATGACGTAGGCGTAGCGTAGCGGTGAGAAGTGACAAACTTTTAATTTTTCTAACAAAAATGCATTGCTTCGCATCAGAAGGCCATCATTAACCCTCTGGGGTCTGAGGGTATTTTGGGCCCTGGAGAAGTTTTGACATGCCTTGACATTTGTGCTATTTTCATTTGCTTAAGAACATATTAATGGCTAAAGTCTGATAACACTGTATTCAGCACAAACAGGGCTACAATAATATGTGAGCAACATGTCTTGTAGCCTAGAGTTTTTTCTACAAAATGATGTGAAAACCATCCTGATCACTCATTCATACAAAACAATATAGTAATTTAACTTTTGTAAGACAATTTTAGTGTTGAAAGGTCATATGCGAGGAGGCGTGAATGATCATGAATATTTAGGTAATTCACACCTGAGAGACAATGACCCCACCCCTGGGCCCATCAATGAGGAATGTGACAGAAAGAGAATGAATGTGAGGAGACTTAATGATCCAAATCAAGTTTAAAGTTAAAAGAAGTAATCTGACTATATATTTTCTTTACATAAAGACTTTATTTAATTTTAGACCTACATTACTGTTAAAAGAAGTCTCTTCTGCTCACCAAGACTGGATTTATTTGATCCAAACTACAGAAACAACATTGATATTCTGAACTGTTTTTACAATTTCAAAGAACAGTTTTCTATCTAAATATATGGTAAAATGCAATTTGTGATCAAAGCTGAATTTTTAGCATCATTACTGCTGTCCTCAGTGTCACATGATCCTTCAGAAATCATAATAATATGCTGATTTTCTAATATGGGCATATTTAAAGTGCATTTACTCATTTAACCTGAACACATATTTGCAAGCACAAGCTTTGTTAATGATAATGAGGCAGCATAACCTCTAGTTAAAATATAATCTAAACATTCATATTGTTTTTATATCATGTTACATATCATAATTGTATTATACAGCATACAATTGAAATGCCTGCTTTAGCCGAAACAGCATTTAAATGTAACTAATACTTGCTTATTAGGACATATTTAAAATCTCAATACTCTGAATCCTGGCTGGCAAGTCTGGAAACATTCCCATTAGTAAAATATGTTCAAGTTTATATAAAATAGCATGTTAACTAATGAAAACGAATTGACTTATTCGTCCGAAATTGTATCCTCAGCTGAATCAAGTCTCTCTTCAAAATACAAATGTTCATCGGAGTCCTGCTCTTCTTCTGAGGAAAATGTTAACTCTTCCTTACAATCCTGGAGCTTTCTCGCCTGTGTATCATTGCAAATGTGCAGAAAACTGAATTAATTTTGTTTACATTATAACTCCCAGTCGGGGGGCGTGTGCATTTGCATTGATCGTCTCAGCACATTAGAGTATGAATGGCGCGCTCTGCTGGTGGGTGGGATCACATTACAGATAATTAGATGAACCAGTAAAAAACTGTACAGCGCATTGTTTCAAACAGATTGCATTGCAGGAGAATATTTGTTTTAAATTTGAATTGGTTTATTTAAAAGTAGACATTTAAAGCTTTCTTTAGACATATGTTTCATATTTGTGTGATAAGTATTCGCGGAGTTTCAGTTCATTTTTGTGACGTGTTTCTGAAATATGCTCGTGAACACAGAGACTGCTGAAAGCTCACCGTTTTTATTTTCTTTATTTTACAAAAGCACAAGATTTTGTTGTTATTGTGAGTGTACACAAATAAAAGTAGACCCTTTATAGTCTCTAATGATGTCTTACACTTATCTGTGTACCCAAAAATTACAGAGTATTTTAAGTTGTTTCTGCTGTAATGACGAAAATATCCAGCAGGACGTGCCCGTCCGTAGACCCCAGAGGGTTAAACCCCTGAAGAAGTATGGATTAATTTTTTGATGGATGCTGTTTTTTGGGCTTCAAAATCTAACAAACCATTCACTACTATTATAAAGTTGGAAGAGCCAGGATATTTTTTATATTACTCAGATTGTGTTTAACTGAAAGAAGAAAGTCATATACACCTAGGATGTCATGAGGGTGAGTAAATTATGGGATAATTTTCATTTTTTGAAATTGTAGGTTTTCAGTTTCATCACTGAATGTGAATGTGTTTTCAGAAACATGTCAGCTGAACAGCTGCAAATTATTGGTTATTTGCTATTTAGCAGACACTCTTTATCCCAACAGAGGTCCACAAACTGCAGGGACAGTTCCCCAGGAGATGGCATAATGGTGATTGTGCAGGACTTGTGCAATCACAATAACTTTCCAGTTCCTCAGTTACCCTATTTGGTCAACATAAACTCAACATGATCACACATGAAAATGACATGTTGCTTCTGAAAGTTCATGTTCTGAAATCAACCCAATTCTGCCAAATTACTGACTTGCACCAGCCCCCATCAGATAATTCTGCATCAATTCATGCATGAACACATTTTCCTGTAGTTCTATGCAACCTCGTGGTTGACACGGTATACGGGTTCTCAGAGGTTGCTTTGTTTCTCAAAAATTATTTTTACTCTGCTGACGGTAAGGTTTATGGTTGGGTTTGCATTAGGGTGTAGAATTAAATAAATATGCTTTCCTGTTGACTGCATTAAATGTTTACAACTAAAAAAACAACTCGTTTTGCTACCATTCTGTGGACATTTCACCCAGAAACCCATACCTTAAACAACAAAATATATTTTATATATATATATAGCCAGCCGGGTCATCCTCAATCCTGTGGGAAGAAGGAGCAACACGGGGGGGGAGTGCCATGGTAAGGATCTCGCAGTGAGAACACGAACCATCGACAAATGCTGCCTTGGTGTGATCGCTGCCCAGACACATGAGGCAGCGTCTGTGTCCATCAGGAGATGCCCTTCCGCCCCTACACAGGACATAAAGACACGTCCTGAAAAGGACATTCAAAGCTGCTGTGTATTGCTCTTTTTCAGAAATAAACTCTTTTAGTGAAAATATTCTCTTTAACAGTCCTGTCAAAGCACCCAGGGGCAAAGCTGCACTGTAGAGCAGAGAAGGAGAAAGCCGCTGATATGCAGCATACGCTCTGTAGAGATGAAGTGAACTGTCAGTGACTACAGCTGATCACACAACCGCTAGGCTCTGAAGGAAAATTCTGAATGGACAGACGCATTTCCCCCCCGGGGGCAGGACATGCAAATTCTGTCTGTCAATTTCTCAATGGCCTTTTCTCAAGTTCAGAGATGCACGAGGCTCTCAAGAGAGACCCCTAGTGTCGCTTCTTCGACACAACGTCGAAGTGTGCGACAGACAGGGAAATGCATATTTAGCTATCCATACACACATTTACACATAAACCTACATCTAAGCAGCATATTAACTGTAAGCTGTAGCAGATATTGCATCTTGAATCATGTTCCTCTGTACCTAACCTCAAGTCAGTTCTCACTTTTAGAAATAGACATGCACGCGACATTTGTTTAATTGTAGATATAATACACTAAAATGTATTGATGGATTTATAAAGTACTCAGTCAACAAAACCTGTTTATCACATGAACACATATACTGTATATCTACACGTAAGAGCAACAGCAATATTGTTTGGCCTATGTTACAACATATTACTATGAAAAATAAAAGAAAGAATGTTTGATCAAAGGACCAGGATGCTGTCTGTGTTTGCTCTTTCATCACTAACAAAATCCTAAGCCAAAAGCTGTAACAAAAATTGTACACCCTTGTCCTCTATTACCCTCTCATAGTCCCCTTAACCTCCCCACCCCCATGTCACACCATCGTCCTCAATTTACATCTCTAATCCAACTGGATGACCTTATCGTGCTTCCCAACATGCCTGTTGTGATTGCTGATTGAGTAATCAGGATTTGTGTGTCTGTTTGCTCATTATCAGGAGAGTCTGTGGAGGATTCCATTTATTAAATGTAGCTTTAGTGACAAGAGTAACCAAGAAAATAAAAGCTTTACAGAAATGCTGAGTCACACTTTTGAGATCTGGGTAATCAAAAACTAGGGTCATGAGGGACAAAAAGGGGGACAAAAGGGAGGATGATGGAGGTACTAGAAACTGTACAAAAAATCCAGACAGGCAAAGAGTGATAAAGAAAGAGAGAGGTGCAGAAAAAAAATGGTGAGACACAATATAGATACACACTGATTAAGCAGACAAGGCTAGTAGATAGTAGTGGCTGCATTGATCTTTGCTCTTCTCTATGAAATCAGCAAAGGCTGGCCAAACTGAAGTTTCCTAGATTAATGTTGTAATGAGATGTAATTTTTTCACAATTCTCTGTGGTTCATCTTAATGGTTTCAGTTTGGTGGATATTTGTATTTTCTGCATGCTATATAATTTCAGTTTACATATGACGTCATCAGTATAACTAGCAGGGTTTAATATTAGTTAATTATGTACCCGTTTAATATTATGAAACACATGCGTTAACATTTCAACTGGTCATTCAATACACTCACTATAATTTGCATGTCGCAGGCTACAACTCGTGACATAGTGTGACAAAGTGGCATAGTGGCATTAGTCTGACAAAGGCTATGTTCATACAGGCAGATACAAATCAGATTTTTTTGGCTAAATCTGACTAAAATCTATTTATGTTTTTGTAGACTGAACAGGACAGAAACACAAAAATGTCTTCATAGGACAGTTCAAAATGAAAACAATAATGATGGCCACACTGTAGGATCATTACAATTAAAAAAAAAAGACTTAAAAAGTGAGTTTTAAAAGACCGTTTGAGTACATTTTTCAGCTCTCCGACTGTGGAAGGGAAAGTCTATGAAGGGAATAGAGATTTTCACTTCTGAATGGAACACCCTCAATATGTCAAGTATATGTTGCAGGACAGACAAAGGAGTGAAAATATCTTTTAAAATAATAGGCTTTGCTGACCCATAGAGATGCATTAAGGCACGGTAATCCACACCGGCTGCGAGCCACCACAACCAGCGGTTCACCCAACTTTTTGTTGGAAGCCTCTGCCTCCCGAAACACCAGAGGCAGTGGGAAAGGAGAGGATTCGTGGGGGTACCGGGAGGGGCGAAGTGGATGGTCCACGCGCCCCTTCCCGAGGGGAGCTACCCCCACAGGGCTGGAAGCAAGACCGTCAGAGTTTTTTCCTTTTTGAGATAACTGCCCTGAGGTCTTGCTTTGGAGGCTGTCAAGGGCGACGAGCCTGTCCCCAGTCTTTACGAGGGGGAGCATTGTAAATGATTGCTTATTTGTTTGAATTTATAATGTCTGTACCGATTTATGTGTATAGTTATTTTGAAGGACTTTTATTATGACATGGCCTCAACGTGTATCTACATGTGTATAAAGCGCGCTCTGTTTTCGCTATGTGTATGTGCGCACACTTTCAAGAAGGACGCAGCTTGTGTTACATGACGGTTTTCTTCCCCCCCATGAAGTTTTGTGCATCTCACTTGAGGGTTATAAGGTAAACTAAGTTTAATGTTGTGTAATTGTATCGTTTTATTGTGATGTTGGTTAATGTGTTGGAGTGACAGTGTTTGTTTTTATTGTTTGTATTTTTTGCTGTAGCTCTTACGGTGTCTACATGAGTGTCACGAATAAAACGCTTAATGGAAACATCAGTTTAAGGAGTACTTGACCATCAATTCAAGTGGGGTAGCTACAAGCATGACTCGCCACGCTCTGTTTCTGAGCCTCCCTTCTAGCAGGACCGGAGCAGGACTGGGTGGCCGAAGGCCCCGCCGAGTGCAGGGAGGAAAGAATTGTCCAAATGCTTCCTCATGGCTTTTCGCCTCCTGGAACCTGGAGATAACCGTATTCATGGCATCTCCGAAAAGTCCAGAAGGCAAAACCGGGGCATCAAGGAGGAAAGATTTATCTTTGTCCTTGATGCCCGATAGGTTGAGCCACAGGTGTCTCTCCATGCTGACCAAAGCGGACATAGACAGGCCAATAGCATGGGCTGTCTGTTTGGTCGCGTGGAGAGATAGGTCCATGGCTCGACGAAGCTCAGAAAATGCTTCCTCGTCGAGCACGGTACCTGCACTCAGCTCCTTAAGCAGATCAGCCTGGTATGCCTGTAACACCGCCATGGTGTGCAGAGCAGCACCAGCCTGACCTGCTGCTTGATACGCCTTCCCCACTAGCGTGGAGGTAGTCCTGCACGGCTTTGTGGGGAGAGAGGGTCTTTTCAGCGATGATGTCGAGCCCGGTGAGAGATAACCCGCAAGTGTCTCCTCAACCGGCGGCATCATCGAATACCCCTCTGCACCCACGATAGTCGAATATATCGACGCTGAGGGCACATGGACACGGTAAGTATAATGTTTCCATCATGAACTAGAAAGCTCGTCATGGAGGTCATCAAAGAAGGGAAGGGACTGATGAGGCATTCCCTTCCCCCGACCACCAGAAAGAAATCTATCCTCCAATTTGGAGTGTTTGGGGGTCACTTGTTGGCGTGGCCAGTCTATCTGAAGCCTGGCCACAGCACGAGTAACCACGTCAAGTAATTCCTCTGCTGATTTATTATCAAACCCGGAATGCTCGGAGGTGGATAACTCGAAATCTGCCAAACCAAGAGATTCATGGTCCCCCTCATGAACCGAAGAGGCACCAGAGCACGTTTCGAGATCACGGGAAGGACCAGCTGGGTCTAGGGAGTCTCTCGCTCCTCAGCCAGATCCATGCGAGAGCCCCACGAGTGACGTGTGGGCACTGACTCCCGGAAGTAAGCGAGGCGAGCGCACAGCATTTTGCCCGAAAGCAGATCGCAATGCTCGCACTCGCCCCAAAACGAGAGCAGCATGCTCTTCCCCCAAACAAACAAAACAAAACTGATCGTTTGCCTTGATTTTCAGTCATTTTTCATTTATTTTTTTAGAGGAAAGAGAAAGGAGAAAAGGTTCACTGCGCACTGCCTAACAGATTCTAACTCCTAACAGAGGAAAGAAAGTTTGACAGGCTCATGATAGTACACAACACAGAATGGCTCTGAAGACAAAAAATCTGATGATGCTCCGGTGACGCATCTATTTATAGCCACTGCGCCAGGTGCGTCCAATGATTACACCGGCAGAGGCTATAAATTGATGTGTTGCATAGATATTCACAGCTGGTCACAACTGAGATGTGTTTCCAAAGTGCTTTTCAGCGCAGCATCATAGTGAAGCTTTTTGTAAAGGGAACAGGCAATTAGAAGCATCATGTGGTCACCCAGTGGTTTCTCAAGAAAACTCTGGATATGTGAAACAAGACTTCAATTCAGAAAAACACAGGACAATAGGCATCCCATATGGGATAAAATACAGGGCATCTGGCAAAATATGCCACCTCTCCAATTTTTAAGCCATTTTTTGTGAAGAATTGTTAATATGTGGCTGCCTTCCTGAAAAACATCCTTTGCTAAACTCTAACGTGTGGTGAACATACCACTGATATACAGTCAGGAATGCTGAAATGTATTCCACTACAGATTACAGAATGCATGCTGTAAAATGTAATTTGTAACATATTCTGTTAGATTACTCAAGCTAAGTCACTTGTTTTGACAAAAAAAAATAAAAAATCAGAACATACAATGTACAGAAATACAAAATACACATGTTAAAAATAAATTTTCTGAAAAAATGTATTATCTTATGCAGTGTTGTTTTTAAAACAAGATCAATCAAACTGATTTTGTTTTAAGGATTTTTAGATATTTTTACAGGAATAAAATATAATTATTTTTATCAAGAATATGATTTTTGCCCTAAAATCAAAGGTCTTCATAGAAAAAAGAAATTATGATTAAATTCAATATTAAATTAATTGATTAAAACAATTTAATGCAATACATCATAAGAAAGTTTGTCAGCGCTGTTCAAATGCACTTTGGATCACATCATTTATATGTATGTTTTTAATCTGAAAGGACTAAATATTAAATGAAACAAATGACAATAAAATGTAAAGTAATCTCTTCAGTAATCAAAATACGTTTTGAATGTAACTGTATTCTAATGACCAATTATTTAAATTGTAACTGTAGTGGAATACAGTTACTCATATTTTGTATTTTAAAATACTAAATATAAGTAACTGTATTCCACTTATATATATATATATATATATATATATATATATATATATATATATATATATATATATAATATTTTTTACAATGTGAAAGTTATCATGCATCATTTACAGTACAGACCATCTGTTGGAGGTCTCAGTCTTGCTCAATTATTCTGTTACACCCAGTTCACCAGTTTTGCCTAGTTGGGCTACAAATGCTGCAAGGCTAGACAATGTCTTGCACAAAAACACACACACTTAGACATACCAAACACACAGCATTTCAAGAATTCCCCACTCTGGTCAAGGTCTCTAATAGTCTAACTTCATACTTTTGATCGACCATGATGCTGATATTTACGAGGAGAAATTTATATTACAACATACAAAAATGATAGACAGAGCAAAAGAGAGGAAGGAGAATAGACAAAATGAGAAATTAAATCCAATGATAAGACAGCTTGAGTTGGTCTCGCTATGGTATGTCTGACTGCAGAGCCAGAGCAACGGTCAGTCATGAGTGTCTTCTGGAAGAAACACACATATACCCTCACTTGTGCATAAGGAGGGGAGAGTGGCCAACAAGCTTTTAGGGAGATAATTGTCTTGGCCACTGACGTACATAAATGGGGAAAAAGGTCAACACCATTCCTCGCAGTATGCAGTTGAAGCATTACTACCATGCACCTAAATTGCCCAATACAGTAAGGGGAAAAGGGACGTGTATGTAAAAGAAAGAGAGAGAAAGTGATAAGAGTAAGAGAGCAAAAAAACATTGTAGTCTTTAGTAATGCTGTTATTTCGAATAAAGACCAAAATGCTTCAGCTTGCATGGTACACACATATGCACACACAATTACTAAACAACCTGACAAATCAAATCAAAAGAGCAACTGCAAAGTCTTTTTACAATGACAATGAATGGGTAAAAAGGTATGATATACAAAATTCATGCAACAATTTGAGTGCAATTTTAGCTTTTGCTTATAATTCTTTTTTTTCTTTTTTTTCAAATTTAGTAATTACTGTAATAGAGCAGTCAATTTAGTTAGATCATTATTTAAAATGAATTAGCTAATGTATCCAATTAACTATATAAAAAAAGTAACATTTATCATCCCCTTGACTTGTATGTACAATAAATTCCTAAATAAAATGTTTTGTTATCAATTCAACTTTGTGACGTTCAAGCAGGGCAGACCAAGCACGAGCAATTTTTTTTGTACAGTTTCAACAAAACAAAAGATACAAAACAAGAGACTATACTTGACATAACAATGACTTGGCATGACTATAAGGAAACAAACAAAGACAAGGACTACGGACACCGTTACCAGATTAAACTATCACAATACCTGACAATGGACAAGAGAACATGAGGGTATATATACAAGGACATGGGCAAACAAATGACAATGACATCAATAACAAGACTAAACTAATAACAAGATAACAAGACTACTAAAACATGAACCAATGAAAAGGCAAGATTGATAACAAGTTAACAAGACAATGAACCAATGAGAACAAGACACATGAACATGATGGAAACAGGATAATCACTTGACTAGACAAGGAAGTGAACTAATTTCAAAATAAAAGACCTGAAAACATGAACATGAATCTAAACATGAAACGAGAACACCCAAACACGTTACAAACATGACGTACCACCTACATTTCCATTGTGCTGTGGCTTACTTCGTTGTGCAATGGTTTATTTCCATTGTGTTTTCAGCTTTTACTCTCTTTTCAGTTTTTTTTTTTTACGTTGTGCACCCCTTGGCCGTAGCTCTGTCGTGATTCACAGTGCTTCGTTTCGAAGGCTGTTGCTAGGTAGGACGTGTCCATTGTTCGCGGTATAGACCATTTCAAGCACGTAAATAATAGAGAGTTCGAGTTAGAACCCAAGTATTCCTGAAGCACTTCCGGTATCATTAACGGATCCTTTAAATAAGAATATGAGTTAACATATTTTCCTCAAATAATGTTTCTGTAGTTCACAAGTAAATGTAATCCTGCATTGAGGATAGTGTGACATGTGTGGCTTGCTGTCCTGGGCGAATGAGGCTTGAGACTCGACACAAGCTCGAATATTTTAGTTTTAGAATAGGTAGAAATGGAGAATAAAAATAGTCAGAAGCACTGAAGAGACCATGGCGGTTATGGCCACATGGAAATGAGCTCTGGGAGAGGTCAAAAGCACTGGAAGGATCGTTATGCCTGAACACGGGGGCCTCCCTCGTGATAGGGCAGGGTTGCCTCCGGGGGAAATCTTAGTCACCCGGACTGACATTAATTCTCCCTCCAGGCTTGGTAGGTCCGACAGATTGGCCCATGCAGCAAACGGGCGAACCCCGATGGAAGGGGCACAGCAGCCCAACCTGCGATTCAACCAGGAGTCCTGCCGTGCTTCAGTGGGAGAGCCCACGATACAAATAAACATAAATAGCTCACTCTGCACTCCAACGGAAGAACCCATGCTGCGGTTTGAATAGGAGAGCCATTGATGGATTGCGCTGGAGGATTCTGCTACGCACGAGAGGAGGTGTGAATCCTAGTTGCTTGTAAATTACCAAAGCCTCTCATCCTGACAATGGGGGCCCTCATGGAATTCAGACAGGGGAGTCCTCACAGCGCTTAGAACGGGAAGCCCACCTTAAAAATAAACTTGAGTTAGCTCGCACTGCATTCAAACAGGAGAACCCCCTGTTGCGGTTTGAACAAGAGAGCCCTTGCATGTTTGAGGCGTTTCTGTCCAGCAATTTGATATCGGGAGGGCCCCCGCAGCATCTAAATTATGGGCATCTAAACGGGCCTACTGAACAGATAAGGATGAAGCAAGCATCCCCCTGACCCTGAATGTTGTGATTAGTTAATTAGGGCTTGTTGTGCTTTCCTGATATGGAGACGGTTTGTGCCAGTGTAGTTCAGATATGCGTCAGATGGCCAGCGGCCCAGTAATCGTTTTTGGTGCTCGGGCAGGCCTTTGTGGGCTGTTGTGGTTGCGGCACCAAAACAGAATGAATGGCTTGAGTGTAGTTTATCTGAGATGACACAGTTGAGCAGGGCAGATTTGAGGTGTTTTTTGAACCAGAATCGGGAAACTGCTTGGTTTTTGTTGTCTACGAAAAGTGGATTGAGAGGGGTTCTGGTTAGGGATCCTCTGTAATGGAAATAGTGTGCTAATGATTGAAAGGGCTGGATGGGAGTTGGAAGATCGAAAAGGAAAATTGAATGCCCTTTTTGGTTTGATCTGTTTTTCTTTGTTTGATAAGGTATCTGATTTTCTCGTTATCTATGATATGGAGGTCCAATATGGTGGGATGGATTCTTGGATCGAATTTAGCCATGGTTGTGAGTTCTGAACAGTGAAGGAAGCAGAGGAAGATGAGATGAACACTGTGTCTAGTGTTTTTGAGGTGTTTGGAGAAATGTAGTCCTGGCGGAGAATATTTAAGCATCGGATTAGCAGACTGATGGTGAGGGGAATACCTGGTATCGGTTCTGGTTGATAGGGGTTTGTGGATACCTTTAACGAGAAGTGAGATCTGAGGTGGCTTAATATGGTGGAGTTTTTTGCTGAAAATTGATTTATAGATGAAATGTATGCCGCTTAGGTAATCTTTGATGGTTCCTGGATGGAGGTTTTTGGATTGATTGAAGTATGAGGCGAAGGAGGATGTGGAGAGGAGAGAAAATTTGTGAAATGGAAGAGCCTGTGTTTTGTGTGATAAGTTTACGCTGCGTATGAACGAGAACTCACCCTGAAATAGAAAAGATTGGATCATCGAGCACGGCATTCGACATGAGGGCATATGTAATACTATATTCAAATTAAATGGATTGATATGGAGATGAGGCTTGTGTTAAACTGTTTAGGGAAGACCTGAAACAGCCTGATTGTTGTCGAACAACAGGTAGGTAATGGTCCATTTGGAATGAAGGGTATATTATGGCCATGTAAGAGATGCATGGCCTGAAAGAAGTGCTGCAGTTGTGGCACGTGAACAATGCATTGCGCTGTTTGGAGTGTAGTGGGAGTTTGTTGTATGGCCCGAAAGATGCCACAGTTGCGACACTTGGACAGGAAATTCACACTGTTTGTTGTGAAGTGGGAGTTTGTTGCATAGCCCAAAAGATGCCACAGTTGCGGTGCTTGGACAGAGCGTTGCGCTGTTTGCAGTGTAGTGGGAGTTTGTCGCATGGCCCGAAAGACACCACAGTTGCGGTGCTAGGTCGGAGCATTGCACTATTTGTGGTGTAGTGGGAGGTTGTGTTGAAGAGGAGGGCGGACTGGGCCATGAGTGTGCATGGCGGCCCCCAGTCAGGCTAATCAGCTGAAGAGAGGGATAAAGCCGAGCCAGATGTGGCAGTTTGGGAGAGAGGGTGCCACACGCAGCTGCCATGTGTGTATTTGTTTGTGTCTTTTTAAGTTTTCATTAAACATTATTTTGACGGTTTGTCTGGTTCCCGCCTTCTCCTTTCCAATTTAAACCCTGTTAAATTGGTGCAGAAACAGGGGAAGGAGGAGGGATGCACTGTCGTGGAGTCCTCGCCATTGCCGTCCACCAAAAGGAACAGATGCGAAGGGAGGAGGGGCTCGCTGCCAGCCTCCTGGAGCGGTGGAGCCGCTTCCAGGGGCGGATGGGCTTGCTACCAGCCACCGGACCTTGGAGGGGTCGGAGGAATGGCCACCATCTGCAAAGGGGGGGAAGGGCTCACCGCCGGCCACCTGGAGCTGTGGAGTCACTGCAAGGTGTGGAGGGGCTCGGAGGGCCATTCCATCTGCCAGGGGTCAGAGGACTTGCTGCTGTCCGCCCGGGGAGGAGTGGTTGTCATCCGCCAGAAGGTAGAGGAGTGGTCGAGGACCAAGCAACGGTGTGTCTTGGAAACTGTGAGCAATTGTTTTTCTTTCTCTCCTCTCTTTCGCTCAATGTCGCTCCTCCTCACTCTTTCCCTCTCCCCTTTTCCCTCCCCTTGTCTCCCTCCCAGGTCTCGAGAGGCGAGAAAAGCCTGCCGGCAGGCACGGCCAGAAAAACAATGCCTGCAGATGGTAGGGGATGGGGGGGTATGTCATGCCGGGGGTTTCCCGGCTTGAGGCAAAGGAGGGAATAGGGTGACAAGGAGGAGGGCATGTCCGGATCGTGAGTGCACACGGCCACCCTACAATTGGGTTAATCAGCTGAGGAGAGTGAAAAAGAGTTAGATGCGGCAGTTCAGGAGAGAGACAGAGCCACATGCAGCAGCATGTGTGTATTTGTTTGTCTTTTTAAGTTTTCATTAAACATTATTTTGATGGTTCCTCCGGTTCCTGCCTCCTCCTTTCCCATTTTAAATCCTGTTACAGAGGGTTAGTCAAACGGCCCAAAAGACGGTGCAGTTGCGGCACCTGGACAGAACATTTGTGCTGCTTAGGGATGTATTGAGTCAATAGAAAACATGGTAACATGGTAAACGTACCTTCTGTGGACACCTGAACGTAATTGTTTGCTAGATTAAATATCAGGAACATTTGTGAAGCAATGTCAGGAAACATGCTTGTGTGTGCATACGAACAACATCATTTAAAGTTGGTTTGTCATGAAATTAGAAAGCACCTGAAACTGAGTACCTAAATGAATACCGTAGTCTGGTGTTTATTAACTTGAGCGTATGGTTAGGAGCTTTATAGATTGTTTTCCAATGTAATCAAAGTCATTTCATAACTCTGTATTATTGGCACAGAGTGACTCATCTTGTTTTGACGAGGACGTATGAAATCGTTGGAGATTGTGTCTGAGAGTTACTATATCTTCTATACATGGACTACATCTGACTACAGCAGGCTACGCAACGTGAGTTTAGAGACTGCTGCGTCTTTGTTTTCACGGAGACATGGCTCAGCGACAGAGTTCCGGACCCCACCATTCAGCTAGATGGGCTTGCCTTGTTTCGTGCCGACAGAAAAGACTTGCGGCGGTGGCTTGTGTGTTTACATCAACACGGAATGGTGCAAGAACTCTATGCTAGTCTCTAGCTACAGCTCATCGCTGGTGGAGACTAGCACCAACTTGTGACTGTTAGATGCAGACCTTTTTATTTACCACAGGAATTCACCACTGTTATCATAACCGGAGATTACATTCCCCCCTCCCCCCAGCACTAATGCTAAGGAAGCGCTCTATGAACTGCATGGGGCTATTAGTGAACTGCAGAATGCTCACCCTGACGAACTGTTTATTGTCGCCAGAGATTTCAACCATGCAAATCTCAAGAGAGTGCTCCCTAAATTCCATGGACTTTGTAATGAGAGGGGCGAACGTGCTTGATCTTGTTTACACAAACATCCCAGGCGCATACCGGGCGGAGCCCCACCCCCACCTCGTCTACTCAGACCTCTCTGTTATGCGAATTCCAGCATACAGACCGCTCGTCAGATGCACAAAACTGCTTCAGAAGCAGGTGAAAACCTGGCCAGCAGGAGCCATCTCTGCTCTTCAGGACTGTTTTGAGTGTACTGACTGGTACATGTTCAGGGAGGCTGCAACATATGACGACTCTACCAACTTGGAGGAATACACAGCATCAGTGACCAGCTACATCAGCAAGTGCATTGATGATGTCACTTTCTCCAAGACAATCACGACATGCTCCAACCAGAAGCCGTGGATGACTGTGGAGGTGTGCGTGTTGCTGAGGACCCGAGACTCCGCCTTCAGAGCAGGTGACAAGGCAGCCCTAAGAACAGTGAGGGCCAAACTGTCCCGGGCCATCAGAGAGGCAAAGCATACACACACCCAGAGAATCCACAGTCACTTCCACAGTCAGCATACAGAGAGGAGGTGCAGCGGCTAATGGACTGGTGTAGAGCCAACAACCTGTCTCTGAATGTCAACAAAACAAAGGAGATGGTTGTTGACTTTAGGAGAGCACAGAGTGATCACTCTCTGCTGAACATCGACAGCTCCTATGTGGAGATCATCAAGAGCACCAAATTCCTTGGTGTTCACCTAGCGGAGAACCTCACCTGGTCCCTCAACACCAGCTCTATTACCAAGAAAGCCCAACAGCATCTCTACTTTCTTAGAAGGCTGAGGAAAGTACATCTCCCACCCCCCATCCTCACTACATTCTATAGGGGGACTATTGAGAGCATCCTGAGCAGCTGCATCACTGCCTGGTTTGGGACTTGCACAGTTTCAGACTGCAAAGCCCTGCAGAGGATAGTGAGGATAGCTGAGAAGATCATCAGGGTCTCTCTTCTCTCCATCAAAGACATTTGCAAAGACACTAGCATTGTGGATGACCCCACACACCCATCATACAAACTCTTCACCCTCCTGCCGTCTGGCAAGAGGTACTCCTAAGGATGCTTTGAAGGGAGAACAATCGTAATAGTATTGTTGGAAGAAACTGAATCGCTGAATGGAGTTTATTTACACAGTCTGAAGGCAACTCAAACAAAAATAATGCTTTTCAGTTGCCAACATAAAACTGCTGCTTTTCAGCTAGACAGTGAAGCTTCCATAACACACACTGTGCTCGCGTTAAGCTGTCCCTCTTTCAGAGGACTGGGACATCTTTTATCTGAGGACTCTTTCCAAACAAACCAAACAGAAGGGTCACAAATTGATGGTTTTAGTTTGTTTAGGTGGTAAATTTGACGAGCCCCGCCCCTATTCATATGCACTAGTTCATAGTCAACTTCCCCAACTTGCCATGTTTCCTCAAAAGGCCCTTGCCAATTCACGAGTAATTTAGAGCTCGATGTGGGCAGCAATACAGATTGAATACTTAATCTTCCTGTACAAACTCCCGTAGCTGAGCTCCCCTGTTATACAGCCAGGACTGACGTTCTTGAGCCTGTAACAAATTCTCCTGTGATAGACACCCTAGTGTGTGGAGTTTTGCTCTCAGTTCAAGTAAGTATTGAATTACATTTTTGCTTTGTGAAGGTCCCTCCTCCCAATTTTCCTTCATGATGTCTAACACGCCACAGGGCTTACGCCCAAATAACTATTAAAACAGAAAACCTTGTGGAGGCTTGCAGGACAGTTAATTTTAGGTGGATGTCCTTACCACTTTCTCTCTCCCCAGATGGGTGCTATATATATATATATATATATATATATACACACACACCTTCCAATATATATATATATATATATATATATATATATATATATTTTATTTTTACATAAAAATTATTTACATATTTCTTTACATACAGATTTCCAAGTATGGGGGCATAGAAGCCCTTGTGACTGAGCTGTATGGGGGTTCAGGGGTCTCCAGAGAGAAACTTTATAAAATGTAAAAGTCTGAATGGACCATTTTAATATTTTCATTAATGTGAGAAAGACTAGCTTACAAACTAGTAATTGTTTTGTCTTTCATCCTTGTCAGAGATGATGAAATCTGAATAATTTCACAAAATTAGAACAGAAATCTGTTTGTTTATTATTAAAGGCTTGGAACGTGCTGATTAATAAAACAAAATTTAGAAAGAGAAAACTTTATGGTCTGAAGGCGCTCTGGAAACATGCACCTCATGTTTACGCACATGTGGGGAAAAGAGGATGCGGGTGCGGCCCAGGACAGGGCATCGGTGAAGCTTGTTTCAGAGACGAGAAGGCGTAATCATCGTCATGATGTCTTGCCGTCAAGATGGATTCAATCTGGGGTCCGGATCCGGAACGCGGTGACCTGCGTAGCGGGGGCAATAGCAACTTCATACAGTCTGAGGCTGCGTTTCCGCTGAAGTGGAAGAAATCCGCACAAAGCCATTCCCAACGCTAGAGAACCGCTTGCCCCGCACTGCTATCAATTTTACAACCACTTTGCGAGCTTGACGCTCGGCTTCCATAGGAAGAAATTGAAAGCGCTCACTCACATTCGCTCAGCACGTGCCAGAGGAAACATATGACAAGAAAGCCAAACTGCTAGTGTTTTTATAAACATGCATGTCTAGATGTAGAACACAGGCTAAGTATCGAAAATTACTCAAAAGCTTATCGTCGATATCGTGGAGTTTTTTTTTTTATCATGATAAATATTTATATCGTTTTATCGCCCAGCCCTACTTGCATGTGTCTGTTCATGGGCAATGGGCAGGCCTGAATGCCAGAAGACTCAATGCCACATTGAGGTAAGCAGTTGCTTATATACTCTTACTCTGGCAGTGTTTACGCACATGTGGGGAAAAGAGGATGCGGGTGCGGCCCAGGACAGGGCATCGGTGAAGCTTGTTTCAGAGACGAGAAGGCGTAATCATCGTCATGATGTCTTGCCGTCAAGATGGATTCAATCTGGGGTCCGGATCCGGAACGCGGTGACCTGCGTAGCGGGGGCAATAGCAACTTCATACAGTCTGAGGCTGCGTTTCCGCTGAAGTGGAAGAAATCCGCACAAAGCCATTCCCAACGCTAGGGAACCGCTTGCCCCGCACTGCTATCAATTTTACAACCACTTTGCGAGCTTGACGCTCGGCTTCCATAGGAAGAAATTGAAAGCGCTCACTCACATTCGCTCAGCACGTGCCAGAGGAAACATATGACAAGAAAGCCAAACTGCTAGTGTTTTTATAAACATGCATGTCTAGATGTAGAACACAGGCTAAATATCGAAAATTACTCAAAAGCTTATCGTCGATATCGTGGAGTTTTTTTTTTTATCATGATAAATATTTATATCGTTTTATCGCCCAGCCCTACTTGCATGTGTCTGTTCATGGGCAATGGGCAGGCCTGAATGCCAGAAGACTCAATGCCACATTGAGGTAAGCAGTTGCTTATATACTCTTACTCTGGCAGTGTGATTGGTCGGCATAAATTACTTTCTCCTCTCAAACCTTGTTCAATGAAACTCCATCAAAAGTTTACCTGAAGTGACTTATCTAGATGTGTTGTTGATACTGAGTATATACGCGAGAGAAGCAATGAAATTGTATCATAGTTCAGATGCTCACAATTATTTCCTCAGTGGATGGATTGGGAATATTCGGCCACTATTATTATAATCAATTAAGCTTTTCAATGAAACTGTCTGAATGACCTGTGGACAATGTAAGGATTTTGTTTTGATTTGTGTGTGTGTGTTCCTAATTTGTAAGTCATTTAGGATAAAGGTGTCTGCTAAATGACTAAATGTAATGGTAAATAACTTGTGCAGCTTCATTTATTTTAATGGGAGCGATCACTTTTATAGCTCTACCTCTCAAACGTATAATTATTTTACATAAATGTCGATGAGATGTGTGTTACAGTTGTTGGTACTGCATGTCATCTCACTTTACTGAAGCATTCATGTGTCCATTTTCTGTTGCTTTTTTGGAGATCTAAATACTTGAATTTCTGTTAGTTCGAGGCATTCAGGGAGCATACAGCCACTGAACAACATGGTCCACATTTTAATAATGACATTTTATGACAATCGTGCTAAAGGGATAGTTCAACCAAAAATGAAAATACTCTCATGATTTACTCACCCTCCTGGCATCCCAGATGTGTATGACTTTCTTTCTTCAGCAGAACAGAAGATTTTTAGAAGAATATTTCCGCTCTTTAGGTCCTCACAATGCAAATGAATGGGTGCCAAATTTTTGAAGCGCCAAAATCCACATAGAGGAAGCATAAAAGTAGTCCATATGACTCAAGTGGTTAAATCCATATCTTCAGACACGATATGACATATATGTATACAGCATCGTGAGCAAGAGTGTTCCCTTTACAAAAAGCTTCACTTTGATGCTGCGCTGCTAAGCGCTATGGGGAAACAATCTTATTGTGAGCTGCTCTGAACATATGTGTAACACGTCAATGAAATTGACTGGAATTTATAGCCTCGGTTGGTGAGATCATTGGACGCACCTGTGGCCAGGCTATAAATAGGAGGCGTCACCAGAGTGTCGTCAGACATTTTTCTTCAGAGCTTTCTCTCTGTGTGTTTTCACAAAACTCTTGTTAGAAATTTGTTAAAAAATCTAAGTCTTTTCCTTCCTTCTCTCTTTTATATATATATAAAAAAAAAGAAAAAGAAAGGGGAAAATGGCGGAAAAACAGGGCAAACAATGCGTGTTTCCTTGTCAGCGTTCTATGTCTGACAAGGACACGCATCAATTTTGCTTTGTTTGCTTGGGGGAAGAGCACGCTACTCTCGCGTTGGAACAGGGCGGGTGCTCTCATTGCGACCTACTTTCGGTCGGGATGCTTTGCGCTCGCCTTGCTTACTTCCGAGAGCCGGCACCCACACTTCATTCGTGGGGCTCTCGCATGGATCTGGCTGAGGAGCGAGAGACGGGTTCGCCCCTTTCGCTCGCTCTCTCCCCAGATCCTGCTGGTCCCTCGCGTGATCCTGAAGCGTGCTTCGGCGCCTTTCAGTTCGCGAGGGGGACCTCCATTCCCTTGGATCAGATTCCGAGTTAACCGCATCTGAGCGCTCCAATCGCGATTCTAAATCTTCGGAGGAGCTGCTTGATGTGATTACTCGCGCGGTGGCCAGACTTAAAATAGATTGGCCACGTGACCAAGTTCCCCCCAAGCACTCTAAGTTAGAAGACAGATTTCTGTCTGGTGACCAAGGGAAGGGAACACCTCATCAGTCCCTTCCCTTCTTTGATGATCTCCACGACGAGCTTTCTCGTTCTTGGAATAAACCTTATACCTCGCGCGTTCACGTGCCCTCCACGTCAGTATATTCGACTATCGTGGGCGCTGAGGCGCGAGGGTATTTAAAGATGCCACCGGTCGAAGAGACACTTGCGGGTTATCTCTCGCCGGGTTCGGCATCGTCGCTTAAGAAATCTGCTCTCCCCTCTAAGCCATACAGGGTAACCTCCATGCTGGTTGGGAAAGCATATCAAGCGGCGGGTCAGGCTGGTGCTGCGCTGCACACCATGGCTGTCTTGCAGGCGTACCAGGCTGACCTACTAAAAGACTTGAGTGCTGGAAGAGACCTCGACGACGAAGCTTTTTCTGAACTTCGTCGAGCTGCGGATTTGTCTCTCCGTGCCACCAAGCAGTCAGCCCGTGCTATTGGCCGGTCTATGTCCACTTTGGTCAGCACTGAGAGGCACTTATGGCTTAATCTATCCGGCATCAAGGATAAGGACAGAGTTTTCCTCCTTGATGCCCCAGTTTCGCCTTCTGGTCTCTTTGGAGACGCCATGAATTCGGTTATCTCCAGATTCCAGGAGGCGAAAAGCCATGAGGAAGCCTTTGGGCAATTTCTTCCTCGTCGCACTCAGGGGGCGAGGCCGTCGGTCACCCAGTCTCGCCCTGATTCTGTTAGGAGGGAGGTTCAAAAACAGAGCGTGGCAAGTCGTGCTCCCCCTCGCAGTGATTGGGGACAGGCTCGTCACCCTCAGCAACCTCCCAAACAAGACCTCAGGGCTTGTATCTCCAAGAGAAAGAAGCCCTGATGGTCCTGTATCCAACCCTGTGAGGGTAGTTCCCTTCGGGACGGGGCGCGTGTATCATTCACTTCGGCCCTCCCGATACCCTCACGAAACCTCTTCACTCCCGCCACCCTTGGTGTTTCGGGTGACAGAGGTTTCCAACAAGATGTTGAATGTACCGTTGCTCCCTGCCATAATCCAGGACACGGAACATTCGACACCCCCCTCGACAGGAAGTCTTGAAATTAGTTCCCATCTCAGAGAACCTGGCAGCGTGGGAACTTCTGCCAGGTATTTCTATGTGGGTTCTAAAACAGTAGAAAAAGGCTTGCCGCTCTCCGAGCTTCAACGGCGTGGTTTCCACTACCGTAAGCCCGGAACACGCATGTCTACTTCAGGTAGAACTGCAAAATCTCTTGGAAAAAAGGGGCCATAGAACATGTTCCCCTTCCAAAGAAAAAAAAAAAAAAAGTCAGGCTATTACAGCAGATACTTCCTGGTCCGGCCTAGCCCTATCACCCCGCACATTCACGAAATGCATGGATGCAGCACTGGCTCCTTTGCGACTCCAGGGCATCCGCATTCTGAATTATCTAGACGACTGGCTGATCCTAGCCCAGTCTCAGAAACTGGCAGTTCAGCACAGGGATATCGTCTTGGCTCATCTAGGTTCCCTGGGTCCGAGACTCAACGCCAAAGGAGCGTTCTTTCCCCGACCCAGAAAATTTCCTATTTAGGGGTCATATGGAATTTGATCACGGTGCAGGCACAGTTGTCTCCCGCTCGTGTCATCTCCACTCAGAACCCCCTGAGCAATCTCAGGCTAGGTCAAGGTTGCACTGTTCTTCAGGATCAACGAATATTAGGTCTCATGGCGTCTGTGTCCACGGTGATTCCTTTGGGCCTTCTCCATATGAGACCGTTTCAGCTGTGGCTAAAAGCCAGGGGGTTTCATCCAAGGGCCAGTCCCCTCAGGCAAATAAGGGTTACGTGCCCAGTGCTTCGTTCCCTTTCTATGTGGTTCAGACCCCGGTTCTTACCTTGGGTCCCACTCTAGGTGCGTCTTGTCGTCGCAGGCTGCTAACGACAGACGCCTCCCTGACGGGCTGGGTAGCGGCCTCAAGTGGTCGTCCGGCTTAAAGGGATAGGAGGGTCGTCAGTTCGGTTGTCACAGTAACTGTCTCGAGCTGATGGCCGTATTTCTGGCCCTGAAATACTTCCTCCTGAGGCTGCCATGTCTTGGTGCGGGTGGGCAATACAGTGGTAGCCTCTTACATAAACCATCGGGGGATCCACGTTCACGTCAGCTGAATTTCTGGCACGTTCGATCCTCCTTGGGGCCCAGGGCAGCTCAGGGCAGTTTCGTCCCTGGATGCCCGTGTGTGTGTGGGAGCAGATTTACTAATCTAGGGTAGAAGAGGACCTCTTCGCCTCTATGATAGCGCAATGTCTCCTCTACTTCTCCCTAAGTCACCCAGCCCCCTTGGGTCTGGGCTCAAAGGCACTTACGTGTCCCCCGGTTCTTCTGCTCCCGGGAGTCTTGGTAAGGTTCGCCAGCAAGGGTCTTGCCTCCTTTTAATGGCGCTGCGCTGGCCGAATAGGATATGTTTCTCGAATTCCTCTCCTTGACGGCTCGCCTTGGGCGATTCCGGACAGGAAGGACCTTCTCATCACTGGTCCGAATTGTGAAAACTCTCATGCTTGGCCCCTAAGGGTACCAACTGAGGTTCACAGGGCTTTCTATTGAAGTTTCTGAGAACATTTCAAGTGCTACGGCTCCCTCCACTTGGAACTGATCTGGGTAGATTTTACAGGGCAGAAGAGGACCTCTTCGCCTCATTTGATAGCGCAATGTCTCCTCTACTTCTCCCCGAGTCGCCCAGTTTCCCCCCTAAGTTCATATTACAGAACCAGCTAACTGCCAGTTTGCTTCAGTTCTGGATTTTCTGTAGAAAGAACTGTCAGCGGGCACTTGCCTCGCCACTGCCAGGTTCTATGTGGCTTCCACTGCGGTTTGCCATGCCTTGGTGGGCGGGGTGCCCCCTAAGAGGCGTCCTTGCTAGGACCTCTTCACAGGGTAAGACCCCTTTTTAGACCTCTAGAGTCAGCGTTTGGTAGACTTCTGACTCTCAGGATGGTTTTTCTTATGGCAATTACGTCTCTAAGGAGACTTGGGTACCTACAGGCTCTGTCTCTTTTGCCGGCCTGTTTAGAGTTTGCCCCAGAATGACCAAAAGCATTCTTTGCACCCTCACCCTAACTACCTGCCCAAGGTGTCTTTAGCGTCCCTTGGCCGGTTATTTTCTAAGCCTTCTGCTCCCTGCCGTTTGTAACGCCGGAGCAGCTAAGACTTCTCAGACTCTGTCCAGTCTGTACCCTTCACACTTATGTCCACCGCTTTTGCTAGTGGCGTAAAGTCAGGGCACCAATTCTTCACTTGGAAGCCATGACCGGGGGGCGGTCACTTCCTGGCAGACTATGTCACTTTGGGTGAGGTACATTTTTGCCCCGGCCTACGAGGCGCGCGGTCAAGCTTCGCCAGTAGGTTTTAGGGCGCACTCTACCAGAAGGCTGTTCTCCTTTAAAGCCTCAGCTAGAGGCCTCTCTCTGCAGCAAGTTTGTGATGCGGCAGGCTGGTCCTCCCCGCACACATTCATCTGGTTTCATGCTCATGTTTCTAGATGTTCATGCTACCCCGGGCTCTTATGCCCTTGGGTCGACATCTACGCTCATGTCTAAGCAAGTTTGTGATGCGGCAGGCTGGTCACCTCCGCACACATTCTTCAGGATCTATGGTTTGGCTAGATGCTCCTGCTACCCCGGTATGCCCTTGGGTCGACATCTACGCTAATGTCTAAGCAAATTTGTGCACACATTCATTAGATTCTATAGTTTGGATGTCCATGCTACTCCGGGTTTTTACGCCCTCGAGTCGACATCTCAAACTCATGCAGGAACAAGTTTGTGACGTGGCGGGCTGGTCCTCTCCACGCACATTCTACAATTTTCTACATGGGCTAGGATGTTTTTGCTACCCCGGACTATGTCCTTGGGTCGACATCCCAGGCTCATGCCAAATCCAAGTTCATGGTACGAACTTTTGAGTTAGAGCCATTGGGTCGGCTTCTCAAACTCATCTTTGACTTTGTGGGCTAGATTCTCCGCTACTCCGGACTCTTATGTCTTTGAGTCGACATCTCAAGCTCATGTCTAACCAGGTTTGTGATACGGCAGGCTAGTCCTTTCCGCACACACTCTTCGGATTTTATGGTGTTAGATGTTCTGCTACTCCAGGCTTATGCCCTTGAGTCGACATCTCAAGCTCATGTCTGGAACCTCTCGCGTTCTGTGAAAACACTTCACAACGATCAGGGGTCCGGACAGCCCCAGTGCGGCGGCGTGGGCATTTCGTTCCCCATAGCGCTTAGCAGCGCAGCATCAAAGTGAAGCTTTTTGTAAAGGGAACGTCTCGGGTTACTTGTGTAACCCTTGTTCCCTGAAAAAAGCGGCACGAGATGCTGCGCTTTTTTTGCCGCACTGGGACGTCCCAGGACCGCTCTTCAGAAAAATAATCTGACGACACTCTGGTGACGCCTCCTATTTATAGCCTGGCCACAGGTGCGTCCAATGATCTCACCAACCGAGGCTATAAATTCCAGTCAATTTCATTGACGTGTTACACATATGTTCAGAGCAGCTCACAATAAGATTGTTTCCCCATAGCGCTTAGCAGCGCAGCATCTCGTTCCGCTTTTTTCAGGGAACAAGGGTTACACAAGTAACCCGAGACGTTTCCCACTAGGACAGTTTATTTTGAAAAAGAGGGGAGAACAGTTACGGAATTTAACATGGGAGTACAATACCAAACTGATGAGGATTGGTAGAAGCAGACAGCCTGTCTGTACATGGCGATGGTGCGAGGAACTGTATGGTGGGGAAAAAAATTCTGTGAAAAGTCAAAAGAAGATTGCAATATGTCATTGTAACTATATCAGATATAAATAATAAAACACAGGAACTTTTTGAATGGGCTTTTTTTTTTTTATGTAAAAGATGTACTAAAAATGGTGCAAATAGTGTCAGATACTACTTGCACCCATATTTAATTACTAACACACAGTATGTAAATAAGCATTCTCACATTTTAAGTAATTTTTATTGGAAATTCAGTTTGAAGTTATTTTACAGCATATATTATTATGATTGTTCACCTTAGGAAAGGCATAATTTCTGAGGAATGAGAATGGCCTTTGTTGATGCATTGTACAGTAGCTTGGTTATCTCAGTGGACTAGAATGCTTTTTGAAGTCCATGCTTTCTCCCACAAAAGGCTGCGTCTACTAGAGTATACAATTTGATCAAGATGGACACCTAAAAACTAAATGGATGTGGAAGGACCTGCTGTTTTCTCTAGGGAAATGGGAATTCCTAGGGCAGCGAAAACCCTCTGGATTTTAGCTGCTGGAGGCACTTCATGGGGCAAAATCGCAAGGAACTCATCGAGTAGGTGTACGAGGCAAGGAACTGCATAATTATTAGACAGAATCCAGCAGACGGCTTCAGACAAAGTGTCGAAAATGTTGGGGCTGCTTTTGCAGCTGAAAGTTAGATGTACTGTGAAAAAATATTTATCATGCCATTGCACTCCAAAAAGATTCCAAAATTCAGGGTGGATGGGCATGACTTTAAATGCTGATGTAATGTCAACTTTAGTGAGCCAGGCCCCATGGCCAACGTTTTTGATCATTTTGATGGCTTGATTGATGCTGTGATGGTGGAGAGAGAATTCTTCATGTGGAATCAGGCTGTTAATGCTTGGAAGGGGAAATCATGAGGGGCTCAGAATGGACTGATCATAAAGCCAGATTCCACTTCTTTATTGATAAGGTTATCTATCACCTCCGTTTCCATGATTGCTGATTGTAGATTGTCGCAAATGACGTTCATGGAGGGCAACCTCTCTAGCCTGGGACTAAAGTCGTGTATAAGACCACACAGAAGATAATTGGTGAAAAGTCTCCCAGGATGATTCACTAATTCTTTAGCAAGGTGAGAGATAATAATAGGTGTAGACATATACTTTTTAAGATCTTTATTTTTTCCCTGACTTCAGGACGAGACAGATAGAGCGGGCACTGAAGCAATAATTACAAACGTAAGAAACGACAGCACTGCCTAGTACAATTAAGAATTAAAATTGTTGCAAACTTGTCTGACTGAAGAAAGGTGAACTAACCTGCCCCTAGAATAGTAATTGGTTTGAGAATTGGGAAAGGTCTTCGAAGGGCTTGGGACGTAGCTTGTGGATTTGCCTGGGTTTGGATCAAACCATGTCGAAATGTTTGGGTTCATCAGATGACAGGATGTTGTTGGGTAGTCCGATGATCTATATACAGTGCACGAAATATTGTGGAAACCTAAGAAAACCCTGCAGAGGAGATCAACCAGGGCTCCCCAGTAAGGACACTGGTTCCACTTAGCCACTTCAATGGAACATTTGGTGGAGAACAGATTGTTGTAGGTCAAAAAATGACTCCCATCGAAGGTATATAATTGGCATATAATCATTTAGTTTGCAGTGTCTATGGGGAAACACTGAACTAATTACTTCAGTGTAAAGGAGGAACAGCCAGGGGGGTTGCTGTGTAGTGGGTGTAAGGAGTGGAGTGAGTTGGCAGCGGGGTGCTATATGGAAATAGATCCGGAGCAGTTGCCACCTGCTGAGGCAGCCTCGAACCGTGGGTGGCTCTGGAGATCAGCAGATTGGCAGGATAGAGAGAAGTAGGCATGGCTAAAGAGGGAAAACCCAGAACCGGAGCAGTTGTTGCTTGTGGAAGCAACATCATGCTGGCTTCCACTCCGGTTACCGACATGTAAGGCATATTGGCAGGATAGAGAGAAGTAGGCAGAGCTGAAAGAGCAAAACCCAGAACTGGAGCGGTTGTCACTTGCGAAGGCAACCTCATGCCAGATTCCACTCCGGTTCCCAGCAGGTGAGGCAACAGAGGAGGATTGGTGATAACTGTTTGCAGAGGAGAAGCCTGTGAGGTGGATAGAGGGCAGAACGGAAGCGGAGATGGGGCTCCCGAATCGAAATGCCCAGTGCTTGTCGGAGCGGCTGAGAGGTGCAACTGGAGAGAAAAAGAGAGCAGAGAATGGGGTCTGCTGAGGCAGGGGTAGAGGCACGGGCCTCGCTAGCTGTAGGCCTGTTGCGGAGGTTGTAGATGGAGTTGAATCAGAGTGTATATTTAGATTTTGAGCAAAACATGTTTGGAAGAACACCGGGAAGTCTTGGATGGGTTTTTGGAGGTTTCAGGGGCTTTTAGGGCAGATGGTTAACCATGCTGACCAGATACATATAAATCATACAGTTGAGTCTTATTTAATCTATGAGAAAAATTTATATCGAAAGCTGCCAATGCTTGATGTAGTCCTTTTCCTGTCCGTTTAAAAATGATGGAGATACGGCCCTCGATTCAATGGGCTGAGATGGAGTCTCAGGAAGTGTGAAGGATTCTTCATTGGACGGGAAAAGCTCTATTTCAGACATATTCGTGGGCTTGAGAGTAGGGCCAAATGCCGGAAGAATTGTCGCAGGGCAGAGGTAAGCGGCGGCTTATATACGCTTACTCCAGCATTGATTAGTTGGATAAAATTAACATGCTCCTCCCAAACTTAGTTAAGAACTCCATATATTTCTGCATTCTTGCAATATCTTGCCTTTTTCAGATTTTTACTGTAGAATATACTACACAGACCTTCATGTTCTTGTGAACGTGCTCTGTATCATTAATCTGTATCACAGGCCAGAAGAAAAATGTGAGTCCACTTCCTCACTTCTCACATCCCACAAACTTTCCCCAATGTTACATAATAATTTAACACAAAACTCCATCATCAATAAAGCATGGGAATGCAAAGATGGGAATACCAGTAAAAATAGCAGAGGCAGATAAAAAGGATTGAGGGAGGAATAGGACAGCCAAAGATTGAGAGTGAATGAGAAATCAAAAAATAATTGGAGTAGGCAGTAAAAAATGTCAAAAGGGGAGAAAGGGAGTGAAGGAGAGATAAAACATTTCATTTCTCCTACAGGAAGATAGGACAAATGTTCATGCTTCCAGGCATTGACTTAACACAGACAGTAAAATGTCATCCATAGAAGCCCTTTCTCTTGCTCTGAGCCATCTCTCATAACAGCACAGAGAGCTGGAGGATACTGCAATGTGCCACAGAACTTTAGAAACTAATGCCACTATATGCATAGCACCCACCATTTGCACCCAGAGTAAAGTGCATGATATGTTGATCTTTTCCCTAAAAATTTGAGGTTAGGATTAACCCCTTGGTTTTAGGTTTTGAGACACATTTAGGGTTTGGGTTAGTTTGAGGCAGGGTTAGCCCTAGTGTCAGGCATAGTGGTAGGATTACGGTTAGGGAGGAGTTTGAGTTTATGTTAGGGTTACAGAAAAAGGGATAAAGAGAATCTTTAGGTTGCATTAACAGCAATACATTATATTGCAGCAGTAAAGCATTAGCATTAACCTTACAGTAGGTTGAAGGTTGTGGCTGGGTTTGGTAGAACATAAAATATAAGAGCATCTCTGTGTATGTTATTGTGGTTTGTCTAACATTTAATGTTCTGTCATGATCAACCCACAGGGTGGTCAAAACAAACACACCTAAACATTTTTGATTCTTTAAGATATCTGTAGCCATGGCTGATTTTTCTTTTTCTGCATGCACAGTTCTGAGTATATTAAGCTTTATTAAACCAGCTAAAAAATTAAATATTCACTCTTCCTCTCTTATTAATCTATTTTACATGGAAGCCTTTGCAAATTATAGGCTACCATGTTTTTTACATTCAAAAGGTTTTGACTGTTGTGGATTGATGGAATAATCATGATGGATTTCATTTGGTGTCCTGAGTGATCTGCATGTCTCTTAACTCATTCAGTCCATCTGTGATTCCACATCTCTGAAAATTTCTTACACACCCTTTGTGAGTGTTGCCATGGCAATAGTCCCAGAGTAAGCAAACTTTGTTCTGAATTATATTCCACCAGAGCCTCGTTCAGAATAATTTGACACAGAATTCAAGACATTTTGAAAATTCCCTCAGTTTGAACTCGCCAACATCATTATTGGGCATCTTTTTTCACTTTCACCCTGAATTGCGCACACAGTTGCACAAAAACAAACCGCAACCATCTTGTATGGATGATTTAGAATTATATTTAGTGCCTAACTGGAAGATGTTTAAATTTGAGATAAAATATTGTGAAATTCTGAGGACAGCACAGAATTCCCAAAGCTCCAAACATCTTATCATTTAAGAGGTCTAACTACTTCAGGGTGATTCGATCATGTATAGCTTCAAAACACTGGAATTCTGTACACTAAACATGGAAAGAAAGTTGAGCACTTTCTGGTCTATCTGTCTTATGTATTCACCTATTGGGTTTTTTTAGCACTTAAGGTTACTTTAAGTTTGATATCATATTAACTTTTCAAACACTTTTCAAAAGTGTTTCTGACAACTTAAATTAAGTTTCTATAATTTTTTTTAAATCTAAAGAATCTATGAAAATGTTCCTCTACAGCTTCTGAAGATTTACTATGCAAGCTGACAGGAAACTGAATTCATGTTACAGCATTAGTGTCATAGCCGTGACTGATTATAATCTACAGATCTCTTTAACCTTGGACAATCTTCTTAGAGCAACCTGGCTGGGGTTAAGGGTCTTGTTAAATGCAGTAATGGTGAAACTGTTCTCACCACTTAACTTAACACTAACACAATCCAGACTGCAATAACCAGCAGGGAATGAAGGATGGAAGTGGATAAGTGAACACTGAAAGGGAGGGCAGGCATTAAAATGTGAACATCCAGTTCTGCCCTGACCCAGTACTCTCAGCTGCTTCCTTTATGTTTTGTTCTCTGCATTGGACCATAATGTTCAGCAAATACATTTTATTTAAATACTTAATATCACACAAGAAAGATGTGCTTATATTCATTATAACTGCATGATTGAGAGTGTGATATTGCTTTCCAATAAAGAAGATATTATTACTGAGTGACTTATATTTTAGACCTAATATAGCTAGTTATTTTGTCTATTTTTGCTCCACTAATAGAAATAGTTGCAAAGAAGCCAGAAGGATCAACCGTTGCATGTTGGTAAGTAATGCACAGAATGTCAAACTGTCTTGAAAGTTGCAAATACTGACAAGCGGAATGATGCAAATAATTGTGTGTTCCAGTGCTGTGATGAATATCATCACTGTTGGAACGTTGCTTGTCCAATCAGATTTGAGGATTGGAACTAACTAAAGGTCGGCACGGGTCTTAAAATAAAAACCAAACCCGACTTGTAGGCTACTTGAGACCATGTGACCCAACCCTACTTGGCCCTGAAAGATACCATTCAGAAAACTGAAAATGAAACCTGAAATTGCTCCCTTTCTGTATAATAAATTTTCCAAGCAAGTATTGCTGCAATAGGCTGGTAAGCATTGTAGCCAACATTCATTTCATTGCAGTAATGTAACATTAAACATCCACAGTTTTAACAAGGCACAGTGGTCCCTCAGCACGGTAGAGTAGAAAGGGTAAAAACATTGGCTTACCATTTATCAAATGCCAAAACTTTGCTTGGTGCATAATAATCTGGAATAATGTGTCATAATGTGCCTCTTTGCAGCCTGAATTTATTCAGAACAGTTCATCTTTGTGACACCTGCACTAAAAACAAGCTAGATGCAGTGCATTGAATAAAACAAAACTCAGGTGTCTTGACATGCGTTTTTGAAACGTATAGTTCTCTTTAACTTGACATTGTGTCTAAAAAATGTGCCAGTCCTGTGCGAGATGCTAAAGACACAAGAGTTGGTGGAACAGTCAAAGACCGCCGTCCAGCATGTGTTTACATAGGAAAATAATGGGAAAACAGAGCTGATGCACACAAAAACACGTTTGGTGTGAACGGCCCCCAGTGGTGTGTCCAGACTTTTTTGTAATAATAATAACAATAATAATAACAATAAGAAGAAAAAGAAGAAGATGTGAAGTTTCAGGAATTTCAATAGTCAAAAGTTATTTAGTTAAATAACTGTTTAATTGTTATTTAATGTAAATCCTGCAAAACACAGAAGACTCCAAATAGCTTGTATTTTTTTAATTTTGTATTTTTTTCAGTATAATATGTATGCATGTAGTGTCACATAAAACTGCATAAATGTTAATATGCTAATTTGTTTACGGTCTCAACAACGCAGCACATGTACTGCGGCATGATGGAATTTTGTCAAGTAGGCAATTGTTTAATTTAAAGACAGTTAAATATATATTAAATATATTTTTTAATCTTATCATAGGCCTAAAAATAAAAAATGTGCATGGATTTAAGTTTTCTGTACTCAATATAGCAATATATTGGGACTGACTAAAGCAGTATGATTATTTAATTAAACATTGCTTAAAAAAATTACTTCATTTAGTTAGGCTATATAAAGAAAATCTTACATTTTATTGGCCTATTATTTTTGTTAACTCAAAAACATGATTATAAGCAATGTATGTAGAAATCGTAGAGCTGGGTGCTTCAAACATTATTGATCTATCTGAAAATGTATTTACTGTGCTAATTAATTTAAAATATTAACCTTGATTATACAGTAAATACTGGGATTATTGGATCAAATTTATAGGAATATTTGCCTATAACTGAACTGGTGATTGTAATGCTTACTCTCTTTAATTAAAAAGAAGGATAATCTGGAAAATTTGTCCCAAAATGCAGGGTTGCTCTTTTCCCAACAAAAGGAAACACAATTGTTGATTTCTCTTTAAATAAATAAATGCTTTACAGAATAAAATGCTTAAGAAAAATATACCTCAATCCAAATGCAACAGTCAACATTATGTGAAGTTGTGAAAATAGTGTTCATTTCTGGTGTCTTATCATTGGCCAACATCCATTTCAGACACAATAGTTGTCAAACAACAACAGTTAATGTTCTCCCAGGCAGATTCACTGGCTTACCTGCATGTCAGTTCACATTGGACTACCTTTACCTAGGGGTTATCCTTTCAGGGCATTTGAAAACACGCTGAAATCTTTACTGGCACGGGAATACGCAGCCCAGAAAAAGAGAGGAAAAATTACTGATATGACCGTTTTGAATGGGAATCAAATGAATGAGAAACTCTAGTAATCATTACATTGCCCACATCCTCATATGAGCGTTTATGTCATCACATGGTTCGTTGGGGTTGTGTTTTACTGATGGTGTCAGTAATTAATATTAGGAAGGGGACGCATAATTTTTTGCTATTTGATTACCTTGTTCGTGCTGTTTGATGATATTATCATCCCTTCCTCCCTGGTTTTGCCTTCTAGCAGGTGAGTAAACTTTTCTTATGGGCAGACAGACAGCAGCACAGGTGGAATGGGGCGTTTAGCACAGCAGAAAATGCACAGCTGAGACTGTGGCAATGAACGATTATCTCGTTATTTGTCGCAAGTTTCTCATGACAAAAAAGCACAAAGAACAGAAATAATACATTTCCTAAAACATTATGCTATAAAACTGAATATTGGAACAAAAGGCATCACAACTGTAACTCCGCCAGGACTCGGGACATGGGACGCGTCTTGTAAAATTAGGACTGTTGATGTCTGGCTGGGATAGAAGAGCATACTGTTCACTTCAAGCACTGGTGACAGGATGGTTGATCATAGTGCTGGTTGTTGTAAGCTGTTTGCAGTGAATGGTACCATCTTGTGAGCTTTATTATCATGCAGAAACTGGCAGCAACAAAATGACGTTAGGATTGATGTATGCAGTCATGAAATCACATTTCGAAATCTGAGTCTGTCAAATGTTGGACAGCATTTGTAATAATTATCCTTTTTTTTTTAATCGGCAGATGAGTTTTTAGATAATGCAGCCCCTGGCCATGCAAGTCTAAATCTCAAGCTACAAGGAATTAAAGCAATGTTTTAATGATTAAAGCTTTATGTCTAATAATGATAAAAAGCTTGAAAATTCATGCAATTGCTCTGGAATTTGCTAGGTTGTAAATTAGTGTCACGTACAATTGCACCTGTATGATTTTTAGATACATTGACTCGTAACGTGCAGGGCCTCATGACCTCCTGAGTGTCAGAACTCTGTCTTATTGTTTTATGAATACTGAGGCTTTGGACAAAGAAATCCATTGGCATACTGTTTTTGGCATACTATAGTAGGGAAGTATGCATATTCGGACACAGCTAATGACAAATGCTCCCATAAGTGACTGATATTGTGTCATTTACAGATTGTAATTCATGCTAAGGTCATTATCCACTGAGGGTTTAAATGTGTTTCAGAGGACAATGACGACAGTATGAGATAAAGCATGAGATAGATGCAGTGCAGATCCTCGACGTAGGATTGTATCGAAGTGCTCAGTAGAGAGTAAGAGCACCCTGAATTTACAATGCCTGGCTCTCAATCTGTGACATTCACAGCTGCCTTATCTGTTGCCAGCATGCAGAGAGACTGCTGAGGGTTGATTCAGGACAGCCCAAGCACATGTGCATGCAAACAAATGTATAAAAGAACACACATTCACATATACATATTGTAATTAGTACATGCTCTCTACAGTAGAGCCCAAAAGTGGTTTATTTAGTTTTTTTTTTTTCTGGTTACTCAATACAAAATGTTTCACTACAAATTACTGTATATTATTAGCATTACAAATTGATTGAAATAAATGAATGCAATAAATAAATAAATAAAAGTCCAAAAAAGTCCAAAGCAAAAAATACTGCCAAGTTCCAATGTTGTCACAGACTTTTGGACCCCACTGTACATAAAAATAATGTTCAAACATACAACCTTTGCCATGCACATTCAAAGATGTGCGTGCTTCATTTTAAAAAGATATATACTCATGCAATCTCTTTATCCATCCCAATCTATCAGTACAATAGCAATAGCTGGTCTGATACAGTTGAAGTCAGAAGTTTACATACACTTTTTGTAACCACTCCACAGATTTAATATTAGCAAACTATAGTTTTGGCAAGTTGTTTAGGACATCTTCTTTGTGCATGACACAAGTAAATTTTCCAACAATTGTTTACAGACAGATGGTTTCCATTTTAATTGACTATATCACAATTCCAGTGGGTCAGAAGTCTGAATACACTAAGTTAAATGTGCTTTTTAACTGCTTGGAAAATAATAATCAAGCCTTTAGACAATAAGCCAATCAGCTTCTGATAGGAGGTGTACAGAATTGGAGGTGTACCCGTGGATGTATTTTAAGGCCTACCTTCAAACTCAGTGCCTCTTTGCTTGCCATCATGAGAAAATCAAAAGAAATCAGCCAAGACCTCAGAGAAAAATTTTTGGACCTCCACAAGTCTGGTTCATCCTTTGGAGCAATTTCCAAATGCTTGAAGGTGTGATGAGGACTCAGGTTGATTGGGATCCATATGCAGTTTAATAGTAAGCTCAGAGTATATACAGTCAATGGTCAAGAAACAGGCAAACGGGAATATCATAGACAGGCAGAATCAGGGTCGAACAGGCAGAAGATCAGGGCAGGCGGCAAACAGTATAAATCCAGGGACAGGCGAGATAACAGTAAGGCAGGCAGCAGTCAGACGTGGTCAGAATAACAGGGCTAGGTCAGTACACAGATGGTCAAATAGATTTAACAATAAACACTCAGAAATGCAGCCGGGGCAAACAAGACTTTGCAATGAATGAAACAACCGGCATGGCTTAAATAGAGAGAGACAGTGATAGGGAACAGCTGTGATGCAATTATGCCAGGTATGTGGACTTATAGGAAATGTAGTGACAGTCAATATTCGGGTGATTCTGATCTCCGATGGTCGATTGAGGAGATGCCTACCTCGGCGTTCTTGACAGAAGGTACCACGTTATTCTGTATAAATAATAGTACACAAGTGTAAACACCATAGGACCAGCAGCCATCATACCACTCAGGAAGGAGATGCATTCTGTCTCCCAGAGATTAATGTAGTTTGGTGCGAAAGAGTAAATTAATCCCAGAACAACAGCAAAGGACCTTGTGAAGATGCTGGAGGAAACAGGCAGACAAGCATCTATATCCACAGTAAAACGAGTCCTATATCAACATAACCTGAAAGGCTGCTCAGAAAGGAAGAAGCCACTGCTCCGAAACCACCATAAAAAAGCCAGACTACAGTTTGCAAGTGCACATAGGGACAAATATCTTAATTTTTAGAGAAATATCCTGTGGTCTAATGAAACAAAAAAATTTACTGTTTGGGAGTGTTGTAGTCAAGACCACCTTAACCGAGACCAAGTCAAGACCAGAGTGTATAGAGACAAGACCTAGAGTTTGAGGGGTTGAGACCAAGTTGAGACCAAGTCCAAGGCAGGACGAGACCGACTCAAGCACAAGACCAAACTAGAACTACATGACACACGATAAAATTGGAACATGCGAACCATAGGCACTCCTCAAATTGACCTGAAAGATCCACATTCTCGTAAAAACACCCACAGAAAACAAATGAAGATTCCTTTTCATTCACCTCTTTTATTGCCGTGTGTGTGTGTGTGTGTGTGTGTGTGTGTGTGTGTGTGTGTGTGTGTTTGTGTGTGTGTGTGTGTGTGTGTGTGTGTGTATCAATGTACTGTGAGAAATGTCTTGAGGCTTTGCAAGAGGTGAATTGTATGTGTGTGAATTTTCCTTTGTTTTCTATGAGCAAACAAATACTAACAAACACTAAGGAACTGAAATCAACTTAACCATCTTTATTCAACACTCCTTTTCCAAATTTTACCATCCACATAAAACAATAGCATTTTTGTGCAAGCATCACATCAGGTTTTCTGGATGACTCTTCCCCTAGAAACCATCATTAAGTACAGAATATCTAAAACAATTTTTCAATACTTACAGTAAGTCTTCACTTTTCTCTATCTTTTCTTTAAAAATATAGTTACTTTCTGAGTTGAATGGAATGCAGCAAGAGGCAGATTGCTAACGTTAGCTAGCTAGCTTTTATAGCGTCACATACACTTAGCTTATCTTTCTTCATGCTTCCTTTCTAAGCGCCAATAAAAGTTTGACATGGTCCCAGCCATCTCAGTGAGCATTGCATTGCAGAATTTACATACTGTTATGTTTTTTCTTATGGACTATTTTTCTTTTTCTTTTGCAGATTAACTCTTTGTGGTTTAGGCAAGGCTGGACAAGGAAGCGCCCTACTCAACAGCATACCGGGAAAATGCCCGGTATGCCAGATTACCAGTCCAGTCTTGGGTTTAGGTCAGTGTGTCGCCAAATTTTTTCTGCCATGGCACACTTTTTATGATTAAAAAATCCCATGGCACACCGCTATCCCACATAACAATCGTCAATAGTTTTCCTTTTCAAGAACTGTCTTAGTTGTGTGAACTTGTAATGTTTGAAATTCAGCTATGCAAAAAAAACGTAAACATAGGTACGCTGTATAATGAGGTCACAGATGCTAAGAGCACTATTTGGATAATGAAATACCAACAAATTTGTGTCTTTGACAATTTGTAGATTTGTCCTTGCAAATCAATTCTAAATGTTTAATTTATTTACTGTATTTTCAGGAAAAAAAGTTGCACCTGACTATAAGTCACACCGGGTCAAAATCGCGTTGTTGATAGAGATGTGGCGAAGAACGTGTCCAGAACTGAAACAATCTGGCAGTTAACTGGATCTGTGTTAAGTGTACTGCACAATTTTTCAAAGACACCCCATTTATTGGTGTAGATCCTTCTGGTAGAGGGAGCCCTAGCACTTAAAATGGTCTTGATAACCTCAGGTGAGAGCCCCGTGTCTCTCAGTTGGTACCCTTCAGGGGCCAAATGTGAAAGTTCCACAGCTTGGGCTGGGGATGAAATATTGTCCCCTGTGCCTGAGACAGAAGGTCCCTGGGGTCTGAACCACATAGAAAGGGAACGAAGCCTGCGGCGCGTAACCCTTTTTTGCCTTAGGGGACTGGCCCTTGGATGAAACCCCCAGACTTTTAGCCACAGCTGGAACGGTCTCATGTGCAGAAGGCCCAAAGGGATCACCGTGGACTCCCAGATAGGTAATTCCCTGGATGGGAGAGAGAACGCACTTTTGACGTTGAGTCTCAGACCCAGAGAAACCAGATGACCTAAGACGATATCCCTGTGCTGAACTGCCAGTTCTTGGAACTGGGCTAATATTAGCCAGTCGTCTATGTAATTCATAATGCAGATACCCCGGAGTCACAAAAGAGCCAGTGCTGTATCCGTGCATTCTGTGAATGTGTGTGGTAATAGGGCTAGGCCGAATGGAAGAACCCGATACTGGAAGGCTTCACCCCCGAAAGCAAACCTCAGGAACTTCCTGTGCTGTGGTAGAATTTCTATAAGAAAATATGCGTCCGTGAGATTGATCGTGACCAGCCAAAGCGTGATGTTGGGCTTGTGACATGACCGTCTTGATAGTTAGCATCTTGAACTTGAACACCCTGACTGAGCAGTTCAAGCCTCAAACTTCTGGGCAGAAGTTTCCACGCTGCCAGGATCTCTGTGATGGGTATTAATTTTGACACTTCCTGTTGAGGGGATGTCGAGTGTTCCACGTCCTGGAATAGGGCAGGAAGCAGCGGTACACCCAACTTTTTGTTGGAAGCCTCTGCCTCCCGAAACACCAGAGGCGGCGGGAAAGGAGAGGATTCGTGGGGGTACCGGGAGGGGCGAAGTGGATGGTACACACGCCCTGTCCCGAGGGGAGCTACCCCCACAGGGCACTAGACGTCAGGGTTTTTTCCTTTTAGAGATAACTGCCCTGAGGTCTTGCTTTGGAGGCTGTCGAGGGCCACGAGCCTGTCCCCAGTCATCACGAGGGGGAGCACGACTCGCCACGCTCTGTTTCTGAGCCTCTCTTCTAGCAGGACCGGGATGGGGCTTGGGGGGGGGGGGGGGGTCTCTTAATTCCACAGCCACTTTATTATTATGCACGGGATTTACAGCGGTTCAGTGTCCTCGTGAACTGAAGAGGTGCCGAGGCGCGCTTCAGGCTTACGAGGATCAGCTGGATCTGGAGAGAGAGAGAGAGCGAAAGGGACGAACCCATCTCTCGATCCTCAGCCACGAATGAAGTGTGGGCGCTGACTCCCGGAAGTAAGCAAGGCGAGTGCGAAGCATTTTGCCGAAAGCAGATCGCAATGCTCGCACCCGCCCCGCCCCAACGCGAGAGCAGCATGCTCTGCCATAGAGCGGAGACAGGGGAACACGCATCGTTTGCCCTGATTTTCAGTCATTTTAATTTTTTTTTCAAGAGAAAAGAGAAAGGAGAAAAGGTTCACTGCGCACTGCCTAACAGATTCTAACTCCTAACAGAGGAAAGAAAGTTTGACAGGCTCATGATAGCACACAACACAGAATGGCTCTGAAGACAAAAGATCTGATGATGCTCCGGTGACGCATCTATTTATAGCCCTGCGCCAGGTGCATCCAATGATTACACTGGCAATTACAATGTTCATTGACGTGTTGCACACATATTCACAGCTGGTCACAACTGAGACGTGTTCCCAAAGCGCTTTTCAGCGCAGTATCATAGTGAAGCTTTTTGTAAAGGGAACTAATTGCTTTTAACTACAACATATAATATGCACAAAATACAATCACCTTACACATCCACTCACTTTACATACACAAAACAAATGTACTTACAATGGGATAATTCCATACACACACACACACACACTGCTGTTAACAGATCACACACACACATTAGACAGAATACGAAGACAAAATCAAAGTTCCACAATGAATCAAAAACAAAAACTAATAATGACATAAAATACTAGTCTCCCAGTTCCTGCCACTGAAAAACATCCCCACAGCATGATGCTGCCACCACCATGCTTCACTGTAGGGATGGTATTGTCCAGGTGATGACCGGTGCCTGGTTTCCTCCAGACATAACTCTTGCCTTTCAGGTCAAAGAGTTCAATCTTTGTTTCATCAGACAAGAGAATTTTGTTTCTCATGGTCTGAGAGTCCTTCAGGTGCCTTTTGGCAAACTCCAGGTGAGTTTTCATTTGCCTTTTACTGAGGTGTAGCTTCCATCTGGCCACTCTACCATACAGGCCTGATTGGTAGAGTGCTGCAGAGATGGTTGTTCTTCTGGAATGTTCTCCTCTCTTCACAGAGAAACACTGGAGCTCTGTCAGAGTGACCATCGGGTTCTTGGTCACTTCCCTGACTAAGGCCCTTCTCCCCGATCGCTCAGTTTTGACAGGCGGCCAGTTCTAGGAAGAGTCCTGGTGGTTCCAAACTTCTTCCATTTACGGATGATGGAGGCCACTGTGCTCATTGGGACCTTCAATGCTGCAGAAATGTTTCTGTACCCTTCCCCAGATATGAGCCTTGATACAATCCTGTCTCGGAGGTCTACAGACAATTCCTTGGACTTCGTGGCTTGGTTTGTGCTCTGACATGCACTGTTAACTGCGGGACCTTATATAGACAGGTATGTGCCTTTCCAAATCATTTCCAATCAACTGAAGGGCATGGCCAAATAAAACATACACAACTATTCTGGTTACAGAGAGAGGAAAAAAAACATGCACAAGTCGCACTGACAGAGGTCGGATCTGGCAGGTACTAAGACCTGAGAGCAGCCACATGGCCTCCATTCACCGGTTCAGATGTCCAACACGCTCCATGAGGATTACCAGTATTGCCGCTCCCTACACGCATACTACGCAGTCAAGCACCAGCCCTCCAACACAAAATGACTTCAAGCGTAATGAAAATTTGTGGGCAGAACTGAAAAAGCATGTGCAAGCAAGGAGGCCTACAAAACTGACTCAGTCACACCAGTTCTGTCTGGTGGAATGGGACAAAATTCCAGCAACTTATTGTGAGAAGCTTGTGGAAGGCTACCCAAAACGTTTGACCCAAGCTAAACAATTTAAAGGCAAGGACACCAAATACTTACAAAGTGTATGTAAACTTCTGACCCACTGGGAATGTGATGAAAGAAATAAAAGCTGAAATAAATAATTTTCTCTACTATTATTCTGACATTTCACATTCTTCAAATAAAGTAGTGATCCGAACTGACCTAAGACAGGGAATGTTCCCGTTTCAAAAAGCTACACTTATGATGCTGAGCTGAAATAGCGCTTTGGGAACAACTTTTGGTGTGACCAACTGTGAATGTGTGCAACACGTCAATGAACATTGTCCGGAATTTATAGCCTCTGCCGGTGTAATCATTGGATGCACCTGGGGCAGGGCTATAAATAGATGCGTCACAGGAGCATCGTCAGATCTTTTGTCTTCAGATCACTCTGTGTGTGTGTGCTTCATGAGCCTGTCAGAACTTTCTTTCCTCTGTTTGGAGTTAGAATTTGTTAGGCAGTGCGAAGAAAACCTTTTTATTCTTTCTCTAAAAAAAATAAATAAATAAAAAATAAAAAGATGACTGAAAGAGAGCAAGCGGTGTGTGTTCCCATGTTTGTGCTCTATGGTTGAAATGGACACAAGCCAGTTTTTGTTTTGTGTGTTTGGGGGAAGAGCATGCTGCTCTTGCGTTGCGGCAGGGCGGGTGCAGGCATTGTGATCTGTTTACAGTCAAAATGCTTCACACTCATCTCGCTTACTTCCAAAAGCCAACGCCCTATCGCATAGATCTGGCTAAGGAGCGAGAGACGGGTCCGTCCCTATCACTCGCTCTCTCCCCAGATCCAGCTGATCCTTCTTGTAAGCCTGAAGCGCCTTGGTGCCTCTTTGGTTCATGAGGGTGATGCTGAACTTCTGTACATCCCACGCACAATAATAAAGGGGAAGGGAATGCCATTTCAGTCCCTTCCTATCTTCTATGACCTCCATAACAAGTATTCTCATCCATGGAGGAATCCTTATACTTCCCGTGTCTTCGTGCCCTCAACGTTGAAATATTCGACTATAGTGGGTGCTGAGGCTGGGGGGTATTTGGTGATGCCGCCGGTAGAAGAGACACTTGCGGGTTATCTCTCGCCTGGCTCGGCATCACCGCTAAAGAGATCCACTCTCCCCACAAAGCTGTGCAGGACACCTCCACACTTGTGGGGAAGGCTTATCAGGCAGCAGATCAGGCTGGTTTTGCCCTGCACACTATGGCAGTGTTACAGGTCTACTTGGCTAATCTGTTGACGTATTCGGTGATGCCGCCGGTAGAAGAGACACTTGCGGGTTATTTCTCGCCTGGCTAGGCATCATCGCTAAAGAGACCCACTCTCCCCACAAAGCTGTGCAGGACCACCTCCACGCTTGTGGGGAATGCGGAGAGACACTTATGGCTTAACCTATCGGGCATCAGAGACAGGGACAAAACTTTCCTTCTCGATGCCCCGATTTTTCCTTCTGGCTTATTTGGTGACGCTATGAATATAGTTATCACCAGGTTCCAGGAGGCAAAAAGTCACGAGGAAGCCTTTGGGCAATTCCTTCCTCGCCACACTCAGGGGGAGGGGCTGTCGGCCACCCAGCCCCACCACGGTCCTTCTAGACGGGAGGCTCAAAAACAAAGCTTGGTGAATCGTGCTCCCCCTCGTAAAGACAGGGGGCCGGTTCGTCGCCCTCAGCAGCCTCCAAAGCAAGACCTCAGGGCAGTTATTTAAAAAAAAGAAAAGAAAAGAAAACACTGGCGGTTTTGCACCCAGACTTGTGGGGGTAGCCCCCCCTTGGGACGGGTCACGTGAAACATCCACCTGTACCCTCCCAATACCCCCACGAAACCGCTCCATTCCCACCACCTCTGGAGTTTCGTGAGTTAGCGGTTTCCAGCTAAATGTGGGGTGTTCCGTTGCTTCCTGCCTTAGTCCAGGACATGGGACACTTGACATCCCCTCAACACCCACCATCTTAGAGAACCTGGCAGCGTGGGAGAGGCTACAGAATTTAATTTGTTCGCCATCCTCCGTGTTTCAACGGCGTGGTTCCCACTACCGTGAAACCAGAGCAAGCATGTTTACTGTGGAAAGAACTGCAAGATCTCTTGGCTAAAGGGGCCATAGAACATGTTCCCCTTCCAGAGAGAGAGTCAGGTTACTACAGTAGATACTTCCTGGTTCCCAAGAAGGATGGGGGTTGCGTCCGATCTTTGACCTTCGAGGCTTGAATCGCTCCAAGGGTGTTCAAGTTCAAGATACTAACTGTCAATACGGTCGTGTCTCAAATCCAACATCGTGATTGGTTGGTCACGCTCAATCTCATGGATGCGTACTTTCATATAGAAAGACTGACACAACACAGGAAGTTCCTGAGGTTCGCTTTTGGGGGCGAAGCTTTCCAATATCGGGTTCTTCCATTCGGCCTAGCTCTATCACCCAGCACATTCACGAAATGCATGGATGCAGCACTGGCTCCTTGGCGACATTACATTGACGACTGACTGATACTAGCACAGTCTCAAGAACTGTCAATTCAGCACAGGGATATCATCTTGGCTCATCTGATTTCTCTGGTTCTGAGACTCAACGTCAAAAGAGCATTCTCTCTCCCACTCAGAAAACTACCTATCTGGGGATCATATGGAATTTGATCACGATGTGGGCACAATTGTCTCCCGCTCTAATCGAGTCCATTCACCCAGAGCAAGGTCAGGCTAGGCCAAGGTTGCACTGTTCGTTAGTATCAACGACTACTAGGTCTCATGGCAACTGCACCCTCGGTGATCACTTTGGGCCTTTTTTGCACATGAGACCATTTCAGTTGTGGCTCAAAGCCAGGGGATTTCATCCAAGGGCCAATCCCCTAGGCTGATAAGTGTTACGTACCGCGTGCTACGTACCCTTTCTATGTGGTTCAGACCCCGGTTCCTCACTTTGGGTCCCACTCTAGGTGCGTCTTGCCGTCGCAGGTTTCTAATGACAGACGCCTCCCTGACGGGCTGGGTAGCAGTCTTAAGTGGTCATCCAGCTCATATGGAGAATGGGAGGGTCGTCAGCTCGATTGTCACATTAACTGTCTTGAGTTGATGGCCGTATTTCTGGCCCTGAATTACTTCCTCCAGAGGCTGCCATGTCTTGGTGAGACTGCCGTGCCAGTCTGTTCAGCTGGAGTTAATGTAGACCTCCTTGATGGTTTATATATGTAAGAGACTACCGCTGCGGGTGGACAACACAGCGGTAGTCTCTTACATAAACCATCAAGGAGGTCTACGTTAACTCCAGCTGAACAGACTGGCACAGCAGATTCCCCTTTGGTCCCAGGGCAAGCTCCTGTTAATCAGAGCAGCTTGTATCCCTGGATGCCTGAATGGGAGCAGATTTACTGTCCAGACAGAAAATACCAACGGGGGAGTGGAAACTCCACCCCGAGGTAGTGGAACAAATCTGGGTGAGATTTTACAGGGCAGAAGTGGACCTCTTCGCCTCTTTACAGACAACGCAATGTCCCCTCTAACAGTCAGTTCTGAGTCACCCAGCCCCCCTGGGTCTGGACGAGATGGCGCATACATGGCCCAGAATGCATCTGTATGCGTTTCCCCCTGTTTCTCTGCTCCCGGGAGTCTTGGCCAGAGTTTGCCAGCAAGGGTCTTGCCTCTTACTGATAGCGCCGCTCTGGCCGAACAGGGTATGGTTCTCAGAGATAATGTCTCTCCTCGACGGCTCGCCTTGGGCGATTCCAGACAGGAGGGGCCTTCTGTCTCAGTCACAGGGGACAATATTTCATCCCTGGCTTGCCATGCCTTGATGAACGGGGTGCCATTGGGGAGACATCCTCTACTTGCTCGCTTCATTCGTGGAGCTATGCGACTGAGGCCTCCTGCTAGGACCAGGACCCCTTCATGGGACTTAGCAATAGTCCTTGAGGGTTCTGTTAAGACCCCATTTGTACCTCTAGAGTCAGCGTCTGATACACTTCTGACTCTCAAGATGGTTTTTCTTATGGTGATTACCTCTCTAAAGAGAATTGATGACCTACAGGCTCTGTCTGTCTTGCCAGCCTGCTTAGAGTTTTCTCCAGGAATGGCTAAAGCAATTCTCCACCTTCATCCTGACTACCTGCCTAAGGTGCCTTTCTCGACCTTACATCCAGTCACTCTCGAAGCCTTTTACTCCCCACCGTTTACAACGCCGGAGCAGGAAAGTCTTCACAGACTTTGTCCAGTCCGTGCCCTTCAGACTTATGTCAACCACACTAGCCAGTGGTGTCAGTCAGGGCAACTATTCGTTTGCCATGGGGGCCGCAACAGGGGGGTGGAACACCCCACATTTTTCTGGAAACCGCTAACTCCCGAAACACCAGAGGTGGCGGGAATGGAGCAGTTTCGTGGGGGTATTGGGAGGGTACAGGTGGATGTTTCACGTGACCCATCCCAAGGGGGGGCTACCCCCACAAGTCTGGGTGCAAAACCGCCAGGGTTTTCTTTTCTTTTCTTTTTTTAAATAACTGCCCTGAGGTCTTGCTTTGGGGGCTGCTGAGGGCGACGAACCGGCCCCCTGTCTTTACGAGGGGGAGCACGATTCACCATGCTTTGTTTTTGAGCCTCCCGTCTAGAAGGACCAGGGTGGGGCTGGGTGGCCGACAGCCCCTCCCCCTGAGTGTGGCGAGGAAGGAATTGCCCGAAGTTTGGATGTTCATGCCACTCCAGGCTCTTATGTCCTTGAGTCGACATCACAAGCTCATGTCCAAGACCTCTCGCGCACTTGTGAGCACACTACACAACCGTACGGGGTCCGGACATCCACAGTGCGGCGGCGTGGGTATTCTCGTTCCCAAAGCGCTATTTCAGCGCAGCATCATAAGTGTAGCTTTTTGAAAGGGAACGTCTCTGGTCACTTGACTGTAACCCTTGTTCCCTGAACGAGATGCTGCACTTTATTGCCGCACTGGGATGCCCCAGGACTGCTCTTCAGACAAAATACCTGACTATGTTCCTTTGATGCATCTATTTAAAGCCCTGCCCCAGGTGCACCCAATGATTACACCGGCAGAGGCTATAAATTCCGGTCAATGTTCATTGACGTGTTGCACACATATTCACAGCTGGTCACACCTAAAGTTGTTCCCAAAGCGCTATTTCAGCGCATCATCTCGTTCCGCTTTTATCAGGGAACAAGGGTTAGTCAAGTAACCCGAGATGTTTTCTAAGATTAAATGTCAGGAATTTTGAAAAATTTAGTTTAAATGTAAGTGGCTGAGATGTATGTAAACTTCTGACTTCAACTGTAGATATAAGCTCAGCAAAATCACATAAACTAAGACAGTTGCACTCTCACACACTTTCTCTCTGTTTTTTTTTTACCCTCTTTGTTGCGTGACTACACATGCACTCAACAAAAAAAAAACTTCTGTCCCACATCACAAACTATTTTAAAAAAGCACTTTTTTGTTCTGTTGTTAAATAGCAATTAGTCATTTAGCAGCCACATTTTTTCCAAAGTGACATAATACTTATTACATGGACAATCCCCACTGAGGGTTCTTGAGTCCATGCTGTCCTACCCTATTCTGACAGTTAATTCATCAGAGTCATGCTTCGACAACTCTCCCTTTGCAGCATTTTTTTGGAAGCAGTGTCCTTAGTTTTGAAACATCTTCAGGGATTTGAGACTCTAAATGGAAAATTAAATATCAGAAATTATTGACTGCATGTGTGTTTTCTGTAAAAGCTAAAAGAGAGAGAGAGAGAGAGAGAGAGAGAGAGAGAGAGAGAGAGAGAGAGAGAGAGAGATCACCCATTTAAAAACTGATGGTCTAATTAATCTACAATGGTCCTGAATGAACTGCTTGAACTTTGAAGGCTTCAAAATACCACACTTTGTCTACACTGTTGTCAGTTAGGTTTTGATTAGTTTTAGACAATAAAATGTTGCATGCTTGCCGCCATGCATGTGTAGACATCAAAATCGTATTATTCTGTATTCTTCTAATATTCTTAGCTATCTCGAACTTTTCACTCTCTGTTTGCTTGCTTGCTTGCCCATCCATCTATTTGTTGATTATACTTTATTGTGTCTATCTATTATTATTGTGTGTATATATTCAATACATTTTTACATTCTATTTGCATTTTTTCCATTAGAAAATTATTCATTTATTATATTATCCCACCACCCTTCTATTATTCAGCTAATAAAATAAAAAACAACCAACAAAGGAAACATATAAGTGCATGAAGAAGTTAAACAATCATATTCACATGTATGCCTATAGATATATCTCACAATTTGACCCCAAAACTATAATCCATACACGCATAGAAGCTTTAGAAAAGTAAGAGGGTCTTGGGAAAGTAATTACATTTTATTGTTAATTTTTCTATCTTCCTACTTTAATATCAGAAATTAAATTAAATGGAGCCCATATTTTTTCAAAAATCTATTTTTTACTTTTAATTTCATAAGTTACCATCTCCATAGAATAAACATATCCATATCTATTTGTGAATCAATCGATTTTCAAATGACCCTCAAACACTTTTCTTTTGGAACAGAACTTAAGGAAGAACAAACCCAAAATTGACCATAAAGCCTTCCATCAATGTTCTGTTATTGACCAGTATCATTAATAACGCAAAGTCCCATATTGAGTTTAAAAAAAATATTTGGATATCCAAGCACACATTTACCTTTGTACCCTACTTATGTTTATTTGATGGGAAGGATTGAGTCTGACCTTTCAATTTGACCTCTTGTTGCTTAACTGGCAAAAAAATCTGGCTAAAGACATTGCATTGTATTCATTGAAGACTTTAATGACTCTTAAAAGCTAATATGCAATCTAAGTCTGTCATAAACAATGTTGCTGTAAGGGTCAACTTTGAGGGTTCCAGAAAGGCCAAGCTCTTGGAGACTCACTCACTTGTGACGCATTTCCTACCTTTCCTACATCTCTCCAAAGGCCCTCTCAGAAAGCCCTGCAGTAGCTTGGTAAATAACCAGCAAGCAACAAATGAGCAATGAGCATGGAAGCAGAAAATGGCATGTCCTGTCCATGTATTTAGGGGCAACTGAAATGGAATAGGCTATACATTACTGTAAAACAGCTCGTTGTCGGGGCAGGAAAGAGGACACGGGAACGGGGTTCCACTCTCATGGTAAGCTTTAATTTTCCAGAACCAAACATAAACTTCACCTTACGACAAACATAAACTGTATTCTTAGGTTGCCAACACTGGACTGGCGTAAGTCTCGCTCTTTTTGGACTGCAGGTTCTCAGGCTCTTTTATGCCGCTCTCCCTGTACTCACTGAAATTAGAGACAGGTGTTAGACATAATTTAGCTCAGGTGCAAGCGCCCTTACCGCTTTCTCTCCCCGGACGGGTGCTTGACCACGCCCCCGCTGCCACAATTACCTATTTGATTGACTCTGGATTACTATTTGATATTTTGACACTGACAGTTCTTTTGACTCGCAGACATTTTTATTGCTTTGTGTTAATGAGCTTGATGCTTGTCAAATACACCGATCAGCCACAACATTAAAACTACCTGCCTAATATCTTGTAGGTCCCCCTTGTACCGCCAAAACAGCTCTGACCCGTCGAGGCATGGACTCCACAAGACCTCTGAAGGTGTCCTGTGGTATATGGCACCAAGACGTTATCAGCAAGTCCTGTAAGTTGCGAGGTGGAGCCTCCATGGTTCAGACTTCTTGGTCTAGCACATCCCATAGATGCTCAATAGGATTGAGATCTGGGGGAATTTGGAGGCGAAGTCAACACCTTGAACATTTTGTCATGTTCCTCAAACCACTCCCAAAACATTTTTGCAGTGTGGCACGGCGCATTATCCTGCTGAAAGAGGCCACTGCAATCAGGGAATTCTTTTGCCATGAAGGGGTGTATGCAGGGCTGATCTGGTAATCTGGCATACTGGGCATTTTTCCGGTGGGCCGACGCACTTTGGGGCCGTTCGGGAGAGGACGGGCCATTGGGAGAACCGAGGGGTCTGGTGGGTCGTCCACAAAATGGGTAAATGGACCGCAATAAGCTAAAATGAGCTGCCGCGTTATGCAGAATGGACCACAAAACGGTGCCGCGATATGCAGAAAAGGACAGCATCCTTTTTGCATTTTTGGGCCAGTTGCTATGTAAAATCCCGAGCCGATTTCTCTTTCCAGTCCAGCCCTTGGTGTATGTGGTCTGCAACAATATTTATGTAGGTGATCCTTGTCAATGTTTGATCCACATGAATGCCAGGACCCAATGTTTCCCAGTAGAACATTGCCCAGAGCATCACACTACCTCCGATGGCCTGCCTTCCTGCCACAGTGCAAACTGCTGCCATCTCTTCCCCAGGTAAATGACGCACACGCACCCGGCCGTCCACACGATCTAAAAAAAAACATGATTCATCAAACCAGGCCACTTTTTTCCATTGCTCCATGGTCCAGTTCTGATGCTCACGTGCCCATTGTAGGCACTTTCGGCGGTGGACAGGGGTCTGCATGGGCACTCTTACCAGTCTGTGGCTACATAGCCCCATACGCAGCAAGCTGAAATGCTCTGTGTGTTCTGACACCTTTCTAACATGGCCAGCATTAAGTTTTTCAGCAATTTGTGCTAAAGTAGCCCTTCTGTGGGATAGGACCAGACGGCTAGCCTTTGCTCCCCACATGCATCAATGAGCCTTGGTGTCCATGACCCTGCTGCCGGTTTACCGGTTGTCCTTCCTTGGACCACTTTTGGTAGGAACTAACCACTGCATACTGTAACTGGAACACCCCACAAGACCTGCCATTTTGGAGATGCTCTGACCCAGTCTTCACAATTGGCCCTTTTCAAAGTCGCTCAGAGCCTTAGGCTTGCCCATTTTTCCTGCTTCCAACACATGAAATTCAAAAACTGACTGTTCACTCGCTGCCTAGTATATCCCACTCCTTGACAAGTGCCATTGTAATGAGATAATAAATGTTATTCACTTCACCTGTCAGTGGATTTAATGTTGTGGCTGATCAGTGTAAGATCAATTCGTTTATCTTCAATTTAGAAGAACATGATTTGTATAACTCATGACTGAAAATTTGTGGGAAAATGTAACTAGAATGATCCCATCCGGTACTTTCAGAAAATATATAAAAACTACACTAAAAGGATGTTAGGTGTGTCAAAAACTGGTAATGGATTTTTAGCTCATCTTTTACATGTTGTATACATAATTTACCTGTACACACACCCACACCTGTATGAACCTGCATTAAGGTTATTACAATGAATGCCATGACAATCTTTATATACAGTAAGGTAGAACATTTCAAGTCTATGTGGAACATATGTGATTCAAGCAGAGCTCAAAGTGAGTTTTATGATGATTCACACACACTCACACTTTCATACACACACAGCTTCTTAATTTTAACACATTTATGCTTCTCAAAGTACGAAGGAATTTCTGTGCTGTAAGCAAAGTAATGCTGAATCTTTATTCAAAGGCTAAGTAAAGATATTTGTTGGTATCTAGGTAGGCTTTATTTTATATTTCAAAACAAGTTACTGAGAGTCCTGTTGCACTCACTGAATAACTGCAACTCTTGCTCTAGATAACTGTTAACCATGTATGATGGCCATTTTGTATTACAGAATTGGTCATTACGCATCAGACCTTTATCTCTAATGGGACTCAGACTGGCCATTATGCCAGCAATTCTTAGAAACTATGCCATTTTGCCAACCACTAGGCTATCTTGCCAAGCTCTGCCTACATCACAAAGGGGCTAGAAGGGCAGGCCATAATGTCACATGTGCTCTGAATCAACTCCTGTACCCGTCACATGCCCTCATTTTCTCGCTGTCCTCTTAATGCTCATGCATAACACATAACTCTAGTCATAATTCTAGACCTCACGCTCCTGACATGACATACAATTTTTAAACATAATTTTCTGCAGATACTTTTTGTGGCTAGATGCTGTAATTGTGAAATAGCCATGTCAGTCCCTTGACAGGCAACTGCTGATAGCTGGTAAGCAACACTGATACTGCAAGAAAAGGCATGAATATTGTGTGCAGGTGCAGTTCATGCAGTTGTCATAGTATTGAGCTTGATCAAACAGAGTGAATAAAGACCAAAGTCCATAGCCATGGCTTGACCAGCATTCAGTGAACAGCTTATCACAAACTGTAACATTTGTTTATAGAAGAGGACTTCTGATTCTATCTCACACTAAAATAAATAAAACATTTAACAACTTGTGGTCTATTAATAAATATTTGATTGATACATGACACAAAAAACTTTCAATAGCACATATATCATTTGGCTCCTCAGTCCTGGCTGTAACCTGTTTTCCATTTCCATTTATTTTTATCATAGACAATGAATGATAAATACATTTTTAAATACATTTCATTACAGTCCCTTGCTCAAGTCTCTTCATTATGGACAGCATGCCAAATGCATTTCCTTAACATGCTCAATGTGACTATATGAATTAGTTTATATTAATTAGATTATTGAAAGATATTTTTATGACAAAAGGAAAGCTGATGTTTTTATAAAGGAGTTAACAGTACTGTACATGTAAGGGATTTTTTTTAAATGAAATGGCATGCAGAAAACACTTCTATTACCTGCCAAATATCACAAAATAGGTGCAAAGAAAAATCACACCTGTCTCTGCAACAGGCCTAGGCTGGGTATACAACAAAGGAAAAAATGTCTGTGGGCCAAGGTCAGATTGTTTGTTTTGCCAATCAGAAGACTTTCTGCCTTAAAATCATTGTGTACGTTCACAGGGCAGCCCATTAATACTCGGATATGTGCATTGTTCTGCTATCTGGAAACACTCCGGGTCGGACAGCAAAATGCTTAGAGGGACCCTCCCCTCTCCCTCTGCTACAACACTACAGTCTCTAGTGCAGGGCTAGTCAACTGGTGGCCCGCGTGCCAAATCTGTCCCAGCAATCATCTTTGTCTGGCCCTCTGACTGCTGTTGATCAAATTGTCTCGCCATCTGAAATTCCAGAGATCTCTCTGTGCAGAACTCATTCATAGACAAAAGCATCAGCAATCAGCAGTGAGTTTAATAATGAATGAAACAGCATTCAGGCAACATCAGGCGTCATGATCCCCACAGTTGTGACAGAAATGTTGTCAGCACACATGCAAATTAGGCAACAAAATTAATCGATTATGAAAACGGAACTTTCAAAGAAAATGCACTGAAAAGCTTTTATTCACTATTCTTGAAGTGTGAAACAATCGTGTTTCATCTGTTCAAGGTCTGTAAGGCTTTGTAAATAAAATTATAGCATGAAACTGAACCTGCTAATATCCTGACTATTTCACCTTATGCCGAGTTTGCACTATGCGATTTTAAGCCTGATTTTCACTCGCCGACAGTTTTGTGGAGATCGCCGACAAAATCCTGAAATTGTGAGCAAATCAGAGCTCACTCCCATGAGCGACGATCACAATAACTTTCAAAGACATGATTTGAGAGAAGCGCCGACGCGCCGCTGATGTTAGCGAGACATCTGGAATGTTAAATATCTGGACCTGTCTGCAATTCCAAATCGCACAATATAAAATATGTTCCATCTTCCGGTCTAGTGTATTATATATAGACCTCTATGATATTGATGCCGAAGTGTAATTAGCTAACGAAGTGGTTCTAGAGTTGTCATTTACAGGTTCTAGAGCTGTCAAAAGTTATCATAAGCATTTTAAAGTATTCAGGGTGTCATGATTCACTTTTGTCTGCCCTGTGTTTTACCTCTGTCATCTGTTCCACTTGGACTACACTTCCCATCATCCCCTGCTCTCATCACTGCCAGCTGTCTCTTATTGTTCCTCACCTGTGTTTAATGTTCTCATTAGTCTTTGCGTATTTAATGCCCTGATTTCTGTTCAGTATTGGCAGTTGTTGAATGTACCTGAATGTGTTTGACCTACTGTGTTCTGCCCGTGTCCTTCGTGGATGTTTTCGCCTGTTTATGTTTTGTTTCCCATCGTGGATGTTTTATTTTGTTCCTGTGTTTACCAATCGTTTGTTTTTTCTTTAAAATCCTTCGCTGCGTCTAGATCCAGCTCTCTTGACTTTTTCCCTGCGTTACACAGGGGATGACATAGTAACTGAAAGCAGAGTGGATAGAATTTAAAACAAGAGTATTTAATTCCTACCTTCATGCTATGGATGTACTGATATGCCTCTGTGCTCATGAAACTCCAAATTGCCAGGTCCAATTTACCCCTTGCTGGGAAAAAAACTTTCTGTGCTCCAACACTTAATCCATTTTGATCTACTCTTCTTAGTACACTCTAATAAAAACTGGATGTTAGATGACAAAATTCCAGCGGAGTGTGGAAAAGGATCGGGGCTGAATAAATTGAATATGGCTGTGAGTGAGTCCTCTCAATTACGAACAGCATCAACTCAGTTTGTTCTTCTAGTGCCAATGATTACCTACACAAAAATGTCACAATCCTGTCAGTCTGGCTTTTTGTGTGACAGGAGCGTGGCATCATTGTTCTGTGTCTGTCTTGTGCTTAGTTTCTTTCTTTGTGTGAACACACGGCTTCGGTTGTTATTTCCCTGCGATGCGCTCCTCGGTTGGTCTCATGTACCATGTTCGAAGCATGGTGTCTGGATCCTGACTTGTCTGGTTCGGTTTCAGTTTGTGTCTGGATTCGGACACTCATGCTCTGTCTGTTATTGGCACAAGGGCATTGCGCTTATGTCATCTTGGTGGCACGCACTCAAGTCAATCGTTTATGTCTGTCTCTTGCGACCATGGGCATGATGCGCACTGCTTGTTTGGTTTGTGTGTGGCCGAACTCTCGCAAAGGTGTCCTGTCTTGTTTTGTCACATGTTGCGTGCATTGCGTGGCATTTGCCTCGCGATGTACGCTCTGGCTCTGTCTAGTGTGGGAATGCGTGGCATTGCTTTGGTTGCTGTTGCTACGCATTCTCTCATCTTGTCTGTCGGTTGCCATGAGTGTATATTGCCTTATTGTCTTGGCGACGCGCGCTCATGCCATTCAGGTTTTTATGTTTTGTGAGAGCACATGGCTTTGTTTTGTTTCTGTATTGCCATGTGTCTCTCAGTCTTGCGTCATACACCGCCTCCCATAATTAGTTAATTTGTCTCACCTGCCCTGCTTGTTAACCTGTTTGATTTCCTATTTAAGGTACCTTGTGTGTGCTGTCCAGTGTCAGTTCATCTTGTTTGGTGTCTATGTCGGTGTTGTGTTCCTCCCAGTTCCTGTCAGTTCCGGCCGGTCCTGTGTTTTGCTCCATTATCCAGTCCAGCCCTTTTTTGTCATTATCACCCAGTACCTGGGTTTTCTCCTCTGGTGTAGTTTTTGATTTGCCTTTGTTTATTTTTGTATTAATAAATCCTTTTTGTTTTTTCTCTGCGTTTGGGTCCTGCCTCTGATTCACTGCTCAAACTGTGACACAAAATTTTGGCTCCTGCACTAGCTATTGTGTGCAATATCACAATATTTGCAGGACTCATTTTTTCCTCACTGAATAGGATGAAACTTTATAGATAAAATGGAAGAACAGACATTTTATATATTTTCCAAAAAGAAAATGTAAATGAAATGCATTCTTAAGTAAACATTATATTTTTATATGACCATTGTTTTCAAATGTGGGCTGATATTGTTATAGGGCTTTAGCAGGTCTAAATGTTTCTCCTCAGTTTTATTAATTTACAAACAATAGCCCTAAAATGTTAATGATTATTATGTTTTGTTTAGTTTTTTTTTGTTTAGTTGATAAATTATTTGTTAGTTAAGAGTATAAGTCATGTTTGTTCTTCAGCCAGATCTTAAAAAAATATAATTCAATATACAGTAAACCCTGTGACAATTTAAAAATGAATAAATGCACAGAGTTAAGGGTGTTTAAGAACCATGTTACTTGCGATAAAAGTATTAGCTAAGATAATACGGAAAGAAATTTGGCCCCCACCAAGTTTTCATCTGGAGAATCTGGCCCCGCAAGAAAGTAGTTGAATAGCCATAGTGGGTTTGTGTGTGTGCGTGTCTATGGAGTGCAGGGCTTTGGAAAGAGGGGGCATGGCTAATTCAACAGCAACAGTAGTTTGGTGGAAGTTACAGAACAGCTAAAATAATGTTGTTTTATATATATATATATTATACACTGCCAGCAGTGTTGTGTTTTCAAATGGCAATGGCACAAAAACATGCTCATATTTTTGTGCCTTTGCTATTTAAGTATCTAAAGATCCAGCTGGATCCTGGGGAAGGACTGACTCTCTGACTGCCTAACTCAGGTTTAAGAAAATAATATCAGTGGGTTAGCTTTATCAGACACATACACAGCATAATAGCTGGTGATATATTATCACTATCAATCTTTGGTTTGAGACAGAGGAACAAGACACAGGAAAGAAGAGATAAAAGAAAGGGGGGAAGAATATCTGTTGTGTATAAAGTCCACAGAACAAGAGTCCCTGTTAGGTTCAATGGTCTAGTTTTACAGCTCACTGACTAGCATTCTTATCCAGAGAGAGTGAAAATGAGAGCTGGAGATTGGGTTGTATTGTATAGGTGTTCTTGGAAACCTTCCTGTGGAATAACAGGTGTCATCTCTCAGTGTACATACAAACTAGCGCTGGCTGTGGTGGAATGACGTCTTTAAGCTACTTAATTTAGTAACTTTCACATACAGTACATTTTTTGTCAAGCACACTATTATGCTTCTTTTAAGACATGAATGAAGGTTTTATTCGGTTACTAAACATGGAACAAAATATATATACAACAAATTCATTACAAACAAAGAAGGTAACCGAACAGGTGTAGGCTGAATCCGTGGCTTATTACGCCTACCCTATTTACAAAACAACATCTACCCATCAAAATTAAAACTTAAACAATATACTTGTATGAACATATGTATACATACACACATTCCTATATACACATACTGCATATATACTCATATACATACATATATACATACATTCAAACCTCTGCACTTGATTTACAAATATTTATTTATTACTTGTGTTATTAAAGTTTATGCACAACAATTATACATAAACTTATCTTTGACAATTTTTCTTAAGCATCCGAATATTTATCAAAAATTAGGATTTTAAACTGTTTTTTAAAATAATGAATGGAATTGCTCCTCTTAAGATCATCCGTAAGACCATTCCACAAGTCGACCCCTTTTACCGAAATGGTGTTCATTTTAAAGTTTGTTCTGACCATTTGTTTTTTAAACATGTTCTCTCCTCTTAGGTTATATTTATGTTCCCTGTTTTCAAACAACATAACATACACAACATAACAGAAATTATTTTAAAAACCATAGTTGATTTTTCTTCCTCATTAGTAAAGTCAAATGGTAGGTCCTCAAACAACAATTGTGCAAATAAACATACAAACCATTGTTAGGTGGATTGAAAATAACCACACAGGACACAAAACTCTTTTGTGGGGGCTTTATCTGATGGCAGTTTCAGAAAAAGGACAGTGATCGATGGGGCAGTATTGCGTTTAAAAAATAAAGAAACTGAAATCCGGTAATAAAATTTAAAAAATGAAATATGGTTCAACAAAATACTACAAATGAAATAACAAATGAAGGTTAATGTCAGAAGAATATACAAACAGAACATTAGCTTACCCATATGCTTCAGCATACATTGCCTTAATACTTAATACATATAATTCACAGCATTTTATACATTCAAGTACTTGCTTAAATACTCACAGTATTTTATTCAATTAACACATGTTTTTACTCACAGTATTTTATGCATTTATAACAAGGCTTCAAGGACATGTATTGCAGTTTATAACAATAGAATTCTCATCACACATGTTCTCATTACACATAGGCTATAATAAGTATTACACCCATTCAAACATTCTGGGCTATAAATCATTAATAATTATTAATTCTATATGTACATACCCAGTTCTTACATGTGTGCACAGAACATGGTCAAACTTCACACATGCAATCCATATGCATCCTTCAAAAATAACCCATAACAAAAACTCAGTTTTAACATATAACTCTTCTGAACACATATTTTATGCAATTTATAAGAATTTTGTGTCAAATTTGATATGTACCCAAAGAATTATCAACAAATAGTATATGCATACTGATACATCAAATATAAGATAAAGACTTTCACTTACCATATTCATTGTGACGGTTAAGCCTGTTTCAGAGCAAATCATTCCAATCTGTTGTTCACTGGACCATTTTCACACTTCAGGTTTTGGAAAGCGAAAGTTAACGATTGCAGAGTAAACTTCAATAGCTGTTAATAGGAGTGAAGACCACAGGAGACCACATCAAATATTTTTTTTGCTTACCTATATGCTCCAACAACTAAACAATAACACCCCTATTTCATTTCCACAACATTCTTAATGAAAAAAGGGAATATGACATTCAGAAGAGAAGATGGCAAATGTACTATATATACACTCACCTAAAGGATTATTAGGAACACCTGTTCAATTTCTCATTAATGCAATTATCTAATCAACCAATCACATGGCAGTTGCTTCAATGCATTTAGGGGTGTGGTCCTGGTCAAGACAATCTCCTGAACTCCAAACTGAATGTCAGAATGGGAAAGAAAGGTGATTTAAACAATTTTGAGCGTGGCATGGTTGTTGGTGCCAGACGGGCCGGTCTGAGTATTTCACAATCTGCTCAGTTACTGGGATTTTCACGCACAACCATTTCTAGGGTTTACAAAGAATGGTGTGAAAAGGGAAAAACATCCAGTATGCATCAGTCCTGTGGGCGAAAATGCCTTGTTAATGCTAGAGGTCAGAGGAGAATGGGCCGACTGATTCAAGCTGATAGAAGAGCAACTTTGACTGAAATAACCACTCGTTACAACCGAGGTATGCAGCAAAGCATTTGTGAAGCCACAACCCGCACAACCTTGAGGCGGATGGGCTACAACAGCAGAAGACCCCACCGGGTACCACTCATCTCCACTACAAATAGGAAAATGAGGCTACAATTTGCAAGAGCTCACCAAAAAATGTTGCCTGGTCTGATGAGTCTCGATTTCTGTTGAGACATTCAGATGGTAGAGTCAGAATTTGGCGTAAACAGAATGAGAACATGGATCCATCATGCCTTGTTACCACTGTGCAGGCTGGTGGTGGTGGTGTAATGGTGTGGGGGATGTTTTCTTGGCACACTTTAGGTGCCAGGTTCTTTCATTTCAAATTGGTTTCTTGAACATGACAATGAGTTCACTGTACTAAAATGGCCCCCACAGTCACCAGATCTCAACCCAATAGAGCATCTTTGGGATGTGGTGGAACGGGAGCTTCGTGCCCTGGATGTGCATCCCACAAATCTCCATCAACTGCAAGATGCTATCCTATCAATATGGGCCAACATTTCTAAAGAATGCATTCAGCACCTTGTTGAATCAATGCCACGTAGAATTAAGGCAGTTCTGAAGGCGAAAGGGGGTCAGACACAGTATTAGTATGGTGTTCCTAATAATCCTTTAGGTGAGTGTATATACATATATTAGGGCTGTCGATTTAACACATTAATAACGTGCGATTAATTTAACAAAAAATGTGTTAAAAAAAATTACGCAATTAATCGCAATGCTTTCCTGAGAAATTCCTGAGAAATTCAAGCTTGTAGTACCACCTGTTTACTCCAGAGGCCATAAGTGAAATTTCAGCTGTGTGAACAACACACAGTTTATTACAGTGAACAAAACATTAACAACCCTTCAGTGGACACACAACTCAAACATGCGTTACGTTCTTGCGTTCAAAAAACTTGAAGGAACGCAAATGCGAACTAAGGGATCTCAAGATGTGTTTAAAGATTGAGCATTAAACTATATTTAACTTGACACAGTGACCTAAACATTTTATTTTTTATGACGCAACACACCCGAGAAGCGACACAAGCATGTCTGATGCAGGTTGTATGGTCTTTACCTCACAAATATTTAATTACCAACAAGGTTAAGGAGGTGTCCTTTAAACTGTTACACCGTTTTTACCCAGTCAATATTTATTTAAGAAACATGCTCCCTGAAATAGATCCACTTCGCTCCTTCTGTAATGCTGTAGATGAATCTGCCCCTCACCTTTTTTGGGAATGTAAAATATATCTGTATTATTGTGTTCTATGTATAATATATGTGTCCAGGAACTGGCTACATCCAGGCAAATGGAGGCTTCACCCAGATGTAGTTAAAGGGATCTAACAGGAATTTGTTACGGCAGAAGTAGACTTATTTCTGGTAGCACCATGAATGCTGTCCAGATCATGGTTTCCCTGTTTTTAACTTTATTAGTGGGCAGACCGAGGCAGCTTCCCCCAAGAAAGACCTCTTCTCCCAGCTGGACGGCCATATTATGCATCCAGAAACTACCTGTCTGGATTTGTCCTCTGGTACCAACTCCCTCCTAGCAGACAGTAAACCCTCGGTCATTCACACTGTTCTCAATCCGAGGGCTGTTTCTACACGACTGATTTATGCCTATCGCTGGAAGCATTTCTGTTCATGGTGCGAGATTTGTGATTTTGCTTTACACAGTGTCAGCAGTTTTGAGTTTCCTACAATGTCTCTTTGGACAGTGGCAAGGTGGCTTCCACCCTAAATGTTTATGTGGCAGCCATTTCTGTGCACAATTCGCCTGATGATGTTTTATTTTGGGCACCCACAGTCTGATTTGCAGCTTCATGAAAAGTGTGAGACACCCTAATCCTGCTTGTACTCTCCGTTCCCCAGTATCGGACTTAGCTCTGGTGTTGCAGTCAGACCTTAAGTGGAAGCTTATGATAGCGTCCTTTCTTCTGGCAGTTGCTTCTGCCAAAAGGGTTAGTGATCTTCATGCATTGTTCGTTTGCCAGTCCTGCATGAGATTGAAGCCAGACTGCACCCTCTGTCCCAACTTGACTTTCTTTAAGGTACTCCTGTAACAGTTTATTAATCAGTCCATTGAGCTGTGCTCTTTCCAGTCACCAGCTCTTGAGCCGATGTTGAAAGACGTTTTCTGTTCTTGCATCCTGTGCGAGCTTTGTGTTATGTGGAGGCTGCTGTGCAATTGAGACAATCTGATCTTTTCTTTATTTGTTGTGGTGGTGTTAAAAAGGTTGTCCCTCTATCTAAACAGACGCTGTCACTGAGGGTTGTTGAGGTTATTGCCATTGCATCAAGAAGACTCAGAAACCCTTGCCTGGGACAGTCACTTGCCAGTACACCAGGGCTGTTTCCTCTTCACAGGCCTCCTTCAGGAGCATTTACCTTATTGACATCTGTGCTGCAGCTATCTGGTAACTCACATAATACATAAAGCATTTATTTATCCCTACCTACTGGTAATCTACAGAAATTGTGACTGAACAATTTTACTTAATTTTTTTGGTGTACAGGTTCAAAATACTCAACTCAACAGGGTGAATTAAAATAACCACAATAAAACTCATATCTTGTTTAAAAACCTCTGTTCAAGTCTATGAATGAAAATATTTAAATCTTGTGCCAAATATTAAGCCTTTTGCCCTGAATAACAAAATATAGACAATACACCACCACCTGACATCACAATTTAGCAGATACTGTAAATCACCTGGTTCTCGATATACCTGATTTATATTCAGATTGAGGTTCTTTCAGTAGAACAGGGTGAGACAGGAAATGCCATGTTACCGCAAGTACATTCTACTGCTGCGGAGTCATGACACTGTAGGCTGGAGTTGATTTCAAATTTATAATCCACCTCAGTTTGTCTCACACAGACCACACCCAGTGTAGCTCTGTACATATTCATTTGGCTGAGCCCAAACTTCGAAAGGTAATGTAAACCAGAGCTGGTGATTTATCAGCATCTTCTTTTCTGTGAAACCATGTGTCGTCGTCGTCATCATCATTATCACCACAACTAGTTGACAGGCTGTTTTTGTGTGCATGTTAATACACACATGCCTTTGTGTATATTTTCATGTGTATGTGCAAGAATTAAATAACAAAGGAGAGGTAGAGTAAGAGAGACCGAGCTAATTTTGCAAGGAGATAGTCTGCATGTGTTTATTTGAAGGGAAGGAAAAACATATAAGACAAAAAATAGAAAGCATGCTCACACATCAGTACTGGCAAAATACCACAACTCAAACAGAGTTTTGCAAAGCATACTTCTTGTCTTCTGAACAGTTCTGAACAAACAAGACTGGGCTTGTCTCTGTGTTTCTGGGTCTTCATGTTAGGGCTGGACTTGTAATCTGGCATACCGGGCATACCGGGCATTTTCCCGGTGGGCCGACGCACTTTGGGGCCAATCAGGGGTGGATTGGCCATTGGAAGAACCTAGCGGGCTGGTGGGCTGACGCACTTTGGGGCCGATCAGGGGCGGATTGGCCATTGGAAGAACCTAGCGGGCTGGTGGGCTGACGCACTTTGGGGCCGATCAGGGGCGGATTGGCCATTGGGAGAACCTAACGATCCGGTGGGCCGGCTGTGAAACGTGCCGAATGGGCCGCGTTAAGCTAAAATGAGCTACTGCGTTATGCAGAACAAACCACAAAATGGCGCCGTGATATGCAGAAAAGGGGCCCGGGCCGATTTCTCTTCCCAGTCCAGCCCTGCTTCATGTATATGCTGTGTGCAAACTTGTGAATTGTGCATTATTGTATGTGTGTACATGTGGACATCCGTGAGCCATAACACGATGATGAGAGATATCACACTATGTTTTTAGCAGAGGCTTGCTCAGGCCTGGGGGATATCATGTGAAAGATTGCTTGTGCTGTTGACAGTGACAGAGGAATCGATTCGGCTCAGGGATGTGACATGATCTTTTGTTATATATAAGATGTATCATACATAGTGAGAAGAATGCTGTATATTGAACTGTCTATTGTCATTTTTTTTATTTGTCTCCTGTTTTTTCGTAGGAATCAAGAAAATTTGAAATTTGTAAAAAACAAGTAATTTTTGGAATTGACTCTTATTCTCAATTCTGGAAAAAAAAGCCCTATATTCATGTTGATTCAGTAATGTTAAAAACTATTTTTGACTTCAAACCAGTTAATTTAGATGTTAGCACAAAGCATATTTTTTGTAGGAACTTTGATTTTTCAGAGATGGAAGACTTTGCAACATGTAAAAATAATTATGAACAGTAAAACCAACACATTCCATGTGTTAATTTCATTATTTTTAGTAACATTAAATAATTTTTGAATGGGTTCAAAAAACCTGTTTATATCACAAACGTAGTGTGGTTGGTTTGTAACAGTAGGCTAATTTTGGAAATTAAACAGTTGTTTCATTGGACACAACTCAACATATTTAAGTACTTCACTGAAATGACTTGTTACTGTAAATTACAGCACAACTTAATCTCAATGTCCCTTTGAACCACTCTCAGTCCTCTCGTTTACAGTAAACTACACTTGATGCCAAAGTTCATCGGAGCACATGACATACCATTCCATTCTGAACAAATGACTATAATGATGATAATGATGATTAACATTATTATTGTTGCTGTTAATATTATTATAAAAGCATTAAATATATTTGAACATCCATGATGTCAAAGACGACACAGTGTGACTTCACAAACACACTGAGAGGTGTAATGATTCTTCTTTGTACTACAGAGCTTTGCTACAGAGTGATTGAAGATTTCCTCTGCTAGCACAGCATGACCAAACTACCCAGAAGAGAAAATCCAATTATATTGCGATCACTTTCTGGGTGTAAAGCTTTGGGGACTATTACAGGCACATCTGGCCACACTGAGCATGTCTGCTTACTGTCTTTATCATGTTTAATTAAGCCTTGGCTTGATCTTTTCCCTGATCAGAAACAATGCATTCAGCTTTTTCCAAAAGTGTTAGGAAAGAACTACATAGGGCCAGCTGTAATACGAGGCTAAGAATAGAGTTCACATTTGTCAATGATTTATTCTTCTTGCAAACAACCAACTGGATGAGAGAGAAAGAGAGAGTGAGCCTTCATGAAATCTAAATTAGCTTTAGTTCAACAAAGGTTTGTAAAAAACTGTAGATCTTTTACATCATTGGTTAGTGTTGGCATTCTGACTGATGATCATATTGCCCCATGTTGACTCTCTTAACACCAAATGACCACTTTTCTGGTGCAGATATAGGTAGATTACATACTAATTTTACAGTATGCTTGTATGTACAGCATGTATGTTTTTTATGCCAAGTTACTTGTGCTTTTGCACAAAGTTTTCCACTTTGTCAGACAACGCTGCACCCTAGTGGGTACAACTCAAAGTTTAAGCCACAGAGTAAATTCTGTATATTATCTTAAATAGTTACCTTGAATTATTAATCCATGAAGAAGTATTCAATCAGTAATGTCTTAATTGAATGTTAAAGGTTAAAACGTTCATGTGGTTGGATTCAAGGGAAGTAAGACTTTGGCCTTATAACAAAGTGTATTTGATTTGATGACTCATAGAATACTGACAAAAGTACTGGCAATGAATGGCAGTCCGTGTGTTTGTATAGAGTACATTTCTTCACAGGTGAGTAAATCTGCAACTATAGAGTAAATCTCGACTTATTCTGTAATGAAACACGACTGCATCTTTATGGGAAAAAGTCTGTGACAGGAAGTAAAGAGGTTGCGTAATTTATTCACCTTATGTCAGACAAGTTGATCAGGATGACTGTATAAACAACCACAAACAAGACTTCAGTTTATGATATCTGTGTATTGTGTGTGTGTGTGTGTGTGTGTGTGTGTGTGTGTGTGTGTGTGTGTGTGTGTGTGTGTTATATGGTCTAAATAAGTCTAAATAAGTTCATAGTAACAAGGTGTGTCAAAGTTGTTAATAATGAACAAGCACTGCTCAAAATACAAATAAATAACAAATAAAAAAATAAAAGTGTCCTGAAATCAAGCCCCAGTCTGTTAAAAATGAATGTGGCATATGTGTGCTTGAGGAGACTGCATATGCTGTGCTGAGCAATATTGGACACAGAATACAAAAAAAGTCACTGATGTCAGATTAATATCTTTCATGCTGTCTCTTCGCAGAGCTCAAATAATTCCCTCATTCCCTCATCAGTCTGAGATGCTCGCTGATGCTGAAATTTCAACACATTTCATCAGTTAGTGTCTCCACTGATGCAACTGCTGCCCAATAAGTTCTGCTATTAGAGGAGAGAGACACCCAGTGTCCAAGGTGAGAATCACACTTCAACTAACTAGAACATTCTCAGAAACATAATGAATTAAATTCAATAGCAGAACCAACACACAGAGGCATGTCAAGACAACACTATTTAACAGGCCTACTCTAAAAAGTGAAAAAAAAAGAACAGAAGACAGGCATCAGACTTAATTTGAGCATAGATTTGTCTTAGATATTCTTAGGCAAAATCTTTCATTTAACATATACAAATCAAATAAATATTTTCAATATATACATCTGATGAAAATTAGATAACCGAATGAACATTTAAAGCTTGTATCTAAAAGTAGAGCATCATAGATAGAGATAGCGAATATGAGGATAACACAAATAGATATAAAACTTTAATCTTAAAAAATTACCGTAATAATGTAAAGCACGGATAAAACTTAACGTCTGTTTTACGTGTTTACGTGATTGGCCGCTGCTAGAAGTGATGCAAATAAAGAGTTCGGCCTCTGCATCAGGTCCTGTGGCCGATCAAATTCAACTGCCTGAGAGGAAGCGTTAAGAGAGAGAGAGATTGTGAGATATACAATTCTTACTTTGTAAAACACACCAAAAAGTCCTTTTGCTGAATAGTTACATGAATTCTTGGTAACAGTTCAAAATAAGGCTCCATTTGTTAATATTAGTTAACAACACTAGTTAACATGAACTAACAATGAAAAATACCTTTACAGCATTTATTTGTCATGGTTAATGTTAATTTCAACATATCCAACACATTTTTAAAATCAAAAGTTGTACATGTTAACATTAGTTAATGCACTGTGAACTAACATGAATTAACTGTATTTTCATTAACTGATATTAACAAAGATTAATAAATACTGTAAGAAATATATTGTTAATTGTTCATTCCTGACACCAAATGCATTTGCTTATGTTAACAAATGTACCCTTATTATAAACTGCTACCAAATACTTACTTGTATTCTACAGTAATATAGTGGTAACACTTTACAATAAGGTTATATTTTTTGACATTAGTAAATTCAGTACATATCATGAACTAACAATAATCAATTGATTATTATATATCATTTATTAATCTTGGTTAATTTATTACAGTAAAATACCAATTTTCATTGTTTGTTCATGTTAATTATTGTGTTAACTAATGTTAATGAATATAAGCTTATTGTAAAGTGTCACTGATGCAGTATTATACATATTCTGCACAACAAAAATGGCCAGTTAAACACAGCCGATGCCATTTAGAGAATGTGGATCTGGCTACTTGACCAGCATTATAGTGCACACTTACTAACATGAAGTTTATCCTAGATGTCAGTCACATGATAATTGCTTCAACACATTGACTGCTCTTCAAGTACTGTTTTTCTAATACTATTCTACAACTAGATGATATATAATATGGTTACTCTATTGAACAGTTCTATTTAGTCAACAAATATATAAAAAGTATCACTGGTGCATTTTTAAAAGTCTCAATTTCTCATTTAGTATGAGGAGACTGCATATGTGCTTACCTTGCCCTGGTCCATAACAAGTATCCGGTCACTCTCTAATACAGTATTAATTCTGTGGGCAATAGTCAGCATGGTGCAGTGCTTGAAAGCATCTCTGATGGTGTGCTGGATCATGCTGTCAGTCTCTGAGTCTATAGATGCTGTCGCCTCATCCAACAGAATTATCTACTCATTCACATACACAGAAAGTTACTGAGAGGGGGATATTTTTGAGGGAATTATTAGTGAAGCTGAATGTATGATTGTGTTCTTACTTTTGAATTGCGGAGCAGAGCTCTGGCCATGCACATGAGCTGCCTCTCTCCAACAGAGAAATTCTCTCCATTCTCCACTACTGGAGAGTCCAACTTCTCTGGCAGCGAAGCAATCTACCAGAGAGAAAGAGAGGTGTGTAGAGGACTGGATTTAACACCTGAATTAATGAATCCTTCTTATTTATTTTCCAATCAATAAAGTAAGTGGTCAAGAGCTTCAGTTTGTATAGGCTTTAATGTATGTCATTTACTTCACAGATCAAAAAGGTTTGACCCCTTTTTATTAAACTATTATTAGTTCAATAATCTTTTTATTTACCATGTTCCAGAGTAACAACAAAACCCCTCTAGAGAAGCTATAAAGCATCCCAAATCCAGGCCAAGCAAAACCATACCCATTGTTGCAAACAGGGCTAAAATAAGTCTTTACCGTGTCCTTCATATAGGTTTTTTCCAAAGCTTGCCAGAGCTCCTCATCTTTGTATTTGTTAAAAGGGTCCAGGTTATACCTATATCCAGCAAACATAAACAAGCACATGTTTACTAAACTATTCCTCGAACATAACTACAAAATGTTAAGATTACAATTTGTACATGAATAATACAAATTAAGGTGTCAATTCTGCAGCTGATTTGCCTTCTGAATTTATTCATATGTTATAACATTATCTTTCAACTGTAAGCTGTATAGAGAATACAGTGAATCCACAGTTATTGACCATTTCAGTAATTTCAGATTTAATTTAGTGAGAATAAAATAGATGAACAGAAACTGAATTCAGTAAATTCTCTGAATCAGTCATCATGGTATAATGGGTGGAAGTGTTGTGGTCACCTGACAGTGCCAATGAAGAGTACTGGATCCTGTGGTATGACAGAGAGTTGACTGCGAAGATCTTTCAGCCCCAATTTGCTGATGTCCACATCATCTATCAAAATAGTGCCCTCAGCTGGCTCTGCCAAGCGGAACAGTGCCACACCCAGAGAGGACTTCCCTGAATCAGGGTGAAAGAGAAAGAGTGAGAGAAATTTCTGGAATAGCATAATTTATAATACAGATTTAAAATTTAAATCAGCTACTTTATTTATATGAGGTCAACCACATTTTTTGAGAAAACAGAGCCATGTTCACTACATATTACAGCTGAAATATAGGTTTTATATTTCTGAATTGAATCCTTAGTTAATTTAAGCAAAACAAACAGTGCTGATTTTTTTTAGATATGAGGGAAGTTGCCCCCTTAAGAACAGTGTGCATTTACAGCTAAATTGTAACATATTTAGAGATGAGTTTAGATTGGATCATGATGCCCAATTGTGAGGGGGGCATCTTACCCCAAGGGATGGGGTAACTTGAAATTTTCAATTAGAAATAAAAACAATATTTTTTAACTTTACAGTGTCCACAACTTTTAACTTTACATCATCCATTAATAAATAAACAAACGAAATGTTTATATCAAACATGAAATTGATTTGCATCTATGGTCAAGAGGAAAAATAGATGTAGGGGGGCATCTTTACCCTATCTTACCATAAAATTTTATTTTAAGCATGAAACCTTGATATCATTTTATATGTTCTCTCTCACCAGAGCCAGTGCGTCCCACGATGCCAAGTTTTTCCTGTGGCTGAACACTTATGTTGAGTTTATTGAGGACTATAGGTGTGTTCTCTCTATATCTCATACTATAGTTCTTAAAGGTTATGGTGCCCTCCTGTGGCCAACCAGCGGGTATGTGAGCTTCCTTGACAATCCGAGGACCCTCTGATTCACTCTAAAGCATACAAGTGTGTAGTGGTAACAATTATGTATATTCATTATAAAAAAAATTAAAACAGCATTGAATTTCATGGTATTTGCTTAAATTGTAAATGAATAAATGATACCCCTGAGGTAAACTTTATGCATGTTTGCGAGTATATGTCTGTCTCTTACCGTAGTGTACTCCAGCAGTCTCTCTACACTGGTGAATTTTGCCTCCACCTCAGTGGATAATCTCACCACAAACTGAAGCATTCCAGTCAACTAAATAAACACAGATAAAGCTCTCGGATGTCCAGCTGAATTTGACATGCAATATCAGACTTTTGTTTGAGTCTAGCTGTGAGTTACCTGTATGGTGTAAGACAAGGCCAGACCTTTCAGAGAAGGGTTTATGGTCTCATTTGGGCTGAGCACTACGAACAGTGCCACCATTAGTGTAACAGTAGCCGACAGGAAGTCTAACCAAAATGAGAGCCAGCGAGTCCCACAATTAAACAACAGGAAATGGTTTGAGTTGGTGTCACTCAGCATCTTAAACCTGTTATTTGAAACACAAACAAATGTTTTAATGTTATTGTGTCAGTTTCAAATGCTTTCTTTTTTTGGCACATTCCTCTAATGTGGAGCCAACATACAGGAAGCAGGTTGAATCAATCAATAAATCTATCTATCTATCTGTCTGTCTGTCTGTCTGTCTGTCTATCAATTGCATATCTGTCTGTCTGTCTATCTGTATGTCTATCAATTGCATATCTGTCTGTCTGTCTATCTATCTATTGTATATCTGTCTGTCTGTCTGTCTTTTAAAATATATGTACATTTCTAGGCAATGTCTAGTTTTGGAAATAATACTCTATTCAACTCCATATTGAGTGTCTCCTAAATTAATAAATGTAAGTAATGTAAAATGAAAGAATGTGGTATGAGGAATCTGAATAATTAATTACTATGGACATTCTAGCACATGATTCATGGTTTGAGTCTCATGGATTTGAGTCTCTAATTATGTTTCATGGTCAGCTTGGCAGCTTGGTCATTTTGCTCTGCCCAGTATAGTTCAAAATTTAGTCCGTAACAACTTACTGTTGTATGTACTGCTGTCTTTTGTCATAGGCATGAATGGTGCTAATTCCCTGTATGGTGGAGGTGGTGAGAGAGATCCAGGGAGAGCGACTCACATTCTCCATCCTTTTCATCTGTCGAATGCTCCTCTGGAAAACACTAGAGCAAAGACAAAACACACAACAATGAGTTTGTATGGCATTTCATCTTGTTTGGCAATTTGTCTAGTTGCAAGGCACTCACTGAAGAAACCAGTAGAGCCCTAATTAATATGTGATTGGCTAATTGTTAGGGTTGTGATTGTGATGTTTCTATTCAAATTCTGGATTCAAATATCTTGAGCATGCTAAGGTGCAATGTTTGTGTCTTACTATAGGATTGTGCCAAAGATGACTGCGAGAACTGCCACTGCTATGAGGAGGTACGGGAATACTATGCAGATGGTGAGAAGGGTGAAAGTGATGATCAGACAGAACTGCAAGAAGCTCTCCATTTTAAATGGCAAAACTGCATCAACCTCGTCTTGGTCTTTACTGAAGCGGTTCACCATACGGCCGGTTGGAGTTGTGTCAAAAAAACTCATTGGTCTGCCAAGGATCTGATGAAAAGTAAAGTCTTATGGTTCCTTCCATTAATCACTCACAATATATAAAGGAGTCTGTATCACATGTTATGATCCTACAATTCAGGTTTCCAAATGAAAGTGTTAAATTGCTTACCCGTTTGAACATAGTGTCATGGAGTTTGGAAGAGGCATGAAGAGTGACTTTAGTGAAGGAGTAGCCCTTGATAACACTCAGTAGTATCATGGCAACAATAATAATGCCATAAATCATTTGATAGAATGCCAGATCTGGATTCTCTGAGATATTACCATTATTTGATGTTGGATCAGAACTGTTCAACAGCTAAAAGAAGACATAGAGAGGGAAAAAAGTTGTTTAAATTAGTATGATGAGGCAAATGCAAGTTTAAAAGATGGTAGGGTCTAGATGATTAGATGAGTGTTTGTGTATTTACCCCTGATCCCTGGTCTAGCCAGTAACTGAGCCACCAGTTGCTGAAGGCAGTGCACCCCACAAGAAAGGTGAAGAGCAGCAAAACAACTAACAATATTAAATACCCTACAGAGTTGAAGAGAAAGAGAAATAGTGTTATGACAGTTATATTATACAGAGAGAGATGGAACGAGAGGTGAAAAGTTGGGAGGGGAAAAGATGGATGACCTCTGGCAGCTTTGCAGTACTGATGGTAAGTTCTCCATGTAACTGAACCTTCAAGGGACACTTCCCGAGTAACTAATTGATCCTTCCTCCCTGAAACACACAAATGCACAGTCAAATGTAAACTTCTTTATGCAAATTATGCAAATTATATTATATTAATTATTATTCTATACTTAATTATATTATGAAGAATTTGTTCATTCATCTACTTTACCTTTTGTTTCTATAGAGTCTTTGGATAAGTCATTTGTTTTCTGTTGCTCATCAGACATATCAAAAGCTGGAAAAAGAAAAGAGAAAATTAAGCTGTAATGTATTAGTTATCATTGTGCGATTTGATAAAAATATGATTGTTGATTGTGCCTTAATAAATAAATAATATTTGTATTTATACCCCCAATGAGAAAACCGAAGCCAGCTTTGGAGATGTTGGTTAATGGAAAAAAAAATAATCTTGGGAGAATTAGGCTCATTTTGGGGCCCAGTTCCCTTCTGGCTAAACAGCATGAATATAACGTCAATATTAGTTATTTATGCGTAGCTAAAGTCATGGTTTAAATTAGTAAACCAAGTAAATGTTATGGGCCAATGTTTAAACAAGATGATTTTTTATGAACTGAAAGATTAGTGACAAAGTCTTCCAAGTCCATCCTGTATATCTATGAATGCAGCACCCTTTGTTATTTGGAAAATATAGGTTTTAGTTGCCAATTAATTCATTGTATATGTAGTCCATTTTAAGACAGTGTAGTCCATCTTACACTGGACATTGCGATAGTACATTACTATAATGTCTTAGCAGATTTATAGCACTGTTCACAAATAAGAGGTTCAGTTGCTTGTTCATTACATCTAAATCATGTGGTAATAGAGGTTGAGGAGAAAGTATAATATAGTAGTAGCATGGTTTCTTTTTGCTGTTGAATCAATTAACTGACACTGTCACGCTTTGGATGGAAGGAGGATGAAAACGGGAGTCAGAGTGAACCCAAGTGCAAAGCCTTTAACACAAAAGCGTTACAAGCAATATACAAAACTACAAAGAAAGCACATCACTATTAAAGGTAAAACAAAGAAGAATAACAACTATTACACATATAAGGGATATTTGCAGTGCATTAAGTCATAGTGATCTGAGACGACACTCAATAAACAGTGAATGAGGAGAGTTTATATAGAGTCCTTGATGGGGTGATTGGGAACAGGTGTGGCTGGTTAGAGTGTGTGTGAACTAGAGCGGTTGATGGCTGGAGTGGTGGAAAACGAAGGGGGGCGTGACACCAAGTATCAATAATTTAATTATTACCATTATTAGTGATTATTATCACTATTTAATTATATTGATAATTTATTTTTGGATTGCACAACTATGATATTTCTTGTTATTTAGAACAAAATGCATTGTGTCAAGAAACTCTGTTAATATTGTATTACAGAATCCCCATCAATTCCCATAACTAGCTATTATTTTTTATTTTAACCTTGTTAATCATGATCCGGTTTTTTGTTATTGCTCTCCTACAGTTACAGAAAGAATAACATTTAGATTCTTCAGTGACTTTGAGGTGAAAAATGTGTATGAGACCGACAATAATAAATAACCAGGACCTTGTTAATAAAATTGAACCTCTAACCTGGGTTTTCGATTCCGTTGACTTTGGGATCATCTGGATTGGTCTGTTTAGAGTCATTGAGTTCACTCTGCATTGTGGTGTTGCCCTCTGGGTTTTCCTATATATACATAAATGAAAGTTAAAGGGATAGTTCACCCAAAAATTAAAATTCTCTCATCATTTTCTCACCTTCATGCCATCCCAGATGTTTATGATTTTCTTTCTTCTGCTGAACACAAACAAAGAATTTTGGAAAAATATTTCAGCTCTGTAGGACCATACAATGCAAGTGAATGGTGATCAAAGATTTGAAGCTCCAAATTACACATAAAGGCAGCATAAAAGTAATCTATAATACTCTGGTTGTTAAATGCATGTTTTTTGAAGCAATGTGATAAATGTGGATGAGAAACAGATCTATCTAGTCCTTTTTTACTACAAATTCTCTTCCCAGCCCAGTAGGTAGTGATATGCACGAATAATGTGGATTGCAAAAAAACAAAAGAAGAAGGTGAAAGTGAAAGTGAGATTCATAGAAAAAAAGTTTGTCACCAAAACTATCATAATGGTTCTGAAGACATGATTTTAACCACTGGTGTCTTATGGATTACTTTTATGCTGCCTTTATGTGGTTTGGGAGATTAAAATTGCATTGTGAGGACCTACAGAGCTGAAATACTCTTCTAAATGTCTTAGTTTCAAAAGAATTCACATCTGGGATGGCATGAGGGTGAGTAAATAATGAGAGACACACAACATGTTCTGTTCTCTATTATCTGATCATGTTTGTTTTTGCATAATCTTGGAATCCAAGACATGTCATGCGTTATTGTTTTGGTTATGCTGAAAAGAAGTTTTTATGTTTTATTAAATGTCTGTTGATTGTTATCCGGTTCCTGCTTCCTCTTTTCCTGAACAAGTAGAGATCCATTACACTGGTGCCAAAACCCGGGATTGGAGGACGACACGCCATCAGAGAGGATTGGTTTGGTGGTACCGTCCACCAGGGGATGGAGTAGTTACTGCCAACCGCCAGGAAGCGGAGGAAACGTTGTCTTCTGACAGGAAGAGGAAGAGCTCCGTCCCCCTCCGCCAGGGGATGGAGAACCTGCTGCCGTCCGCTGGGAGGTGGAGGAACCGCTGCCATCTGCTAGGGGATGGAAGAGCCACTGCATCCCGCCAGGAGGCCGAATTCACTGCCATTGCCCAGCAGGCAAGCAGGAGGATCATTGGACAGTTGACTGAGGACCGAATGGCGGTGTGGTCGGGTTTTTTTTTTCCTTTTTTTTTCTCTCTTTCTCTGTCTCTCTCGCTCTCTTTCTCTCTCTCCCCTCCCTTCCCCTCGTCCTACCCAGGTACCCAGAAGGTGGAAGATGGACTGGCCGAAGGGGCAACTCCTCCCCTCCAGGAATGGGGGGAGTCAGACCTGAGGTTTCCCTTGCCTGAATCGGGCTGTGGGGTATGTGACAAGGAGGAGGGCGTGGCCGGGCCAAGAGGATGCATGTCCAGCACTAAGTTGCTCAATCAGTTGGAGAGAGATAAAAAGAGTAGTCAGGAACGCCAGAGAGAGAGAGATGCATGCAGCAGTGTTCGTGTGAGTGTGCTTTTGTTTATGTTAAGTCTTCGTCACTGTTTTATTATCTGTTCTTATATATCTGTTATGTAAGGTCTGTTGATTCATATCCAGTTTCTGCTTCCTCCTTTCCCAAACAAGTAGCGATCCATTACATTATTAACATGATTTAATTTTTTTCTAACCCTTAAACTAATCTAAAGGATTATGTAAAAGTGGTTACGTTGTTCTGGTCCAGTTTAATGTTGTTAATGAGCTGAGCGTAGCGGCCTTTAGCTGTCATCAAATCACTGTGAGAGCCTGCCTCCTGTACCTCCCCATTCTCCAACAGCAACACCATGTCACAAAACTCCAAATACTGCAAACAGAGAGCAGCAGAGGGAATCAAATGATACAAAAGAGGAAATCATCTTTAAGATCTTTATTGAGAGTCACACATTATAAGATGCTATAAAAACAGCTTTGCTGAGTCACACTGACTGAAACAATTACTAAGACATGCCGTGTGAGTCAGTTTTTGTGAATACATGTGAAAGAGCATTTGCTCTTCCATTACACAACCAACCACAGTGAGGCAGGCTTTGACAACCCATTCTCCTATCTGAGAAGGTTATACATTGAAGGGATAGCTCAGCCAAACATTTAAATTGTCATCATTTACTCACCCTCGTGTTGTTCTAAGCCCATATGCCCTTCTTTGTGGAACACAAAATGAAAACTTTAGGCAGAATGTTAATGACAGACAGCCTCAGTCACCATTTATCTTCATTGTATGAAAAAAGATGCAATTAAAGATAAAGGTAACTGTAGCTGTCAGTCGCAAATAGTCGCAGTTTCATATCATACAGGTTTGGAACAACAAGAGGGTGGGTAAATGATGACAATCATTTCAAATAATCAGATGAACTATCCCTTTTAATGTGTTACTGTATGGCCATATTTTTGGATTAATACAACAGCACCTTAGTTTCGGATTGAAAAGTCCCATTACACAAAAGAAACCTCTCTCTGAAATCTCTGTGGAGCTTTCAGCTTCTGGTACCTTGAGGATATTTGGCTTAAGTTTGAGAGGCTCCTCGAGTACAAACAGTATTTGATTCTATACAATATAAATTATAGAGATACAATAAACAGGACACAATGAAGTAATGTTAATAACCTGCAACTGATGAGTAACCAGAATGACTGATTTGCCCTTCAGCTCTTTCTTGATGCATTCTTCAAATATGTGCTTCCCAACGTGGGCATCGACAGCAGAAAGAGGATCATCCAATAGGAGGATGTCTCTGTTGGAATACACTGCTCTGGCTAAACTAACCCTCTGCTTCTGACCACCTGAAAGGTTAATACCTCGCTCTCCGATCTACAAACACAGAAAAAACACATATAAGAAATACTATCCCCAAATATTTCATAACTGTAATCCTTAGTAGGCTATTGTAGCTAAACATTTAATGGTCTGATTATAAAACCACCAAGTTTACAATATAATCAGAGTATTGTATGTGGGTCAAAATGTGGAAACAAACCTCTGTCTGATCCCCATATGGAAGGATAGCCAGGTCAGGTTTTAGGGAGCAGGCATGAATAACTCTGTCATATCTAAGACACAACAAGCACAGAAACTGCACTTTTTAGGATGCAACAGTTTATCTCAGAAAATAATTAATGTTCAACAAGAATTTAACATCCACTAAAAGTAGCTGAGACTGTGACCAGAGCCACAAATGTTCTCATAAAAGCAATCACATACAATAAAGAAATTACCATAAAGCTGTTCTTCTTGTCACAAGACCAGGTCTGGTACACAACTTGTGTAACAAATGTGTAATATCCATGCTCTAAACTACATCCTATAAATTGTTTCTTAAAGATATGACCTTCTGAAGTGCAGAAGACAATTACAGAGTGAGTATGGCTGTAGATGTATGAATTTCTGTGGGACCTGATTAGAGTAGGTATTGTGCTAGGTACACAATTTCTAAATTGAAGGCGAAAATGGTCGGTATTATTAAGAGTTGAGTTGGGCAGTGTGAGAGTAGCCTATGAATAAACTGAGAGTTTGGAAAGTAAAACTTTGTTCAGATCTGCCCCACATAGGCTTCTATTACTACTAGTGCATAGAATTTACTTTAAGAGCCAATGGCAACTCAAACTAAAAACTGATGGTTGTTAAATGGGTGATGGTTGTCAAGATGAATGTTGTCATTTGCAGAGCATACAATTTTTGTCCCAAACGTGCTTGTGAATGTGTTTCAATATGAGCCTGGAGATGGGAGCATTCTATTCTGATTCTAACTGTTGGCTTCATTCTTTGGCCAGTTTAATCTTCTGTGTCTTCTCTTTCTGTATATTTGAATGTGTTTGTTGTACCTGGTTTGATCAAATGGTTCTCCCATTAAGATATTGTCCCTTACAGTTCCATGGAATATCCAGGCTTGCTGGGAAACATATGCCAGTGTTCCATTAGCTGACACAGACCCACTCATAAGATGCATCTGCAGGAAGAAACCATTACACTGTGTCAGTCCCACCTCAACACAACATGTGTGGAGCTGTATGTATGGAGATATCTATGATGTGATCATTGATCTTTAAATGCACATGAGCACACATTCGCACACAAGACTGAGGCACTGCACCTGCTCTAGAATACTTGATATCAGAGAGGTTTTTCCACTTCCAACATTACCACACACCCCAAGCAGACTTCCCTATAAATGGAGAAAGAGTCAGTCAATGTTTCAGTGACAGTACACACTGAAGTGCTAAATGTTAATAAACTACATGACTGTTACATTGGCCCACATTTGAACATGTTTATAACACATTAAGTAAGAATTTCCAGTCAAATGTATGCACAAACACCTTTGAAAGAGTGAAGCTGATATCTCTGAGTGCTGGTTTGGTCTCGGATGTGTGTGTGGCACTTTGAGAGTCATCTTGGCTCCATGCAAATGAAGCCTTTTCCATGACCAGTGCTGAATCCATATTCTTATTCTGGGTAAGATAACTGTCTGGGTTCTGTACCAACAGAAGTTTCTATAGGGACACAAGCATAACATGAGATACTATTGAGTTATTGAGGCAATTGGGAAAATATTTACTTAAAAGAAAAAGCTGAGTGATTGACAGAGAGTATGAGATTATCAACTTTGTTAAGAGTAAAATATCACCCTTTTTTGTATGTTGTGGTTGTGAATGACCTGGCCATAACACCACACTCTTATCTTTGTAGGTCATTTGTATAAAACAATATTTACATTGTCCTTATTATACCCTAAAGTGCCTCCTGATTTCAGCAGATACTGGGGCCAATAGGTATACATTTATGGGGGGAAGAAGGAAAGGAAGCTTTTTGTCCATAATGAGATAATAGTCATTGTTTTCAACAGAGAAGAATATGAAAGAGAGTCTCCAACCTTCAGTCTAGCAAGAGCCACTTTAGCTTCAGCCACAGCTTTAACCGAGAATGGCAACAAACCCATGGACATCCTCATGCAGTTAAAAACAGCTATGATAGTGTAGGCCTGTGTGGAGACAATAGGTTGGTCAGAGAAATCTCTCGCATCTACAATAATATTTTTTTTTAGATTTTAATGAGATTACAATGATCAAGTGAATCACTGAGCTCTTTGCTGGTTAACATGGCATCATGAATTTGCTAATGGGAACAAGCATTAACAGTGATTGAACTCAGATTTTTCAGATTATTTTCAATAAGTCTACAAATACTGTGAATAATCACATTTGAAATATTTATATTTACATTTGCATGCATTTATTTAGCACAATAAGTGTAATTGTGTTGTTTTGTACATTGCACTCACCATAGAAGGTTCAAGGGGCAGTTTCAGTGCTGTGTGCACGATGAAGGTGAGGATGGTTGCTAGTGTGGGAACTATCGTTGTTAAGGAAGTGTTTAAACTCTGAACATAACCTGCCTTCTGTAACAACGACTTTTCATTTTTCCTGATATCTAGAGCCAAAGAACATAACGAAAGAACAAGAGAGATGTTAACCAACATTAGACAGACAGACAGACAGACAGACAGACAGATAGATAGATAGATAGATAGATAGATAGATAGATAGATAGATAGATAGATAGATAGATAGATAGATAGATAGATAGATAGATAGATAGATAGATAGATAGATAGATAGATAGATAGATAGATAGATAGATAGATAGAACAGGGCACCTGTGATTGCTTCCTCAAAGGATTCTTCCCACGCGTACATCTTGATGAGCTTGATGCAGGTCAAAACCTCATTCATTGTGCGAACACGTTTGTCTGTCACAGATACAGCTCGTCGTCTAAATGCACCAATCAATCTAGCGACTAAGAACTACAGCACAACACAATAAGTTAATAATAGTTTTACATTTTTTGCTCCAATTTAGTTTAGTTTTTGTTTTATTTTTTTTAGATTTTATTACATTTAGTTTTTATTTTAGTTTTTATATCAAGTGAAACAATTAGGAAATTGGGAATTGGGAAAACAGGCATTTGTGCAATGGGGATCATATAGCTGGACATCCAAATGTACAGTTTGTAAATAATACTTATAATATTACAAATCTTAATTTTAAATCCAATTTAAGAATGCTTCTTCTTTTACTGAACTTAAACCACAAAGTCCTCTTTAGTGGATTTGAAATAAGAAAGTAACTCTTGTTACAACTCTGAAAACTGAACATCATTCAAAACTCTAAACCAATATATATATATATACAAATTCCATATAGCCTATTCTATCCACATGACGTCATATTGCATGTGTAATAATGATGTGACTTGTCAGAGCTTGAAATTTCAGCTACACATTTTTACACAGCATTTGCAACATTGGATCTTAAAAGTTAAAATACAATTTCACATTTAAGCACTTGTACTATTTATATTTTTTAAATACAGCTGTATGAATATGGCCTGCAATCTCTTATTTGACACTGTGGCCTTAGGAAAGTGAACATTTACAGTGACAGCAAAACATTTAAATGTAATTTTCACGTGTTGTGCAAAGAAATAGATCGGCTTCTTTCAGGTTGTTGAACATGCATTTTCATTTGTACATTTCTAATTTGAACTGGATGATGACAGAGAGCAGCAGAGAGACTCAGCAAGAGTCATTGTCAGTTTGTTATGCCAGCACAGATTTACTGCTTCGGCCATTCTACAGTGTCTGTCTCAGTTCAAACTGGGTAGAACATTTCCACTGAAACTTGTTTCAGAAAGCTTGGGATTTGTGGCAGCAGGATCCATCATTCCATTAGGTCTCTTATACATGAGACTTCTTCAGTGCTGGCTGAAGCGTCGTGTGCCGCGACATGCTCGGCCAGCTCCTGCATTTTACCAGCGAGGTGTCGTGCCTGGGGCAAGTGTCACGCAGTGCCTAAAGCCACCGGCTGTATTTCTAGCCTTAATATCAAACTGTCATGTCCTGGTTTGCTCAGACAACATGACAGTTGTGGCAAATATAAACTGCCACGGTGGAACTCAGGAGACTACACCCTCAAACTGTATTGAGGATTTGGTAAATATTTGGCAAAGCAGAAATCGATCTATTTGCCTCAGTGGAGAATACCCACTGTCCCCTCTGGTACTCGAAGTCCCAAGTTTTCAGGCAGAAAGTGGTGACACGGATGCTTCCAATACAGGTTGGGGGGCGGTGTGCGATGGACGCCCAACTTTTGGCACCTGTACAGGTGCGAGGAGGGCATCAACCGCTTAGAGCTATCGGATGTAATTCTAGACTTAAAGGAAATAGTGAGCTGTCATGTCCTGGTTTGTTCAGTCAACATGACAGTTGTGGCATATATATATATATATATATATATATATATATATATATATATATATATATATATATATATATATATATACAGCCAAGGCGGAATTCATTCACCACCACTGTCAAGAATGACGCGTCACCTCCTCCTATGGTGTGAGCATCATCTCTCCCTGACATATTTCCCAGGCCTACTAAATTACGGCACAAGCCTACTGTCACACTAAGGGTGATACTGGGCAAATGGAGACTTCATCCTAAAACAATACTGAGGATTTGGGAAATATTTGGCAAAGCAGAAATCAATCTATTTGCCTCAGTGGAGAATGCCCACTGTCTCCTCTGTTATTCGAAGTCCCAAGCCCTGCTGGGAAGGGACGCAATGGCACACAAATAACCTGTGAAACGCAAATATGCGTTACCTCCGGTATGCCTGATCCACTCTGTAATATGTAAAGAGGACAAGGAAACAGTTCTATTAGTTGCACCGAAATGGTCAACCAGCCATGGTTTCCGGAAATTATGGAGATGCTGTACGGCTCACCATGGGAAATACCACTTAGGAAGGATCTCCTCTCTCAGGTGCAAGGTACAATCTGGCATCCCCAGCCTCAGGAACCCGCATGTGTGGCCCCTGAACGGAGCAAACTACATGCACCTGAACTGACGCGTTCAGTCATGAACACCATTTTACAAGCCAGAGCACCGTCCACAAGACGCCTCTACACACTAAAAGAGCGATTAGATGCAGGACTCACTCAGTCAATGCTCAAAGTGTATGTGGCAACTATGTCTTTGTATCATGCAAATGAAACCAGCGCCTCTATAGGCAAGCATGATTTAATCATAAAGTTCCTTAAAGGAGCAAGACGATTAAACCCAACTCGGCCGGCTACAGTCCCAACTTGAGACTTAACTTTAGCCCTAAAAGCTCTCGCAGGGCCCCCCTTCAAGCCTTTGGACTCTGTTGATTTGCGCATGCTCTCCATTAAGACCACACTACTGCTGGCTCTGGCCTCAGTAAAACAGGTAAATGACATGCATGCATTATCAATCGACAATTCATGTCAAATTTGGCCCTGGACTTTCAAGAGTCACTGTCAAACCCATGAAAGGCTATGTACCCAAGGTCCTGACCACACCCTTAATAGCGCAGGTGGTTCACCTTCAGACCTTCTTCCCTCCTCCATTTAATTCAGATGAGGAACAATCATTGCATTAGTTATGCCCTGTTTGGGCACTACACGCATACGTTGATGCATACATTTTCTTCTCTATGTGATGTACTGTAGTGATTCCCTCACGCTCTGTCTTTGCTAATGTCATGAGGGCAATAGACCATCTGCTAGTGCTATCGCCACCTAGTGGCATCTTCAGGTTAACCTGATAGTGGGTTTAAAGGTTTAAAAGCCTAACGCAACAAAGGCTATGTTCAGATCTGCAGGCAGATTTTTCCTCAAATCAGATCTTTTCAGGCAGACTGTCCACACTATTAATTGCAAGTGATCAAATCAGATTTGCGCATTCAGACATAACCAACCTATCTGCATGTGTTGCTTTGGTAATGACATAGGCGTACCCACGTAACGATGCTTTCAAAACAGATGCGGGAAAATGGAGGTGCATCATCTTGCTCTCCAAATAAGCACCCTGTCCAGTCGCGGTGCAGAACATCACAATATTTACATCTCTTCCATCACTGAGTTTTTCTTGCAATTGAAAAATCCGATTTCAATTGCATTTGAAACCACCTCCCGATGTGGTTTGAATCAGATTCAGAAAATTTCATGTGTATTTTTTTAGCTGCCCAGACTATCAAAAATCATCTGGATACAATCTGGATATGCAAAAAAAATGATTTTAGTGGCAACTGTCTGAACAAGGCCAATTTAGATTTTTATTTCGGTTTATGAAAATGTTTTTTTACATTTCGTTTTAGTTTATGATAATAACCTTGCAACACAAACATACAGACAAACACGGAATATGTGTGTCATAATACTGTATCAGGGAACATCTAGCAAAGCATTATTGGGAGAACTTCATTTCAACTGAACTCAGAAGAGACCAGCACACCTGTATAGGTAAGAAGACCAGGTAGACTGTAATTCCAATAAGCGCTGTGTACCCCAGAATAATGCAGGCATATATGATACATATGAGCAGCAGCATAGGAACGCAGAGCAGAAATGTTCCATACAAGACTGCCTCAAACAATCGATACCCATCACTCGTCAACACGTTTATCGTCTACACCAGAGAGAAACAAAACATACAAATTCTGAACACAACAGTTCATGACAACCAGTATCAGAGGTCTTTTATATATTCATCATAATAGATCATACATTTATGTGGTTAAATAACTGAGTGATTAGTGAAAAAAATTAAAGAAATACCAATTCCCTTTCAATTAGTTAGTAGATTATATGTACAATGTAGTATGTTTTCAATCAATCAAGAGGATACCTCTCCTATACTGATGCTGGTAAGTGTCCTGAGAGAGATGATTGTCTTGAAAGCAAGCATAGAGAAAGCTCCCTTTACTCTGACAGCAGTGCGTAAATTCAAAGCCCACAGGAGTGATGCAAAAAATGCCTTGCTGAACTCTGAGATGAATAGGGCCACACACAGACCCACACCATGCAACAGTGTGGATGTCTCCGGCTCCTCTGCGTAGTTTAGGATTTCATACACTAGAATAGACTAGAAGACACAAATTAAATATAAACTTAGCATTCAAAAAACAGATCCATGAAATGAGACTGTCATTCTGCCCATCATTTTCTTTTGAGTTCCATAGAAGGAAGAAAGTCGTATTTGGAACAACATTAGAATGAGGCATTCATTACATAATTTTTAATTTATGAATTATGTATCTGAATGACTGTGCATAGTGCTAAGACATGGAACATACCGGACCAACAAATACAGCAAAAGCAAATATGAGCGAGGCCAAAAATGACACTATTAATCTTGTCCTCTGAAAACGCATCACCACGGCAGCAAGCGATGCCTTCTCTAGGCCCACGCGGGCAACCTCCTCTTCCCATAGTCTCTGAAACCTGAACAACACAACAGAAATCACTTTTATTTTCATTTGAAAGATATTTAAGAGACCTCAACAAATGGAAATGCACTTAAGAAAAAAAATAATAAACTAAAAATGTGCTTAACGTAAGTAGGATCATCTAAATTACCTGGTTTTATTCAAGTGAAAATATTATTTAACATCTTTAAATCAATCTGAACACATCATCAACAGTCATTTTAAGGGTTAGATCAGGAAGAAATAGCCCCTTCAAGTAACAATTGTAGGTTACCACTTTTTACAGTGTACAGTATTGTAGTTAAGTTTATTACAACGCAGCTACTTTTTCTGCCAAGAATTCCCAAACTAAGCTACTGTACGATTTAAATCGAGATATAATGAAACATATCCCTAATTGATGAGATTTGTACCTATCTCCATTGACGTGAGCCCCATCATGAGGGGAGATAGAAAGAGAGTTCTCATCTAATTGATTCTTAAAGACCCTCCACATCATGGGTGTCATCCATGCAAATGATGTGAAGGAGAAGAAACCAGCATCATCAACTGGGTGTGAGCTGTACCAAGTAAGAAAATGCATATTTGACATTACATTATGAATTCAAAAAAGCATCACAGATAAAAAAAAGTAGATTATTTGCAATTATGAAAACATTTTTGTTTGTTTTGTCTATGATGAAATCAAATCAAAATGACACAGTGGAATCCAGCAACACTTGCATTGAAAACCTTTATTAGACTTAAAATGAATAACATTTACCAACGCGTTTTGGCACGTAGGCCTTTCCTATTGTTTCTATCCATGCACCTTGTGAGTGGGCAAAGTAGCGTCAGATCTACTTCTACAAAATCAAATCAATACAAATAACTTTCATTAAAATGTAATATGACCCATTAAATTCATGACTTTCTGTAAAGCTGCTTTGAAACCATGTGTATTTTTAAAGTATTACTCAAATAAAAATGATTGGACTTGCCCTAAGGTAATCTACTTATAATATAGTGAGAGAAAAAAAATGGTTAATTCCTTACTGCGAGCCTAAACGGAATGGCATGAGAGTTTTCAAGCTGGCCTGGTACTTGTGCTTTTTAGGAGTGGGTTCTGGCTCCCTGTAATCTAGAACCGGAGGTCCTTCAGGAAATGCACTCATGGCTACAGATGATGCTGCTGTCCACATTTCACTCTCTTTTTTTTGCCTCTGTGTGTGTGTGTGTGTGTGTGTGTGTGTGTGTGTGTGTGTGTGTGTGTGTGTGTGTGTGTGTGTGTGTGTGTGGAGAGATTGAGAGAGAGAGAGAGAGAGAGAGAGAAATGGATATCATATTATGAAAGCAACACAAAAATGGATACAGAAGGAAAAATGTCATATGAGGTGATATAAGAAAGATTGAAAGAGTGAATAGGAAGATGAGATTAAAATATGTATCTCATAGGAAGTCTGTAAAACAAATGTTTTGTTAGAAGTAAAATAAGCAGGGGATATCGCACTTACAAAAGAAACTCCTTTCACATTATTTTTCTCTAGAGAGGATGAAGAGTTCCTCATTTTGTCAGCAGTTCCTGTGGGGTATTAAATATGATCATCACATGAACATGAGGAAACATGAAGTATGACACACTGTTAACATCAAGTATGACTGAAGGATTAAATGCAAGTTTAACCCTAAAAAACAACAAAAGCAGTCAATGTCAAATACGTTTCTTCAGGAACGGTGTGTGTGTGAGATCTTATGATAAGTACTTTACCGCTGGATGTCTTTATCTGGAAAGTGCACTCGGTAGTGCCGTGTCAGACTAACCCTGAATGCCTTAATATTCTTGCAGAAACATGCTTCAATGTCCTTATATTGAGTTACATCACCAAATTTACCAGGCTCAAAGGTTAACATGAGCAGAGTTCTCTTCTCAACCCCCCCCCCCCAAATGTTTGTTTTTTTCAGCCTGTGAAGTAAACCGAGTAAATTACGTCCAGCCTTGAGGAAAGTGGCTCTTGGTGAGAAGGCAAAGGCTTTCAGAGGTGAAAGTAGGTTCTTTTAACTCTTATTCTAGTTTTAAGGTTGATTTTATGTTATATTGCTGATGAGGATAAGTCACCATATACATATATTTCTGAATTCATACCAAATTTGTTGCAGTTTCGACTGATGTAAATGTTCACTGGAGGTTTAAAGAAATATTCCAGGTTCAGTACAAGTTTAGCTCAATTGACAGCATTTGTGGCATAATGTTGATTACCACAAAAATGTATTTTGACTTGCTGCTCCTTTTCTTTAAATAAAAAGAAAAATCTAAAATCTAAGGTTACAGTGAGGCACTAACAATGGAATTGAATATGGCCCATTTTTGTAGGGTTTAAACACAGAAATGTGAAATGTATCATTTAAAAGCACTTGCATTTATTTTTCTATTAAAACATGTGTATTATTTGAGCTGTAAGTTTGAATCAAAATTTTTACAGTAATTTTAGGGTTTTAGTTTTTTTTTTAGTGTTTGTTAATATTTGTAAAATTGTCTATTAACTTTACACAGAAAAGTTTTGTAAATGATTTTATCTCACTAAAATCATGCTATCATGCATATCCTTTATGTCTTATGGTAATACTTTTGAAAAAGTGAGTATTTTAATATTTTAATTGGCTCCCATTCACTTCCATTGCAAGTGCCTCACTGGAACCCAGATTTGTGCTTTTTTTATAGAAAAGGAGGGAGTAGAAATATTTTTTTTGTAATCAACATTATGCCACAAATGCTGTCGATTGAGCTTAACTTGTATTGAACCCTGATCATTCCTTTAAGGTAATTGTCCAATTATATTAATATTATAATAATTATTATAAAAGTCAATATGTTCATGTAAGAAACAGTTAATAGTAGCTGTCCAACCTATTTCTATAATCCTGACAGGCAAACATATAAAATACTTAAAGCTTAGAGCAGTTGAGCACCTTCTATGAGGTATTTCCTGTTTGTCTTTATAAAAATGTACTATTCCAACTTCCCAGTTTCAGTGAAGTAGGTGAGGGTGCACCTGACCTTACTAAAGTTCAATGCTGCTTCAAAGCTCTGACCTCTGCAGACTTATTTCTGATGAGTCATATTTGTTGACATGACAGTTAGCAATGTTTCCTTCACTGTTAACTTGATAGTTTGTCTTACTGATTAAGTTACATATATGATTTACAAAATGTAATGATGAGATTTTATAATTCATCATATTGGATTTGCATATAAAGACTGCATGGTTTTGTTTGGCTGATTACTTTTGTATTGAACTGATGGAAAGGCAAAAAACACTAAACCATAGATGGGAGCACAGCTGTACAGTAGTTACTGCTGAACATTTTGAACACAGAAGCTAAATAAATAAATTGAATTCCTTACAGACCCATAATAAGCAATTAGTGAATTGGAAAGCCTTTTGTCACAAAGCAAAGAGTAAAAAGAAAGAAACAGCACATGGGATTTTTTTATCAGTCTGAAAACAAAGTTGTATTTACAATGTACCAGGTTGATACAAATGCTCACGGGGGATGAAATGATCAACAGAAAACAAACACACAATCAAAAATTCTCACAATGTAAGGAGAAAACATTCGTAGTACAATATTGTTTGTAAAATATAAACCTAAAAATAAATCAATAAATAAAGCTTCTTGCTCGTAATTAAATTTTTTAGCAAATCTTGAGCAAATGTTGTTTGTGAATTGTCCATCCCTATCTGTAATGAGAACATCACATTTACAATAACTTACCTGAGTCTGGCTTTCTTATTCCTCTCTCTGTCTCTCACTGGCCTAAGACATTTAATATGTCCATTATTCATCATTAGCAATGTAATATTATCATATTGATTTAAAATTAAACGAAAAGGTGTATTTGACTTACTACTGACTTGCAACCAGGCCAGAAGCAGATCTTAATGCAAAGAGAGAAAATGAGATGGAAATTGAAAAAATATCTCCATGAACATGCGTGACTCGAAGTTCTCCTTTTGATGCATACGGATATAGGACACAGGAAACAGGAATTCCTTCCTTTCTCTTTGTGGTTTGTGTGCAATGTAAGTTTGTCTCCTGATTCAAGCTACAAGTGCTTCAGATACACATGCCTTGGAGTTTGCTCAGTGATGCATGATTTTGTGGATCCATTAATCAAAGCACAAAAACAGCTCTGTGTCTGCTGACCAAACAGTCTGATGAGTAACCCAAGTGTGACACATTCTTTTCTTTTCATCAAATGGGTGAAGTTAATCTCAACATCAAAAAAATTTCTTATGGGTTCTATGGCCCAAATCTTTTTTCTCTTTCCTTTTCCCTCTCTTACACATTGATTGCTAGTGCTTGAATTTGTTTCAGAAAAATTCTAGTATATTCTAGTGTCCAATGTACATACATCCTGAGCTTGTTTGCATCCAAAACTTCTTTACCAACTACTTAACCAACCAACCTCTAATTCAGTTGTGCAAAGGCAAAATGCAGTAACAAAACGTTTAGTCAAAATTGAGTAATGGCCGAATTTGAGTCTCTTAGACTGTGATATGTCCTGTGTTCCACAGGTTTGGCTCAACTTTGATTTAGAGAAAATGGAGTGTGAAAAGGCGCACAGCAGGTCACCTAATGTTCTCTTGTATTTCATTATCTGCATTTATTCCCACGAAGATAAAAGCAACATACCTTGTTGGTATGTTGTGTTATAAAGGCAGATGTTTCCTGTAATCATCCATTTAGAGGTATGTAAAATTGTAAAGGAACCAGCTAACTATAGCTAAAGCTGTGTCAGTTAATGTGCACTCAGGGTAAATATATAGATTCTGGCCTCTGTCTGGATTCTCTTAAAACCAAGGGCATAGATAGAGAATTACTTTTGGGTGGCCTAATAAATGGATGGGGCATGTTTTCAACCAATTTGTTTTTTTTTTACCAAATTTTCCTTAACAACTGAGAAGCGGCACATTCAAACATTTCTTTCACACTTTCATTTTTTCAATTTATATATATATATATTATATATTCAGGTTGAGCCTGGGTCTCCTGGGTCCTTTGGGCTGGCCCAGGCTCACTAAACAAATTGGACTCAAATACAGATTGGATTTAGGATAAAAAAAAAATGTAAATGGTCAAATTAAAAATGTAAGATTGATCCTAAAACTCCTAAATAATTGCTTGAATGCGGCACCAACTCTTTACAGATACAGACTCTTTTTCTGTCATGAACACAAAATGAGATGTAAGGCAGAATGACAGTCTTAGTGACCCTTTGCTTTCGTTCAACAGAAAAGAGAACAGAAATTGAATGGTGACTAGGCTGTCTGTCCCTAATGTTCTGCCTAACAAGTTCTGTTGTACTCCAAGGAGGAGAAACAGTCATGCTGCCCGCTCTCCATTCACTGAAAGGCATTAAGAGTAAGAAAGTATGTCAATAAGCAGAAAACTATTAACAACACATTGCTCCCCAGATAACACTCCCGGCCACCTCATTTGTGGACATCACAAATAGTGTCTTTATCCAGCTATTAAACACTTTTAATATGCAAAGAGTGCATGAGTTGCATTGAGTTACATCTCTTAAGCTACACTGTATTTTGACTGTGTATCCTACCGTATTTGCAGTGTCACATTTATAAGCTGTTTTCTTTTTTTATTGCGCTGTCCAGATTCGCCGTTGCCAAGTTTATTGCGAAGTCTCATGCATATAAACGACGGTGTTATGCTGTGTCATTCTGACTAAGAAATTCTTCATTTTGTAATTGATTATTTATAACACTGCAATGAAAATGATTCAGAATCTCCAAAAACACATTAATTCGACCACTTGAGGACGCTTTGTAACAAAAAACAATAATTGTCTGAGCCTTGTACTTCAGGACAGTTTTGCATTTTATATCAGTTATATATTCTATGGGCAGAAGCTCTTATCCAACGCTTTTTAGACAAAATAAGTGACGAACAGCACAAGATAAATGATTGCTGACTCGTTTTAACTAAAGACGAATTTGCATCCCTGGAACATTTACGCTGTGGCTAATTATCGGATATTAGGTGTTTACAACAGATTGCATTAGCAACTTGAGTTGTTTTTCTCAGTATTCAAAGTGCCTTAAATTATGGTTAATTCGGATAAAAATGTGTATGGTATTATGTGTTGTCATTTATGGCTCATTTTACATACTCCGTGGTCCAAGCGTTAACTTCCTGTTATCTAACCCGCTGACTGACACGTCAAGTCTCATTGGACAGCGGTAAAGTTAGTTGACTTTGGACATTCGGTTTCGCAGTTTTAAGGGACCGTCTGAAAACGCCACTTACTACACTAAAACGAGATGTCCACTCATTCCTTCAACTGTACGCAAGTTATGCATGACAAACAAACAAACAAAAAAAAAAACAGTAAAATAAAATTTTCACATTCAGAATGTTCTAATAACTTCACAGAGGACAGACAAACTACAGGTGAGATTATTACAGTATGATCAATTATGTAAGTACAGTTATCAATAATTTTCGAAAAATATTCACTAAAATTCACCAAAATTATATTTTCTCATTTTAAACGTTGTAATAGCTTCCTAGAGGCTATATGCACGTAGCCTACTACAAGTGAACTTATTACAGTATATCGTCAATTATTTAATAAGTACTGTAATCAATTATTTTAGAAAAATATTCACTAAAATTCACCAAAAGGATATTTTTTAAATTTGAATAAATTCACCAAAAGGATAACATTTGTCTCGACAATGTTACACCAAAACAATACTCGACAAAAGGCAATGCAAACATGAGGGCTTAAATACATGAACATGGGTAACTACATTACAGCAAGGGCGTAACTTTGCGCCTACCATTGGGGGGTTAAACTCGCGGCATATTTTTAATTTATTTATTTATTTAATAATTTTCTTGTGTAAAGGTGACATGCTAATTTGCCGTTCCTGTATTAGAAATACATTGTGATACTTTTACTGATTTAGGCTACTTAACGTAAATGCAGCTGTTCACTTGACTATTTATGCCATAATGACACAGTAGTTAAATTAAGTGTTTAAACACTAGCCAGCAGTGGCAGCTTCCATTTAATTGATTTTTTGTGTTCAATATCTTATGAAAAAAACAACAACAAGAACGTAAAGATTAATCAATTGCATCACTGTATTGGCACCTACTTTAAGTTTAACTGTTAAAATGTATTTTATTAACATCATCACATTTTAAAAACTTAACATCAAATAACAGCATTAAAAACTTTCAAATAGAGAAAATGAAAGTGCAATTATATTATCACTTTGCATTAAATAAGACTCAAAAGTAGATAAAACTTGTGTTTGCATAAATGTTAGCCTCTGATAACATCAAATTCAGAAACTGAGAAAATACAAGTGTGGACTAGTTGTGCTTTGATTCATTTTGTCACTTTGCAAACTCCATGCAAAAAGAACAAAAAATAAAATAAAATAAATAATAATAATATTCTCAAATTGAGCCGGAGGTGGTAAATTCCTAAAAATGTATGTATTTTTTTTTTTAGGTATTTTAATACGATAGCAGCTACCTAAAATACGTTGCGCAAACAGCTCAACTAACGCGATCGTTATAAAGGTGTTTGAAAACAAAACACATCCACTTGCACATATTTGACAATCGGAATATCAGACATATCCTGCTATAGCTATATTTGAGAAATTTTGAATCAAAAAGGAAATAAAAGCAGATCATCAGTCATTCCGCTATTGTGGCTGCGGTGTGACAAGCAATGAATGACGCGTCTCCATGGGAACCATAAAGTGATACTACGATCAATAACGGTCGCCTTGAAAAACTTTTAAACTTACGTGTGAAAAGGTTAAGTAAGGCTTACATTTAAATGTGTCTTTGTTTTGTTTTGAGTGTATGGTCAATAAATAAAGTAATTAAAAAGATGGGCACAAAACCTGTTTGTCGCGCCCCACTTTTCATGTCTCATTCCCCACCCCATACTTTGAGAAACGCTGAGCTAACTTAACAGCTAACTTAGCAATGGGGTACCTCCGTTTGGTCAGAATTTTTCATCTTTTTGGCTGGTGTCGTCCAACAATGAAAAATTGTTGTCTGGCTGCCTTTCAGTGTCCTTTTCATCTTTCCATCAGTTGTCAGCTTTCTACCATTCATCCCAGCGACTGCGCAAAATATTGAACAAACTTGGTAGAGAAAGCGGGTTGGCTGGGTAATACCAAGTACTCGGTGCGGTGGGCGGGGGGTACGTTACAGATTATTTAATGATACTATCTTTCTTGCTGGCAAATGAATTTAATAAAGAAAACGAAAAAAAGTATTCATTCGGAATATTTCATATTTCTTTTAATCTGAATGGTGATATTGGGGGGGTTATATTAGCTGGATCTGATTTTTGAGGGGGTCATGACCCCCGTAACCCCCGTGCAAATTACGCGCATGCATTACAGAGACAACCAATGATGAGACTAAACTAATGAACATGATAACATGAAACAAGAACCAATGATAAAAACAGAACAGATAACAAGACTCATAAACATAGACCAATGAAGAGACAGGACTAATAAACATGGTGGAACAATAGTGTCACATGACAAGCAACCAATAAGAACAAAACACATGAAACAGGGCAGGAAAAGGAAATCACATGACAAGAAAGAGGAAACAGGAACAAGGAACTACATTTTCAAAATGTGAACAAAAACTCATTAAAATATGACATATCCCCACACAAGGGGTGGCTCCCGATGCTCAAACATAAACTAACAGAGTTCAATAAGCAGCTGGGGGGGTGGGGTCCTTGAGGCATGGCCTGGCGAGACAGGGAGTGGAGCATGGCCTGACTTCTAGTCTTCCTGTGGTGTTATATGGAAATAAATAGTGGGTATGTGAATTCAATACCAGACTGTGATAGTACTGTACAGTAAAGAAGAAAACACCAATAAACTAGCAATGACAATATAGCAGCAAAATCTACCTATTCAGCCTATGTGTAACTAAAGTATTTGCTCTAGTTGTGTTGTGTTGAATATTTATTTATTTTTTTAAAGTTAAACCAGATGTGGAGCAGGAGACCAGGGCGGGTTTGGTGGCGGCTCCAGGAACGGAGCAGGGTCCAGTGGTTTGATGTGACCACAGGGCAGGGACAGGAGGCCTGGGAGGCAGCCACAGGACAGGGTCAGGAGGCCTGGGAGCTGGCCACAGGGCAGAGGGTACAGAGTTCAGGGCTGCGGTCGCTGGACAGGTTTCCAGAGGGAGCTGCTCAGAGGGCAGAGCTGTGGAAGGCTTGGGCTCGTGACAGGGGAACAGTCTTAGTTGCTGTGACAGTGACAAGGGAACGACCTCCGTGGCCATGGGCACTGGCATTGGCATTGATGGGGGAGCAGCCTTCGTGTCTGTGAGAACAGAGAGTGACAGAGGAACGACCTTCGTGGCTGTGAACACTGGTAGTGATAGGGGAACAACCTCCGTGGACATGAGCACAGGAAGTGACAGTGGAACAGTTTCCATGGCCATGAACACAAGAAGTGCCTGGGGAGTAGGAGTCCTTCTGCTTCTGCACAGCTGTGGGAGGCTCGATGAAGGAAGGCGGAACCGTGGGGGGCTTGATGAAGGAAGGTGGAGCCGTGGCGGCTCAGGGGACAGAGCCGAGACAACATGGCAAGACAGGGCCTCTTGACTAGGCATGGCAGGCATGGTAACATGGCATGATGTGGCAGGTGTGGCAACATGGCATGATGTGGCACACATTGTAACATGGCATGATGAGGCTTGCAGCGGACAAGGCTTGCAAGGCTGGCTCCTGTAACACGCTGGTGTGGTAACATGGCATGATGTGGCAGGTGTGGCAACATGGCATTACGTGGCACACATTGTAACATGGCATGATGAGGCTTGCAACGGCCGAGGCTTGCAACGCTGGCTGCCATGACGGGGTACTCTGGAGTGGTGGCCATTGTAGGAGTGCATAGTTCTTGATCAGCCACTCCTACAGAGAAAGATGAACCACTCAGTTGCAGGGAAAAATCATTTTATTGAGTCAGATTGAAAGTCCGACCGCCAGGAATCATGGCGTAATCAGGCTCAAACAAGCCTTGGAGGCTTGATTAGCCTGATAAGGGGCCGTGTGTGGAATCAGCTCCGCCCTGTCACATTCCTCCCTCGTTCTCAGGCCAGGGAGCCCCCAGCATGCCCCCCCCCCCAACACCCTTTCCCTGGGGGAGGGCATGCCTTACACCCCATCTGCCGGTAGGTCATCGCCTTCTTCCTGAATCTGGGAGGGGACAGGTGGAGGGAAACAATAATGATTAGAATAGGGGTACTCCCTGTAACAGTACAGTACCCCCCAACAAAAAATACTGTAAAATTTAAAAGAGAGGAAATAGGCCAACCCAGAGCGGCAGTGGGAGAGAGAGAGAGAGAGAGAGAGAGAGAGAGAGAAAAACACTTACTTGCCGGTTCTCCAATATGCCACAGCTTGGTCCTCGGTCACTCCTCTACCCTCTAATGGACTACAGCCACGCCTCCTCGGGCGGATCGAGGCAGTCCAGATCGCCAGATGAATGCAGTTCGCCACTCTTGGGTCAATTGTCCATGACAAGCGTTCATTGAAAAACATCCACATACATTTTTGTCCATAAAAGTAATAAATCTGAAAAATATTGATATATTCTCCATTGTTTACATAAGATCTTGCATGAAATAATTACCCTTCGTCATCGTTCTTCAACAAACTATGCAGCATTCATGTTGTAAAACTCTTGTATATTGAGATGATCTTATATATTAGAGTCTCATAAACAAAATGAGCCTGCCTCTAAAGTCTATTTTTAAAAATGTGGCGTAGTTTTATTCATAATAGCCAAGCAGTGCAGTCAGATTTTGTGCTGTCTTGAAAGGCGGAGCCTTAATTTTACTCTGTATGCCACCTGCGATTTTACAGAGAGAAAAAGCTTGCAGGAACCTAATTTTTTGTTAGATCACTTTCAAATTTGAAACATAACTTCTTTAGACTTATGGCTTTGAGGACATTATATTTCTGGCTTGTCTTGGCACTTTTATTATTGTTTTTTAGATATTTCCATTACTATAAACTTAAGCTTCTCTAACTTTAAAAAATAACAACATTAATTCTGAAACTTGGGAAATAAAGCCCCAGAAAAGACAGAACAACGCAGAGACCTTCGAAGGACAATCTATTCTATTCTATTCTATTCTATTCTATTCAAAGGGTTCCACTCCGGACCGATAGTTTTGTGGGTGTGCCTTTTGCCTTTTTTACATAATAAATTAATAAAAAATGTTCCACCAAAAAAGTTTATTGCAAATATTCTATTTTTTATTCCTTCTGTAAGACTATTTTTATATAAATTGGGATCTTCTTTAAAGAATGTGGCAGGAAAGTCAATTTGCAGTGTTTTTCATTTAATTTGAGAAAATAACTGTTGTTGAAAATTAACTGGCTTTGAGTGACATAATTTTGAGAGATACAATGGTTTTAATTGTTTCAGTCAGGAACATTTGCATCAGGTGTATTCAAGTCTAGATCAGAGAGAACCGAACTGAATTTATAGTCAAAGTCCAATCAGAGGGCAAATTAATTAAATCAGGGCAAGAAAATGTAAAGTAGCATTGGTCGCAACAGGCAGGGAGGCAGAAAACCAGTTGAAAAAAGCCTTAATTCAGAGACACACAAGGAACATACAAAGATCACCGAACAAGTAACAGGAACAGACAGAAAGCAGATGATCAAACACATGATGATCTAGCAAAGAGCTCCTCTATTTTAGTGTAGTGAGTGGAGATTTCAGACGGTCCCTTAAAACTGCGAAACCAAATGTCCAACGAATGTCGAACGTCAGACTAACTTTACCGCGGTTATCAACGGCTTCATTAAGGGTAGGAATATTTAAATATGTCCAGAAAGAATTTAACAGTTCTTTACTGATTGTTGTCAATGTCGTATCATTCATTATGTCAATGGATATCTTAAGTATATGAGAATCGGATCGCATACTAGTCGGATATCTAAATATCGGATTGTATAACAATACTGGAAGTGCAAATCGGATGCGGTAATCTCCGATCTCATGAGTTTTAAAAAAAAACAAAACTCGGATTTTTGTAATAGTGACCACACGCGGTCAAAGAGAAACTGAAACTTGTTTTTTCTTCCCCGAAACTCTACTTCAACTTTCTATCTTTATATGCCTTTCCTGAAGGTTTGCTCCCTTTTCGACCGCAGTTTTTTTGTGCTTAAGAAATTGTGTATGAAATACGCAAAGAATATTGCACAAATACAAAGGCGGTTTCGTTGTTTGAAGCTCCGAAACCTACATAAAGGTAATCCATATGACACCCATAGTTAATTCCTGAAGCAATCTAATCGATTTTTTTGTGAGAACCGACCAAAATGTTTTTTTTTTTTTTCCACTGTAGCCTGCATTTGCAGTCTCTAGGCACAATCATGTTTCAAGCTTGATCTTGGAATCGATTAGAAAAATAATCAAATTCGCGATTCAGAGTTGTTGGGAATTGATAATCAACTCCAAAATTTGGAATCGACTCCACTCGGCGTAATATTGTCAAACTGTTTATTCGTCTTATGCGCAACAGAATCTAGCACGCTGCCATCTTGAAAATGTTGTCTCTGAACTTCCGTTCTAGCGTATTCTATATAGATCTATGTGGTGTTGATGTTAAAGTGTAATTATCTAGCGAAGTGGATTTACAGGATATAGAGTTGTCAAACGTTATCATGAGTATTTTGTTCCGTTGATGTCATTGCAACTGGAAGCAGAGAGGGGAGAATTTAAAACCTTCATGCTGTGGAGTACTGATATAAACCCCTTTTTCACACTCAGGGTTTTGGGACACGGAAGTAAACGTTTGCAGGGTAAACTTCGACAGCAGTGGATGGGAGACCACAATAAATATTATTTTCACTTAACCATTCGCTCCAGGGCCAAATCAAAAATCCACTATTAAATTTGAATGTCTTTCCAGAGGAGGAAAAAAATTGAGAGCGATTGATTAAGACAAATTTACTCTCTTTTAGAAATACACTCGCAGCTGTGGTAATTAATTTTTTTAAAGTAATTTCAGGGTAAAATAACACAAAGCATAATGTTATAAATTTACACTCAATATTTAAAACATTTATAATTATTAAAAAAAATATAATAAAAAAATTGAGATTTACGCTGCTAAAAAGGTGGAAATCACAGTCTGCTTTCATGAAACTCCAAGAGACAACACAAAATCATTAAAAAAAACCCTCTGGCCTTCTTTTCAAGTTATTCACCCATCGTGTTATTGTTATGGTGAGCAGATTTTTTGAGCATTAAACTGTGATGGGGAAAGGGTGCAACTATAGGCCTATTTACACAGACATGCACAAATATATATGTGAAGGTGAATGTTTTATTTTATATTCTGATTAATAGTTTTAATTTTAAGCCTCTAAAAAATTGATGGTGACAAATTAATTTTAAAAAGTACAATTGTAATTTTCTTTAATGTTGAACTTGCATGTGTAATAATACGAGCGGTCACTGTTGGAAATTTCAAATCAACTACACATTTTAACACAAATTATTAACTAGATGAAAACTAAAAATGAAGAAAAATTATATTAAACGCTTGTATTAAGAAAAAAGTGCAGTGTGAATAACTGTCTGAATGTGATCTGCCAGGTCCAATTTACCTCTGCGGGTGTTGGAAAATCTAACATTTAGAGTGACAGAAAAAAACACCTCACGAGCATTTTCACATAATAAAAGGGTTATTTAGACGCACACCATCAACTCACATAAAGCATACATGAAAGTAATCCATAAGATTCCAGTATTTAAATTAATGTCTTCAGAAGCAATATAATAGGTCTGTGTGTGAAGCAGAACAATATTTAATTCTTTTTTATTTTAAATCTCCACTTTCAGATGTAAAAGTGGAAATATGGAGTAGATAAAATTACGTACATTTTGATTTGTTTCTCAGCCACACATACTATATTGCTTCTAAAGGTTTATTGCAAATGAAAACATTATTTGCAGTGTTTCTTCAAAATACTGTGCATCTATTCATCTAAACTACCCACAAATTCATCCTATGGAACTGCAGCTTAGTGCATTGGAATATTCATTGGCACATGTTTATTTTTAGAACAGACCTATTATATTAAAAAAAGTAAAAGTTTTTGTCATTTATTTTGTCATAAATAGTTAAAAGAACACTTTATATTGTGCTGTTATTATTATAAGATTTAACTTAACCTCTAATTTTTTGGTGAATCAAAAAAGAATAGAGAAAAAAGATTTAATTGATTCCAAAACGAAGTCGGATCCCAAATTTCTGGAGTCAAATTGCCCTAGATTAGGCCTGCACTTTCTTGTGCTTGACGCATGTGCAGAGTGCTATAAGGCGCTAGGACGTGTAATCAAGCTTAAAATCATGATTGCCAAGGAGACCGCAGATCAAGATTAATTGTGAAAAAAGGAGATATATTTTGCTCTGTTCTTTCCCAAAACCTTTTGGATCACTTAGAAGACATGGATTAAACCACTGGAGTCTCAACAATGTTTCAACTATCATTCTTACTGTTTGATTTATTCTTTATGTGCTGTGACTCATAAAGTAACCAGCATTTTGCGAATGTTAATTTTGGTCCCTGAGTGTAATACACTGCACAGTGTCCACAGAAATGCTGATAAAACTGTTTTTGCATTGTTTCTTGTAGGAATATAATGGATCTGGGAGGGTACTTCAAAAGGATTGGATTTACATGCCAATATGACAAAGCTGACTTGAAAACTTTGTACACTATCCACAAGCTGCATGTTATGAATATTCCATTTGAGAACTTAAGCTTGCACTGTGGGGAGAGGAACACCATGGACCTGCAGATCATTTATGATAAAATTGTCAAGAGCAATCGTGGAGGCTGGTGTTGTGAAAACAACTTCTTGTTCTCATGGGTCCTGAAGGAGATGGGTTACAAATACACCATCCTAGCCTCCAATGTGTTCAACAGGGCGAATGAGCTCAACCCCATGGCGAGTCATCTCATCAATCTGGTGGAGATTGATGGGAAGCCTTACATTGCTGATGTGAGCTTTGGGGTGTCATGCCAAATCTGGCATCCCTTAGAGATGATCTCAGGTAAAGACCAACCACAGCCTTCCGGTGTGTTCCGACTCCTAAACGATGGGACGAGGTGGATTCTGGAGAAGACGGGAAGGAAGCAGTTGGTCCAAGATAATGCCTTTGCTCATTCCAGCCTCCTTGACAACCGCCTGACGAAAAATATATATTGCTTCACATTAACGCCCCATAGTTCAGATCATTTCCTGGAGACATGCCAACACCTGCAGACTAGTCCAGACTCTCTGTTCATGCTCAAATCCATTTGCTCCCTTCAGACGCCCACAGGCTTCAGAGCTCTGATTGGCTGGACTTTCAGTGAGGTCACATTCAATCCACAGGAGGACTCAGACTTAGTAAATATGAAAGAAATCCCAGACAGTGAAATTGAAGATTTACTGCAGGAAAAATTTAATTTAGTGTTAGTTAATAAATTAACTCCTAAAAACAACAAAGCGAAGTATTGCCTTTAGCACTCTGAAAATACTGATCCATGAACGAGTGTATTTTGTAATAATGTTAAATGAAAAGTTTACTAACTGTGAACAAAAAGTCTACTAACTTTGTGAACAAATATATGCATCAATTAAGACAATTTCAGGTTAGCACTGTTGCCTCACAGCAAGAAGGTCGTGGGTTCAAACCCCGGTTGCCCCGGCCTTTCTGTGTGGAGTTTGCATGTTCGGGCGGCACGGTGGTGCAGTGGTTAGCACTGTCGCCTCACAGCAAGAAGGTCATGGGTTCAAACCTCGGTTGCCCCGGCCTTTCTGTGTGGAGTTTGCATGTTCTCCCCGTGTCTGCGTGGGTTCTCTCCGGGTGCTCCGGCTTCCTCCCACCATCCAAAGACATGCAGGCTAGGTTAATTGGTGTCTCCAAAAATTGCCCTAGGTGTGGATGTGAGTATGAGTGTGTGTCTGTATATGTGTGGCCCTGCGATGGACTGGCGACCTGTCCAGGGTGTACCCCGCCTTTCGCCCAATGTTAGCTGGGATAGGCTCCAGCCCCCCGTGACCCTGTACAGGATAAGCGGTTGAAGATGAATGAATAAGACAATTTCACCTTAACCATTTTGAAATTATTTCAGCAAATTGCTGCTAGAATACTTTATGCGTAGTAATGCAATTTATATACTTTTATATTAATTTATAATATATATTCAATATTATTAATTTTATACTTATGAAATTATGAAATGCACTCCCCACATGCTGATCACACACAGCAAACATATTTTGTAGTAAGATTTCCAACCATGGGAATGTGTTAAGCAGGTTACAGGAGGCACTTGGAAATACTTCTATTTTTAAACCTATAAAATATGTTACAAATAAATAAAAAAGAAAGATGTGTGTTATATGTACAAGTTTTATAATTTTGTGTGCTTAAAATCCCTGATACATAATTCATAACTTTTTTTAACGTATTTATTGCATGTGTTCTCTTTTTCTTGTTTTTCATTTCTTTAATGTCTTGTAATTGTGGTTTTGGAATAAATAAAAATCACATTGAGTGGAAAAACACTAAGTACCTTTTTGAATTGAGCAGTGGGGGAAAACAAAGAGCTCTGGGAATTAAAAACACATTTTTAATTGCAAATTACATATTGAACGTTATAAACAGAACCCGAGACTGTACAAGACAATCAAAGGTAGAAAAAAGGGGGAAAGGCAAAATCCTCAGCCAGAAGGAAAAACAACATTTCAGAAAGGAGGCGTTCTTGCCATCATTGGCGCTACAAAAAAACTGAAAGCTCAACTGCATGGTTATTACTTGACATTTTTTAAAATATATCTCAAAGATATCATCAACTGATAGTTTAGAAAGGGAGACAAATAAGAACTTGTTCATGTTTACAGACATAAAATAAATGATCCAGACTTTCTCCATTTTATAGAAAACACAAATTAGACACATCAGAAGAAAGACATATATTATGCAATATATAAAAATGTACTCGGCTTATCTTACGAGAAATGCAGTATATTTTAGATTGTAACCAGGCATTTTCCAGTGAACATTTATATATACAAAAAAATAATTCCACTAAATTTGCTTTTTAGAGGATATCATGTATAGAGCATGCTATGCAGCAATTGCTTACATGTTCACTATGATTTATTTATTTATTAATTTTTTTTATCAAGAAGACAAACTCCATCCAATAAAAGTGTGGGTATAGTTCCTAGTTGTTGTTTTTTTTTTTTCAACAAAGTTAAGGTGTGTTTTAATTAAGTGCACATCAATTTGTGACAGTGTTTAAAGCTACTCTATGTAACTTTTTTTGTTATTTGTTAAAAAATAACTAAATGTTATTAATTAGAGAGTGCAACAAAAATCCATCTTCCAAACCATGCCTTTATGCAAATACACTTTGATAAACCTAGAATAATGATTCATATTTTAGCGCTGTTGGGATGGATTTCACGGGAAATTGCAGTACATCATTCGTATCTGTACACAGAGAAAATAAGCTCTGGCTACTGTAGTACGTGTATGATGTGGGAGTTGCTTGAACTTGAATGTTTGTTGTCACAACGAACAAGAAAATTTTCAAAGAAACTCTGAACAGAGAAGAGTCTACAAGCAAAAAGGGACAGTCCGTAATAAAACCTGAATCAACATCGGCTTTTCAGAGGTAGCGACAACTCCAAAATCCGAAACGATTTAAAAGCGACCCAAAATGGCTTTTTACTTACTCAACAGGTGAGATATTTTATTCATATGGTTTATGTGTAGTTGTGTAATCACACACACACTCATGTCTGTGTGTGTGTGTAGTGAAATACAATAATTTTACTGTAATTGGTGCAGAACTTTTCACTTGCCAGCACACGTGTATATTTTTCTTTAATTTATATAAATAATATAGATTAGGGCTGTCGATTTAACGCTTTAATTCAGTGCGATTATTTTTATTAAAAATTTACGCAATTAATTGCAATGACCCTGGACCGTAATATGGAAGATTCCTGAGAAATGTAAGCTTGTAGTACCACCTGTTTACTCCAGAGGGCAGTAAGTGAAACTTCAGCTGCGTGGTAACGTGCAGTTTATACAGTGAACCAAATAACACTTCAGCAGACAGAACAACAAACATGTGTTACGTTCTTGCGTTCAAACACTTGATGGAGCGCAAATCCAAACTAGGAGATCTCAAGATGTGTTCTAAGTATTAAACTATATTTAACTTGACACAGTGACCTAAACATTTTCTGTTTATGACGCAACACACCCGAGATGTCTGATGCAGGTGTGCATTGACGGGTCCTTAAACAAGCCCTCATAATAAATCTCAAACTGACTGACAAATTCACTTGAGAAATGGATTGCTGTGAACTGTGTGTCAATGATTGACTTATGATCAATAATATGGTAGTAAACAATACATTGTATTCTAAAGCCGCTTTTTGTATTGTCTTATTAATGACCAACTCTTCTGCCACAAGAATGTAATGCATTTTATTTATCTGAATATACAGTATATATATATATATATATATATATATATATATATATATATATATATATATATATATATAATTTTTAATATTTAAAGATAACTATGTATAATTATTTCATCATTATATATTGAATGATTGTTATATGAGGGGCTTTCTCAGCAAATATTTGTATATGCAATTGTGAGATATAAGATTATATGAGACATTGTACTTTTGCATAAGACTAACTGCTGAACAAGATGTTCATTCTAACTTGTTTTTCTCTTTCTTACTTGTTTCTCTTTCGTGGAAGAAACTATTCTGCTATTGTGTTGCCCACTATGTTAAACTAGGTCAACCCATATAAGGTGAAGAAACTATTCTGCTGAATTCTATTGGCTTATACTGCTTAACTGAATAATATATAAAGATGTGCTTGAACAATAAATGACAAGAGAAGGAACTGATACACTCTGTGTAGTTGTCATTTGTTTCTCTTCCCTCATGAGGTTCGGAGACGCAAACTCAACGAATGCAGACTGAGACAAACTAATGATAGAGGGACCAAAGAAAACAATCCTTACAAAGTAAAATTCATTAATAAGGACATCATGTCATTAGTTTGATTAAAAATTTTGATTGATTGACAGCCCTAATTTATATAAATAAATCCTTTAGTCCTAGGCTTGCGAAGGACATGTGAGTCTTGAAATGATGTTGACCACTGATGGTAACAATGACAATCTATAAATTAGTTGCTATCGTGGTCTATTTGTCCAGACTATCCTGCAGTTATAAAAACATACAACATTTGATCTTATCAGACTAGCAATCATTGTGGCTAATGTTAATGAACGTTGCCTAACTTTTGTAACATCATGTATTTCAAAATATCAATGTTTCCATGAAGTCAAAACAACAGCATAAGATATAGCACTTATCTGCTCAGATGACATATTTTCAGATATCTGTCTTTTCCTTTCTTTCGTTATTTATTTGTACATTCACTCTGATAAGATGTCCTGTATTCATGTGTACACCGGTGCCTCAAACCATTCATCTGTGCAGAGGAGAAGAGCCAAAGCATAACCACAACAATGTTCTTCTGTAAGACGTATTCTTTTTTATTTTTTACCTGCTAGAGGGCCAAAAGTTACAAAGAGTAGCTTAAAACAATGGAATTAATAGTCCTTGCCAGCACGAGACAGTTATAAAATGTTTTTTTATGGAACAAAAATTCTTCATACTCAAGTAAACGTAAACTACCATAAACTTTAAACTGATTCTAAACAAAAACAAAACCTCTATTAAACCATTAATCCATGAACAAAATTTGTTTTGTATTAACATATTTCAATTATTCCAGTGTATCTTTTGAGGGGAGAAAAGTTGTGCTGAAATCACCGTTTCCAAGCCAGCAAAGCTTGTTGGTGAAATTTAGAGGGTAAGAAACAGCATTTCAAAAGAAAGCCCAAGCTAACGATTTTCATACAAATGGATTAAAGTACCAAACTGAGTGGGATTATAAACACCTTCCATCAGGTTCTTTAAGATGTGACGCACTCTGCTTAAGCCAATGAGAACAAAGCTTCCGCGATTGGCTGGTGCACGCTGAGCCGCAGCTGCGTGTCTCTGCAGGCCTGGTCTGAGCGACTGTAGCACCGTGGAAGAGCAATGAATTCATTAGAGCAAGCTGAAGGTACATTACAATTATTCGATTATCAGTTTAGTGCACACATCTGCAAGTGTCATCGTCAAGCATAAAGGGGGTTTCACATGTCGCTTATGGCCACTTAGTTTTGTTGTGTTGGCATTGGGCTGCTAGCGTCAAAGCTAAGACTCTGTGGACTGAAGTAATTAAAGACAAACGGTGATTGTGTAAACACACATTGCAACACAACACATGCATGTGGAGGGGCATGCTACTGAAATCTTGAAAGGTTAAAAAGCCTTAGTTAGATTGAGTGCAGCTTCCCTGCGTTTCAAGAGCCTAACCATGTCTTTGCTTTCAGTATCATCGAGTTGCCCAATCATAATGCCGGCATATCTGTCAGTGTATATCATATGAAGACTGTTGTGCAACGCTGACTTAACGTAATATCTAGCCTATAAATGTAGCTCTTTTTGATGATGCATTTCCTGGCCGATGTGAACAGAAGCACAATTACATAAGTGGTGGATGATTTCTTTGAAAATTAAAAATATAAAATGCGTTAAATTACTGTCTTATTCATGGTCTGTGTTTTTCAGTGCAGTTATTCTCCTTCTCTGCAGACTTAAAGGCTTTTGAGAGGAGACTGACAGAGTATGTGTCTTGTTTGCAGCCGGCCACAGGCCGTTGGCGTAGTAAGTCACTACAGTTATGAATCTCAGTTTAATTCCTGAAATAAAATCTATATTGTATGTGTCTGTGCTCCAACCAAGAGCAATACACACTTAACTTGAGTGTCTTTAACACCTTTGTTGGCTATCAGAAAGGATTGAAGTAATTCATATTAAGTCTTATTTTTCCTAAAATGTATTTAGAAAATACCTCTCTCTCTCTCTCTCTCTCTCTTTTGCAGTGATTCTTATTGTGGTGTCTGTGTGCACAGCAACAGGAGCCTGGAATTGGCTGATAGATCCAGACACTCAGAAAGTATGACAGATCAGATTTACAAAGGATGTCAAATTTGCATCAAATCTGCTTGTAAGCCTTACCAGATGTTTGTTGGTTCCCTCTGTCATGCCTTTCTCTTTCCACAGGTTTCTTTCTTCTCGTCATTATGGAATCATCCGTTTTTTACGATCAGCTGTGTGACTCTCATTGGCCTGTTCTTTGCTGGAATACACAAACGGGTTGTTGCGCCATCAATGTATCCTTTTCAATACAGGGTATATCTTATGTTGTTCATCATGTTTCATGATTGGTGATCGATCAATCCGTGCAGTATTAACGCTTCCACAACTGCACATTAGCAGTATCCCTCAGGCTGGCAAAATGCAGTGACTTGCAGATCTCTCCTTAACCTGTTTTTGCAGAATTGCAGCACGCTGCCGGACAGTACTAGCAGAATATAACATGTCCTGTGATGATGTGAGTACCTGGGTGCTTTGACAAATTTTTGTGTATTATCTCAGACATTATATGTTACATATCGACTTGATTTAAACTTTTTTTTTGTGCATTTCTGTTTAATGTGTTTTTGTCCTTTCTCGTGTCCTAGACGGGGAAACTTATCCTGAAGCCTCGACCTCATATTCAGTAGCATCTTGAAGAATGAGAGTGGAGAGTATTTCATATCATATTATTAATCATCAAGATTGTACAAGACCTCAATGCCAGGAGATTATCCAAAATGTGAGGGAGTCAATCTTCCAAACAGAACTCTTAACTTCCCTCTGCAATGTATGTAGAAGCAATGGAGCTCATTAGGAAATGCCCCTCTTGAAGAAAAACAAAACATTGTTTCTGCAATTTTAGATAACATCCTTATCATCAGCTTCTTATTTTTCTGTTGGAAAATGTGTTTTATTCAATTGTGGATTTTGACATCCTCATTTCTAATGCCATGATCTTATTTTAGATGAATATGGTGTTTGTATTTTTAAGCAAATTGCTGAAAACAAAATAAATATTCAAGTGTGGATATTTTTTCAACTTAAGCAGATTTTTTTTTTTTACATATGGACACAATATTTTGCAGTGCTATGCCTATGACATGATGCACCACTTTTTGTTGTTTTTAAAGTACTTTTATGTGACCAAAGGCTGCACTAGTTGTGTAACTTAAAAGGGAAACAGGCAATTGCATCTCAAGTCAGTGTCATGGTTGACCAAGATTTTATTTACATTCACTCCAGAATAAAAATGTAATGAAAACATTTAAGTGAGTGGTGTTGGTAATAATAAAAGTTTGTGTGCTGAACAGAGTTTGTCATGTTTATCATCATCACTGGCATATATACTAGTACATAACATAAACCATTCATCCCTGCTTTTATAGAGAGGTTGTCACTATACAAGAGGTTGTTATTTCATATTGGAAGTTTTTTTTAAGTGGTAAGGTGACATGGTGGAAATAAGTGTGGTTACTACTCCACAAGTACTGTATTAGAAATAAAGTTAAAAAGGTGTTTTTTCAATTTACACATGTAATCCAGCAAATCATTATATACAAAAATGTAAATATACAAAACAGATATATGTACTGTAATTAATAGTGTTTTCTGTAATAATTACCATGAAACTATTTTACATTTTTTGTATTGCCCTCATTCGGTTACACTGCTGTACTGGTCAATTGTGCTGTTTGGCTCCACTGGTTGTCAAGTTGATGTTGAAAATGTTTTTATTTAATTTTATTTTGTTTTAATACATTACAGTTTGTAATGAATAATTTGTACAGTATGAAGTTTTATTTTATATATTTACTTTGTATTTTGTCTTGTTACTATTCTATTATACATTTCCCCTTTTTTATTTTTCCTTTCCTCAGTTTGGATTTCTTTGCTTGTTTTGGCTTTAATTTGATAAGAATACATTACAAATTATATATTTTTATGCTTATAATTCTATATAAAATGTATACTGTTGGTGTTTATTGAATAAAAATACTACTAGTACATTATGTGTAACTATGTATTATTATTATTTTAATCAACGCTTAGACGAGACAGTAAAACGCGTCACCTGTGAGTGTCTGTCAGCAGAGGCAGCGTCAGATATGAGCTCAACCGCCCACCGTACTTTTTGAAAACATGGCGTCTGACGAAGACAGCGTTGAGGATTTCATGATTTATGGAACTCCTTTAGAGACATTGAACGAAGGTATTATATGTGTGTGTAATGTAGCTGTCATTTGGGTGAATTTCTATTTCTTTAACCTAAGCTGTTCTAAATTGGTCAACACCTTGGCTGTTTGCGGTCATTTTTGACCTGATCATATAATAACGGTATACCCCTTTTTCAGTGCTGTGGTAGTGTCTGAAGAGGTGGGCATACTGTGAATTTATGAATTTACGTACGCGTTTATAGACAATCTCTTCTTCTTGAGATAAGGTACAAAACATTTCCTACATACAAAAGTCCCTTTATGTTAAAATCAAGAAATTAATTATAATACAAATACTGAAAGTTAAATCTAAAGGAAATGTGTATACTCGGGGCATCCATACTTAATTTGCTAAATTTGCATTAGAATTAAATACAAAAAAAATGCATGCTCTATACCTGGAAGCACATGTAACTTAACCTGTCCTCATCAAAAGGTCACAATGTTAAACCGCCAAACAACAAAGTGTTTAAAATCGCAACAAATCCATAAATATAAATATGAAATTAAAGCTAGGGATCTATAAGATATCAAACAATACATCAAATAAACTTTAAATTATATTTAACATATAATACTGTCTAAGATGTGTCCTCACTTTGCATCAATTCCTTCAGATTTAAAAAAAAAACAAACAAAAAAACCCAATCCTGAATAAATCAGACAATGTCATGTTCAGTTATAACTCTTCAGTACCACTTTTCCACTTCCTGCTCACGGTGGATGCAACACTAGGACACATGGTTTTATATTTTTAACAAACAATGTATAAGTCTCTGCGGTCACAGCTTCAGCATGTCAACTCCGTCATTCACATTAGGATCATTTCTGTTAGTATTGTGTGATAAATATTTACATATTTGACTATATATAATTAATTCATTATAACAGAATGAGCATTAGTTCTGAAATACTCAGCTATGATGTGATATGAAGAAGCTGTGCATTTAAAGTAGGCTCATCATCATTTTATTCTTAGGTGTATCCTTCCCCTGATCTACTATGTGACTATCGGCCTGTACATACATTATTTCCACCCTGTGGTTGATTCATTCTCTGTCAGCCGTATTGTTGCCCAGGCACTTCAGGCTTCACATGGACACCTATTGAAGGATATTACCCCAGCAGGGCTGCCACACCTTAGATTCTGCTCAAAGACATGAAATGCTGGGAGAGACAGCTCTACAGGGTAAATCAAATCACTTTATTGTCACTCCACCATCTACGAGTGTAATGATGAGTAAAAGACAAGGGTGCATGGCCCACACTTTTGTCATACAAAAACAAAAAATATTTTACAGACTTATTTAGTATTTTATTGCTCCCCTCCTTGATCCAGGGATTCTGGGCACTCTTTAAACCCAAATGGCACATTAATTAACTGTTTTTCATCTTTCTCTTTCTTCCATTTTTCTTTGTGTTCTACAGGCCCCAGCTCTGTATTTCAGCTGCTTGGCAGTAAGGACAGAAAGAGGCTGAGTGAAATCCGCACAGCAGCCGAGGAGCGGTGTAGGCCAGAGAGAAACATTTCCTCAGCTGTAGATCGAGCTGTCGTGGTGGCTTCAGCCCTATCCAGTCAACTGTCCCACAGCCCCACCTACTCCCAAAAACAGTCTCTGCCCTCGCAAATCCAACCTCAGCCTTCTTCCGAAAACCAAATGGCTTTAAATGCCTGGTCTGATCCCACAGCAGATGCCAGCAAGACCTTTAAACCATTCACAAAAAAATCCTCTGAAATAGACTCACTATGATCTGTATATCAGCAAACTCAAACAAGGAGACAAAGGTGAACAAAAATGTTTGGTCCTAATAATTCTGCATTTGCTAATCTTTTTTTCCCTGTCATTCACTAAGTACCTGATTTCTGCTTTATGTGGCAGTCATTTGTAAATGCCCAGGAGTCAAGTCTGGACTCATCCATGATGGAGTGGGAGAGAGGAAAAGAAAGGGAGGAATTACGCTATATGCCAAGCAACTCCTCGCGGTTCACACGTAGCAAACATGAGAATGACACGGACAGTGTGGAGGTCACACAAGCTCAAGAGGTGAGGAGTTCTACTTTAACATTGCAATTAAACCACTCAGGTTACATTCAGTTATAAGTTCAAAATGCGACTGAAAATTCCAACTGAGGTGCTTAAGGCCTATAGTAGAGGGACAAAGACCCCATTTACACCTGGGATTAATGGTTGATGCCAATATCCAGAGAGCAGGGGGGCCTATAGGCAGATACAATGCAGATATATTACACTTATTTAATCTAGTAAATAACAAACATAAAATTGCTAAAAAATAATAAAGACATGACCGTCATGATTTTTGAATGAGAGGAACTTTTGATCCTGATCCTGAAGTTTTTGATTCTGGCTGATAGAATATGCGCTTCGGAGGAAGGTATTAGATGAGTGCTCGACAGGAAGAAAACGCTGTATTTTCATGAGGTTCATTAATGACATCTGTTTAATCTTGCAAACGGTATATAATACAAGTGTTATTGATATTTGTCTTTTATCATTAGAAAAGTTACAGGGAACAGTTGAGGAGAGACTGCTAGAATACATGCTTCAGTGGAAGATTTATGAGCATTCCAGAGGATACTGGATCTGCTGAAGTTGTGTAAGGTTGTTTTTTTTTATCTGTTTATTCAAGATATTTGCAGATGGTATATGATATTTTTTTTATTTATATATGTATTGAATATATAATGCACCTGACAACAAACCCACAGCCTGTAAGTATTGTTACTCATTTCACATGCATAAGAGATTAACAGTCATAACAGAAAATATACAAGTCTGACATTTAAGATGGCCTCTTTAGAGCTAAGGGTCCGGAAGAGGGTAATTTTGGACTGTTTTTGTTGTACAATCTCTTGACAAGCACTATAAGTGGACTTTGTGGAAAACAATAAAATAAAGACATTTATGATATGACTCCTTTTAAGAAAAGCTACAGTTAGCCTATTTTAAGTGAGGTACTTAACAGCAATAGCTAAAATCTAATGCAACTCAATGATCACATTTTTGTACAAGTTCAAGTGGCACAGTCTGATGGGCAGGGTTTGGTGGATTACTTTTAAGAAAGTATTCTGTGCTGAAAACTGAATTGTCTCTCTTAAATGTATTCAGTAAAGTATTCCGATACACCACATACAAAGTAAAGTATTCAGAATACAAGAATACTTTTAGAATACATATTTATACAGGCAATGCACAATTGGAGGAATTTATTGTGAGAAGTCATCTTATCTGAAGTGCTATACCTCCACTTTTAACTAATTAAGTATATCTGAATAGCTAATTTTTTTTTTTTTTATTTGATGTGGAGTTGGACTTATGTTTTTGAATTTACACAACAACAATCGATTGTGCATGCAAATGTTATATTTGTTGAAATAACATTGCCGACTGTATTGATACTGCTGCACAGCTGACAGCACGCTGATTGATATGATGTGCCAGTGTGGTTGCCAGATGTTAAATCCGGGAATCTTTATAAATGAATAAGTGTGCCTACCATCAGACCTTTTTGGGAATGCTGTCTATTTTTTTTTTAAATTATTTTTATCCCCTTTTCTCCCAATTTGGAATGCCCAAGGTCCTCGTGGTGGTGCAGTTACTCACCTCAATCTGGGTGACAGTGGACAAGTCTCAGTCTCAGACCGTCTGAGACAGTCAATCCACGCATTTTATCTCGTGGCTCGTTGTGCATGACTCAGAGGAGATTCTGCATGTGGAGGCTCATGCTACAATCCGCGATCCAACTTACCACGCGCCCCACTGAGAGCGAGAACCCCTAATCGCGACCACGAGGAGGGTACCCTGTGTGACTCTACCCTCCCTAGCAACCGGGCCAATTTGGTTGCTTAAGAGACCTGGCTGGAGTGACTCAGCTCACCCTGGATTAGAACTCATGATTTCTGGGGTGGTAGTCAGCATCAATACTCTCAGAGCTACCCAGACCCCCAGTGTGGTCTATTTTTAAAGTATCTAAAAAATACAACTCGTGATTCTTTGATTTTTACGTGCGGTTGTGTTTGCAACTGAGCCCAATTTTGCATGAAACCTGGCAACACTGCACACGCGCTTCAGCTGATCTGGGAAAGAGAGAGCGAAAAGATGCATTTGCAGCATGTCTGCACTGTTCAGAAAAACAATTCATTTTCTCACGTGATTGAAAATGTATATCTTTTTTTTTTTTATGCCTTATTTTGTGATCGTTATGAGAATTATTCTAACAAAATGTTATAAAGTAACTGTATTCTGAATACAGGTGCTTGAAAACATAACGGGGGCTCAATACAGTTACTTCATTGTTGTATTCTGAATACAGGTGCTTGAAAACATAACGGGGGCTCAATACAGTTACTTCATTTTTGTATTCTGAATACAGGTGCTTGAAAACATAACGGGGGCTCAATACAGTTACTTCATTTTTGTATTCTGAATACGTAACTCCATTACATGGAATCCGTTACAGCTCAACCCTGCCGATGGGCAGCAGAAGACTGAATAGGAGGAGGACAATGAGGAAGATCTGAGGCCTCCATTGATAATTGTCAGATGAGAAGAGCTCATCTTTATCTGAAGATGATGGCAAAGGAGAGGAAGAGGTGACCCCTCCAACATCCGACCCAATCAAAAGCAGTGCAGCTGCAATGAGCCCTCCCATCTCAGCTCAGATCAATCCAGTTCCTGACATCAGCAAAGTGGCAGGTAAAATCCTGGAGCTAAAAAGCCATACAGAAACAAAAATCTCTAAGGTTTCTAATATCACTATCATAAACCTTTATTGACTACATTTGCACTTCTTACAGTCCAGAGCCTGCCGCCTGCTGCAGCACAAAATGCTCAGTCCTCTGTCAATCCTCCTGCTAAATCTGGAGACCTATATGAAGAGGAGTTTGGCCCCAGACTGCTGTCTCCTGGTCAGTGTCTATCTGTAACATGATGCCATGGGAAAAAAAGTTACAATAGATATTGCTATTTGGCTAGGCTCTGTGCTGTTGCATACATAAATGAATCATAATAGTGTGTGTATATATATCACTGAAGATCCCAAAACTCCTGGATAGAATTAATTCTAGCTATGTCTCAATTACTTTACAAAATATCTAAATCCAAGTATTCAAGATTGGGAGGACCAAATGTAAGTTTAAGAATCTGTCAATCTCCCAGATGCATCTGAAATGTAATCGAAGCACATATGCAACAGTGTTAGACATCTTTGCAACCTAGAAATCCATAGAAGCAAATGACAAATGTGTTTCACACTATTTTCTCAGAAGAAAAAGCATAAGCATAAAGGGAAACAGAAGAAGAAGGTGGAGGAGTCTAACAGCAGCTCAGAGGACAGTGGCTCCAACAGTAAAGATGAATCTAAAGTTGGGTCTACTAGTGAACTACTCCAGAGGTCAGAGTTCATAACTTAAATCATACTGCATTTTAAAATGCATAGAAGTTATGTTGATATTTATTTGCCATTTAACAGCTAGGAAGGTAATTTCTGTTTTTTCCCCCTCTGGTTTAGGTTAAAAAACCTCCAGGACAAGCTATAAAGCATATCTGAAGAACAGTTTGTACTTTTGTGAGGATTCTGTCTTATAAACACAGCAAAATAATGGAAGAAAACTGTGTGTGTGTTTGGTGAATGTCTTTATACAAGTACACCTATTGACAAAATGTATCTATGATCTCAAATGTTTTTTATTTAATAAAAAAAAAAAAATTAAATAAAAATGGTGAGTCAGTGTTTATGATAATTGCATGACAGGAAGTGCATAAAGGTCTAACAAATGAGATTCCCCTTAATTAAATGTAACCAGAAATTGACCACTGGTTTTAGTGGGGTTTTGGGCACCTTTAAAGGGATGGTTTGCCCAAAAATGAAAGTGATCTCATAATTTACTCACCCTCATGTCATCTAAGATTTGAATTACTTTCTTTCTTTTGTAGAACAAAAAAAAATTTTTTTAGACGTATATCTCAGCTCTGTAGGTCTATACAATGCAACTGAATGGTGGATAGACATTTGAAGCTCCAAAATGCAAATAAAGGCAACATTAAAGCTGATGTAATGACTGCACCACTGAACATAATTGCAAAAATAAACAATGTTTGCAAAACAGCATTCCGAATACGCCTATTGTCTGCTGTTGTTTGAACAGTCCGATAGTCCCGCCTCCAACTCGTGCCATTGGTCGAGTAATGTTGAGGTGGGTCTAAGCGAGTCGCTCTAAACACCGGAATTGTATCGTTCCACAGAGACAAAGCGCTTACAGCAGGGGTGGGGAACCTTTTTTCCATTAAGGGCCATTTGAGTATTTTCGGGGGACATAAAATTGCTTGCAATTTCTGATTGTGAGTTGAAATTAATGTACGCATTCTGTTACGTGCTCGCACACCAGGGCTGTCTATTATACAATATTTTGTGTTGTTATTATTTTTGAAATTCATTTGTATTGTCATTGTGCAGAGTACAGTTACAGAGCCAATGAAATGCAGTTTTAAACATTATTTGAAAGGAATTATTTCTTTTTTTCCCAGATTAATTGAATCAAGACCATTTTTTTTGTTTTCAAATGATTTCTCAAAATGGCCTCGCGGGCCTTTATACAGCCCTGAGGCCTGACGTTCCCCACCCCTGGTTTAAAGTATTCGATTAAATAAACATCAGAATGACTTGTAGTTGTCTCTGCATATTAAGCTGGTATCGAAGGATGTATTTTAATACTGAAAAAGTTACGTACTTCAGCTTTAAAGTAATTAATTCGACTCCAGTTGTTTAATCAATGTATTCTGAAGTGATTTAGTTGGTTTTGAGTGAGAACAGACCAAATTATAAATCCTTTTTCACTGCACATCTTGCCATTACAGTCATAGATCATAATTTAAAGCTATATACACTTCCAAGTGCTTGACGCATGCGCAGAGCACTAAATGGCTATTCGCCACCTTCATGCGCATGCCACCGGTCGGGTCTGGTCAAAGATGGAGATTAACAGTAAAAAAAAAAAAACGACTTAAATGTTGATCTGAAATGTGGTTTCAATGTCAGCTATCATATTGCTTTTGAAGATATTTAATCACTGGAGTTGTGTGGATTACTTTTATGCTGCCTTTTATTTGATTTTTGGAGATTCAAAGTTTTGTCCACCATTCACTTGCATCTTGAGGACCTACGGAGCTGAAATATTATTCTAAAATTCTTAATTTGTCTGCAGAAGAAATAAAAAAGACATACAGATCTGGGGTGGCGAGGCTGAGTAAATGATGAGAGCATTTTCATTTCTGCGTGAACTATCATTTTAAATGACAAAGAACTATCATTTTAAACCAGCTATGACAAGAGGATAGATGAGATCACGAGTCATGAATGATAGGGGATCTTACAGGGGGATATGCTCATACTATTTGTCATTTTGCATTATTTTGAAAGATAAGCTAAATGTCGAGTTTTTCAGAATTTCCTTTTGAAGATGAGATGTGGCGTGTATATATATGCATATTTTAAAATGTGCATTTTTGTGTATAGTGAATTATTATGCATGTATGTATAAAGTACAGGGTAGCCAATGAATCAGCGGCGCCGTGGCTTAGATGGTTAAAGCGCCTGTCTAGTAAACAGGAGATCCTGGGTTCGAATCCCAGCGGTGCCTTTTTGCAACACGGAAGACGCGCGATTACTTTCACATTCATATCCAACGCTAAAAGTTGGAAGAATATTTGCCATAAAATGGTGACTTCGAAAGGGGTTCGGTCTGAAATACATCACTGAGAACAAATCAGTCGTATACATAATCTCTTGTACATTCAAACCAGTCTGTGAAGAATTCTTCTAAAACTATTTCTTCTGTGTTCTCGGCTTGTGAATTATTTCCGTCGATGCATCCTCTGTCCACGAGAGGGCATGCTTTCAGTGCTATTCACCGGCTGGTAGTCTTACCCAAACGAGATGACATGAAAAAAACATGAAAACAAACCATGGTATATTTCAGAAATAAAAAAATGTCTGTTTACATAGTTACAACAAAACGTCAATCTTACATGCGCAGTTCCATTATTTAATATAATTACTATTAAAATGCTAAGTTTAAGTTTACCATTTTAGATCAGCAACATTTTTATCGTCGTGTTTTCATTATGGATATTATCCATCATATTGCACAGATCACTTCATTGAGATGGATAGTCGCGCTCTCGAGCTGATTACTTCAGCGTGCACGAGACTTTGCGAAGCGCAGGAAGGAATTATTACATTATTGTCACAAAAGTCGCATCCCGTCTCTCTCCTGAAGGTCTCCCTGCCTTTCCCTCCAGTCAGTGCAAGTGCCTGCCCCTCATAAAAGGCAGAGATGCTGCGGCGTTTTGATGCACGTGCAATAAGTCGATCACAAATGTAAAACCGACATGAGATATGTCGCTAAATTTGTCTGGATTACAAGGGAAATGACTTGATCTGTGAAGATGATGATGGAGAGAATCGGGGCGATGAGGCTGTACCTCATGAAATGGATTTGTCTGCGCTGGGCTTGGGTTTGTCTGGGTAAGAAGACTCGGCGATTGTGATATTTCCACACATCTATAATTATGTCATGTTTTGTATTAAACAAAATAGTGAAGTGCGTGTTAGATTTACACCAAATCAGAAGTCAAGCGCGACTCACTTTTTTATTACATCTTGAATCTGAAACGATGGTTCCGAAATATACGTTAAATATGATTGAATTACGCGTGAAAGACCGTGTGCAGGTGATTATAGGCTCAAGTATGCGAATGGCACCACCGATGACAAAGAAAGATTAAGCGGTTTATCGCAGGTTTTGCGGTCGAGGAGGAGGACAGATCCCCTTTTGGCTTGTTGCCATGGCAGTTATAAACACGGCTGTATCAAATAGATTATGAATGTTAAGCTATTACAAATGTCTGTTATGGCATATAAATACCGTAGATCACTAGTGCATACGGTTTCTTTTCTTTAATAAGGAGTTTCTGGTGTTTGTAAGTCATGCATATCAGGAACCGGTCAGTAACCTACGATCTGACAAACAGATAGAAGAGACTGAACATTGGAGAAAGGGACCACAGCATTGAATGTGTTTGCTCTTAAATATGCAGAGATATAAGTACAGAAAGAGAACAAATTGTTGTTAAATTGGAGGTGGTATTCAGTGTAGGGGTGGTGACAAAAGACTGTTTGGAGGGGGGTAGGTTTGTTGATAGTACCAGTGACACCTAAGAGCTCTCTCACACTCAAACAGACAAAGGGGCCTCTTCTCTATTTCTCTTTCTCTCATTTCGCATACGCACACATGCAAGCCATTCCGCTGAACTACAGATTGCACAGACATGTTCTTCCCGCTAAATGTATTGCTGATATTGAGACAATATTTAAGCATTTAATCCCTCTCAATTTTAGGCGTTGAGTTCTGTTCTGATCTGATCGATGACGACATTGGGTATTTTCTCTAGTGATAATGTTCTGCATTAGTTCATAATACAGGGTTCCCACGTTCATGGAAAACCTTGTCATTTTTTTAAATTGTGATGGATACTGATAAAATCTTAAAACTCATGGACATTTCTATAGTGAATGTATAATGTCATGGTTTTCCCTTGCACTAAATATATCTAATCAGCCAGATATTGCTCTTATGCAGAGTAAAACTTGCTCGCAAGCCATAGTGATGTCTGATTTGTAAGTAAATTGTTCTCATGAGAAGGCAACTCAAATCTCTCTGAATGATTCAAGGGGTGTAACAATTCACTCATCTCAATTAGGTTCTATTCACTATACTCAGTTCACAATTGAATACTCTCACTATACTTTAAATAAAGCCAGAATCAAGAAAAGTCACAAGGTGCTGTAAGCAATTATATGGGATGGTATGCAGAAAGTGTTCCTTCTCCCTGAAACATATGACTGAATGAAGTGTCCTGAGATATCTCAGCGGTCTCTGTGACAGCACTATACTGTGTAAACAGCAAACAAAAATGTGTAATTTTACATCAGTTAATCAGAAACTTTGATGTGCTTTCTGCCTGTCAATCATTTAGCACATTCTCATGATGCTGTAGTGACTAGAGGAAGTCTGCGTACCACACTTTGAGAACCACTGCTGTAGTCGAAACAGATCATTCAGGTTTAATGGCATATTCAGATTCATAACAGTTTTAAGCTGTTTAATGCTATTTTTGGAGGGTGGTGTATGGGAGAGGGGGGTGTCAAATTCAATGGCTCAGTCTTGTGGATGTTCCAGAATGGCTAAAATCGCTTACAGCAACTTTTAGATTGAGCATTTATTATTATTATTATTATTATAACTTTTAAGATATATGCAAAACAGTTCCTTTCCATTACTGGTAAAACAAAAAACCTTGTTAATCAAAATGATCCATCAGGGATGGACTGAGAGTAAGAATCTGCCCAGCTCAGGGCAATGGTGACACCAGAAAATAAATATGAATAATTCTGCTTAGTTGAAAATACACAATTATGTTAGAAACATACAGTATGCTTGCACAGATCATTAGCAAATTGTTCTGAATCAAAATGGTTTATAAAAAGCTGTATCCAGAAATTACAAGTGAATGCAATGATCATGGAATGTTTTATAGGTTATAGAGTGTGGGAACCCTGATAGTCTTGATAAAGTTATAAAATAAAGAAATATCAGGTGTCTCAAGGATTGAAAAATGTCTTTGCTTATAGAAGTGATTTGTTTCGAACTGTCTTATGTGTAATTGCCAGCCTGAGAGACAAGTCACACATTGGTCTGATTCATTTGGCTGTGGGAAACGGCCAGAACTGAAGCAAAAGAGATATGGAAGAGTAATTGAAAAAAGAAGGAAAAGACTGGTCTGAGTTCAGGTTATGTGTGCTGCATGTATCACAGAAATCGAAAGGATGTCAGTGGGGTGCTGTGCTTAACTCACTAACTCACTGTACCATCTGCAATACTGTTAATATCATATGCAGTGCTTTGTCACAAAGCAAGACAGAGGCCCAAGAGTAGAGAAACAGTTCAAAAGGATTTATTTATGATAAATGATAACGTTAACTGTGCTGGTGAACACCAGAGATCATGGCACCGACTACATAACATTCCCCTCGGCTCCGAAATCCACCACTGTGGAAACAGCATGACTGGCTGATCCACATTGCAACAGGGCCGGATCGAACACTCTGGAGAGCTCCGTGGCGAATCTCAGGAATGCTGTGCAACAGGGAAGTCTGTTGTTCCACGTGGCAGTTCCCAAAACAGCGGCCCTTCCGGTGAGGTTCTTGATGGCTTGTGCCACCTTCATTGACTCCAACAGGAAAGCAGAGGGCTGCAATAACAAGTACACAGCACATAGTTTAAGGAAGGTGCAACAAGAATCTGCCTCACCTGAGAACGGCTCTGGAGGATTGGGTCAGGGCTGGAAGTGTCCAGAAATGTGGGCAATCAGTGGAGCTGGTGAGGGCGCTTTCTGATTGAGGCTGGTATCGGGAGACTGGCGGAGTTGTTGTATGACAGAGGTGAGCTCAGCGTGCTGTGATGCCATCATCTCCAGAGCCCGGTTATTAGCGGAGATTTGATTCTGCTAATGTCTCAGTAAAGCTTCCTGACTCATCAGGGCAGAGCGAAGAGTAGATTCCTCCGCTGGGTCCATCATGGCTGGATTGATCTGTCACAAAACGAAAGCAAGACAGAGACCCAAGCGCAGAGGAACAGCTCAAAAGGATTTATTTACAATGAATGGTCATGTTAACGATCATGGAGAGCCCGGCACCGGCAACATTTATGAGGAATACTCTGTTGAAGCTTTGTGAGCAAAGAGAACAAGCGTACAGCAGATTGGAAGGCAATCACTTTCCTGACACGCAGGCAGAGACAAGGAATCCTCTGTTAAATATTTGTGAGCGTAGAAAACAAGCATTCAGGAAGCTGGAAGGTAACTACATGCCCGACACGTGGGCAGAGACGGGCAACCAAACAGATATACAAAACAGGACCAACTATTCTGAGAGAGCGAGGTTAGTTGCTTAAACGCACTAACACACATCGACACTAAACACTATTACATTCACTAAACCACATTCAACAATCCAGCCATGAACATGACACATGAGGGGATTAAAATAGACAGGAACAGACAAGGGACAGGTGCCGCTCGCCAGCTGAATGATAAGCGTTCCCATGGAATGCTGATTCTGCATGCCAGTGGCACCTGAAACACATGAGGGAAAAAAACGTAAACACAATTTGACCAAAACAAACAGAACATGGAACACAAGTGTCTGACACAGATCGAAACCAAACCATATAGGAAGTCAGGATCCAGACACCATGCTTTGGACATGACACAAGGCCGACCGAAGAGCGCAAGGCGGTAACTCACAACCGGACCAAAGAGCATACACGAAACACAAGACAGAACACGGGGCGATGGTGTCATGGTCCCATCAGACAAAACCCTACCAGACAAGGTGACAGGACCATGAGACTCAACATCCTCAGAAGCGATATGTGTTTATATGCTGGGATTGCCTACGGTACTCATCAGCTTCTACATATCATGAATGAACAGTCTTATTATTTGTAATGTAAAAGCTGTGGTTGTGTGTGTGCGAAAGATCTGTGCTCATGCTGCATGGTGAGAGAGAGGAGATGAAGAGAGAGAAATTATAGCTGCTGTCAATATCAAACTCAGAGTGAGATTAGAGGCTATATAGCCCAATACGGACCACTGGTATTAAAATTAATGGGAGAAATTGGAATGGATGTAGAGAAGGAATCCTGCCTTACAGGTAAAAGAGCATATCACCTTTTAGATATAGACATTGCCTATCAGTCAACTCGAGATTGATTTATAATACATGTGCATTTGCTGAACCAGCCTGAAAAATAGCGTTTTTTTTATCATGATCTGAGCTAAAGAAGCACAATTTATGATACCATTTTTATCAGATTTTACTGCTGATTTGAAATATGTTCTTTGATCGTAATCTTGAACAACCATTTTGGTGATTTCGGTCTTTCCCCATTTAAGTAGATAGGAACTATACTTTTATGCTTCTTGTTTGCATAAAAAGTAGCTGCCTAGCCTGACCAGGAGGACACCTTTTTTTTTTCTTTTTTTTTTTACAGTTGTCAAATTTGTACACACTAGAAGTATTGGTACATCTAAAAAAAATGGCACATTTCAGCTTTAAAAAATATTTTCTACTAGAGATACAACAAGTTTTCATACACTTTAAAAGTTAGATTTTAGTTGGACAAAAACAATAATTTGTGTTTTTAAAATGTCATGCATAGACATTAGTCAGACTGAAATCGTACCTGTCCGATTTTTGCAAAGTTAGACTAACAGACCTCGGCTTCATCCAGCATGTAAACATGCACTTTCTCAGCTTACATCCATCCTTCAAATATTCGCTTACACACTGTGTCCTGTATACTTGGGCAGACAGATGAAGACTGCAGCTCGTCTAGGCAAAAACCTGCTGTAACTTGATTATAACTGCACATGCAAACAATCTGATAGGATGAGATGAGAAACTTATGATAAGGATTAGACAACAGTGAATAGTTTGCACTCACTTGCACGTTGAGCTTCTTCCTGTACTATTACTGTTGCTTCCCCAGACTATTTCCTGCTTGTCTAACTCTCTCCAAATGTGTAATCATAAGTGCACACACTCACACACTCACACATTTCCCCCTAAATAGAGTATTGTGTGCCAGTGAAATCCCACAGGCTCTCTTAAGTTAGTGGATCAAATTCCCTCCCATCATATATCTGTGAATACCTGTCCTGCACTCAGGAATCCATAAAGCCTCATGTGCATGTACTGTACTCGTGTATGTGTGTGTGCATGTACAGGCTTGGGTGATTTGCAAGGACATTTTTTTAGGTTACAAACTGGTAATTACAAGAGTATTAAACTATAAATGTGGTTTATGAAGACATTTCTAGTGTCCCCATAATTAAAATTGCTTAAAAAAAAACATACTAAAAAATGTTTTTTTGAAAATGTAAAAATGTAGATTTTTTTTTTTTTTTTTTGTGAGGGTTAGGTTTAGGGGTAGGTCAGGATGTCATTTTAATTACAGTGTGACAGCTATGGTCATTGATGATTAATTCTGCCACGCACGCAAACAATCCAAATGCTTTGTGTGTGTGTTTCTCAGCTGCTTGTGGCGGTAAATTGGAGTTACATACTGAGAGGAGAGGGGTGATCTACAGCCCATCCTGGCCCCTCAACTACCCGCCTGGAGTGAATTGCAGCTGGAACATACAGGGAAACCGCGGAGATGTGATAACAATCAGGTAAACACCATCATCTGTGTCACTCAGAGAGGTGATTAGATGAGGAGAATCTCATTTAGTTTCATTATTGTGATAAATTATAGGTTCTACAATAAACATACCCATGTGGCATAATGAACCATATTCATTGTTGTAATACATGTCTTTTCTTGATGACTTGATATGAGAGATAATGCTGTGTAATTGTATGGCACCTTTGTACAAAGCAAGAAAATGCTACATTCCTTAATCATCCATTTGTCACACAAACTTTCACACATTTGGCCCCTGCCCTGCAGTTTTACAATTTAAATGTACTTATTTAGCATTCTGAGACTTTTTCCAAGAAAATGTGTTGTAGCTTGTTGATTTGCTTTAAATAACTTTAACCAGCTTAAGGTCTTTCCAAACCAATTAATTGTTTCATGAATTTCAGGGTTTATAAGCCTGTTTGCAAGTGTGAATAGATCTGCAGACTCTTGCATATGAAAATGCTTAGACTGCTCTATGGTGACTAGACTCTAGAGTGGTAGAGCTGACTGCAGGGATTTTATAATGTACTATTCCTTGTCTCTCCAAGCCCTGGTCTGTGTGTGTGTGTGTGTGTGTGTGTGTGTGTGTGTGTTTATCCCCCACAAGGATAGTAAAACCTGAGATCACTTACCTTGTGGGCCTAGCACATAAACAATGTTTTTTTGAAAATGGAAAAATGCAAAAAGGTTTCTTTGAGGGTTAGATTTAGGGGCAGGGTTAGGGGACAGAAATTATCATTAGATCTGTATAAAATCCATAAAATACATGGACGTCTATGGAGAGTCCCCACAATGATATAAAAACAAGTTTGTGTGTTTGTATGAATGGGTCTCTTCACTGCTGAATTAAATGATCTAAAAGCATGACATCAGTTGCAGGCCATTTCCTATTGAACGCTGGTCTAGCTACTGGACCAGCATAGCCATGCTGTTCACCAGAAGAAAAAATGCTAGTTAGCCACCATGGTCTTTCCGGTGAAGCAGGTGACCAAAGAAGTCTGGCTGTTTATGCTAGTTAAGAAGCATTGTGAGGACACCCATGTTGTGAACCAGCATCCAAAACACAACATATGTGATGTCTTTTCAACAGAGTTGTCTGCTTAGAATTTTATTGTGAGAAAACCATTAGGAGAAAAATAATGAAATTTTACAGTATCTCATTTTCCAATGCTTGCTAATTGCTCATGCCTAAAAGCTGGAGAGGACATTTTTCTGGTATGCTCTATCAAACACATTCTCAAACAGATATAGAAATACTGAAGTATTGTATTGATTGACAGCCAGAGGAGATTTTGAATGTCTCGTCATTGAATAGACTCTACAGCTGAGACAACAGAATTGTTAGACCGGGCTGGATCGTTATTGTGAGATTTTAATGACAACAGTGTTTATAAATGTATATATTATCATATTAATCAGAAAAGATTAAACTGCATACTTATTGAATCAATGTATCTTTTGGATTTAATTGTATGTGCTGTGCATTTTCTACACTAATGCGAGTAAGCTTAAGTCATTCAATTTTACTGTGTGTGTGTGTGTGTGTGTGTGTGTGTGTGTGTGTGTGTGTGAGTGTGTGTTTCAGGGTGTTTCACCACTCAGATGATCAGGATGAAACTTCTTTAAGAAGCAATATTTGGAGAGATTATGCAGAAAAAGTTGAGAAATATTATAAATATGACAGGGCAATAAATGTGAGGAGAGCAATGTGGTACTGTTGTGAGGGGATTGGCTTCAAAAAGGCTCATTCCTCTGTATTGGTGCTGGATTTGGATGCTGATTTGATCTCTCGGTCTTTGTTTTGTGTGTGTGTGTGTGTGTGTGTGTGTGTGTGTGTGTGTGTGTGTATTGCTGTAGTGAGGGATTGAGTTTTAACTTGAGGGTGTCAACATTAGATGTCAACTGATAGTGGATTTTGCAGATACGATAACTAAATGGTGAAAAAGACCAATAACCGATTAATCTGCCTACAGTTCTTTTAATTAATTAATAGAATATTGGTCTAACTCTAGTCGAAATTAATTTTATTTAAAAGAATTAACTATCTTTTGAAATCTATATATTATCATGCAGATTTTTGTAATTTTTTAAAACAGTATGAAATGTTTGAAATATGTAAGTATGAACTGATTCCAAAAAACTTTACAAATCTACTAAAATAAAATGGAAAAACGAGGAATTAAATTAAACAGGACTCATGCATATGCATGTATATCATTGAGGTGTTAGAGCATAATTTTAGAACATATTAATTTGAAAATGACTATTTATCTTTTTTTATTCACTTAATGAATGTGGTTCTGCAACATGCTGCCACTAGCAGTTTTCAGTATTTAAGAAAAATCGCACACTAGTCAGAGTGTTCATTAAGCTGCGTCTGTTTACTATGAGCAGTTTCCACAGCTTTGATGTAGAGGACACAAGGGACTGCAGGGGTGACTGGCTGCTGCTTGGCCCCACATGGAAACCAGAGTATCGGTTCTGTGGCTCTGCTCTTCCTCCTCCCTTCATCTCCTCCAGAGGACGAGTCTGGGTCTACTTCCACTCTCATGCCAACAGTTCCGGACAGGCACAGGGCTTCAGACTGTCCTACATACGAGGTGGGTGAGCTAAAAGTATATATATATTTATATTTATTTAGAATCCATTACAGGAAATGTTCCCCCAAAAATGAATCATTTACTCACCCTCATGTTGTTCCAGACCTGTATGAATTTCTTCTTTAGAACAAAGAATAATATGTTTTTGAGAATGTTTACTCTGTTCTTTCTATCTACCTTTTTCCTACATCTTGTGATGCTTTGCATGAAATATGGCCATTAATATGTTGATATTAAACACTCTAAAGAAGAATGAAAATCTTTTGTATGTACATGTACAGCAGTAAATGTTTCAGAGCATATAAACAAGTACGAATATAACCGGCAAAGTTAAAACTCATGTTTTAGTGCTACGGTTGATTGACAAGTGAGGGGTGGTGCTTCCCTGCTGTCTGGGATGCTTCAGGACGGTGTTTACACTTCAAATCCAATGTGGGCACATGCGTTTTGACTACCTCTGTATGCGTTTTTTGTGATCCAATCATAGCCGGAGCAAGCTAATGCCATAAAGGCTTCTGACAGAAGTCATACCCACATACTTTTCCGCTGTAAGACCCTCATGGAAAAGGTGGATACAACAAATTAACAAAGCAACATAAACTTAGTTAATTAGACTCATGCTCTATATTTCAAGTCTTCTTAATCTGAAGCCATATGATAGCTTTGTGTATTACAGACTGAAATTTACTGTTCTTTTTTATTCTCTACTGCTGTTGCTCTAAAATCTCATTAACGTTTGCGCACTGCGATGAGGTGGAGGGCGGGGTAATCAGCTGAGGAGAGGGATAAGTACATTAGGATGCGGCAGTCCTCGAGTGAGAGAGCCAAACGCAGCTGCCGTCTGTGCATTTGTGTTGTGTGTCCTTTTGCTTAAGTTTAAATTAAAATATTACTTTGACCGTTGAGCCGGTTCCCGCCTACCCCTTCCCCATTTTTAACCCTGTTACAATGCTCCCGAAACCCGAGAAGGAGGAGAAATGCGCTGTCGTGGAGTCCTCGCCACTGCCACCCGCCCAAAGGAGCAGCTGAGCTGTTCGCTGGGGGACAGAGGAGTCGATGCCGGCTGCCTGGACGCGGAGGAATGGCCGCTGTCCACGAGGGAAGGAGGGGCCGCCTGGAGCAGTAGAGCCACTGCCAGGGGCAGAGAGGCTCCCTACCTACGTCGTCGGCCAGAGGGTGGAGGAGTGATCGAGTACCAGGCGATGGCGTGTCTGGGAACCGGCGAGCACGTTTTTTTCTCTCTCTCTCTCTCTCTCTCTCTCTCTCTCTCTCTCTCACTGTCGCTCCACCTTGCCCTATCCCTCTCCTCTTTTTTGTTTTGTTTTGGTTTTCCCTCCCCTTGTCCCTCTCCCCAGCTCTAGAGAGGTGTGGAAAAGCCTGCTGGCAGGCGGGGCCACAAGGGCACTTCCCATTTTTAACCCTGTTACACGCACATTCAAACCTGATGTCTCAAGGCATGTCAAATGTCATTAATTCTTGCATGTCTCATAATCGATTGTCATACGCCAAGTTTGAATGTATGCATTCTGTCGTTCATTTTCAAATTATGATTTTCACTTTTGGGTGAACTGTTCTTTCAAGACTATAAATCAAAGTACAATGTTTAGAAAAAGAGTGGTGATGAAAAGCATCTGTTATTAGGCTCTATATTTTAAGGTTTAATATCGAACTATTGGACATTCATGTATGCATTTTCTATTTAAGTTAAAAAAAATATCAGATTTTGTTGTAATCATACATTTGTATACATAAATTCTACTTTAGACATCTTGAGTTTCATACAGCAGCATATAGATTTACTGCTTGCACAGATTCACCAACCAAGTGATTACAGGCTTGGCAGATCAATAGTGTATGGCCATAGAGCCATGATGAAAGTTACTCTAATGCTTTGTGCCACTTGTTACTTAATGTACTGTGAGAACTGATGTGTTTATTTGGTTGCACGTATGCCAGTGTGTGCTAGAGAGATATCCGCTGTTGATTACTGGATCTAATATGTAATTAATAATGATGAAGATAATGGGCTGTCATTATTCAACTCCACAGGGTTTGAGTGTGGGTGTTCATGTCAGTGAGACTGTGCATGTGGGAGGGGTGAAATGCGGCGTTAGTGCTTTTTCCTTAGAGGTGCCGTTAAATCAATAATACTGAATGGCTGTGTTTGTTAAGCTGTCACTGGGCAAACATGATCTGCAGAGTGGGTAGATTTGATTGGCTTGTTTCCGCAAAGTGCATGTGTTTATGTGTGTCAGTGCTTATGTGGATAAAAGACTCAGATCTCTCTTCATCTCTTTGTGTCTGTCTGTTTGTTTGTCTCTGTCTTTCTCTGTTTGTTTATTTCTCATGTTAGGCCGGTTGGGTCAGAGCAGCTGTGAGAATGATGAGTATTTATGTGGAAACGGTAAGTGTGTTCCACGTTCTTGGCGCTGTAATGGATTGGATGAGTGTGGAGACAAAACTGATGAAAGAAGCTGTGCCCCCCCACCCACAACTGCCCAAGCAAGTCTGTGTCCACCAGGAACCTTGCAGTGCTCGGATATCCAGTCCACCCGCTGCCTGCCGGTGTTTCTGCAATGCGATGGAGCCCGGGACTGCCCTGACGGATCAGATGAGGCTCACTGCCCAGACACTTCCTGCGGAAAACACTTTGTCAACTTCTACGGAACATTTGCATCACCTGACTTTTTCCGTCCAAACAGGAGCGGGGGCACAGATCTTCATTGCACATGGTTCCTAGACACACAAGTACGATGTGAAACTTGGCTGAAACGTTTTCCAAAGATTACTGTAGCTGTGTTTAAAGGTGCTATATGTAAGACAGCAAGCGTTTGAAATGGGTACTGCAGTCTAAATTCAATTTTGAATTCAAATTTGTAAAATATTGGAGAGCTGTCAGCCCCGCCCCAGACTCGAAGCTAATGTGGGTTGCCAGAATGTTGACACGCAAATTAGCCAACTCAGCATCCATTTTAAAGGATTTCTGGTATTTTAATTGTCTCCATCTTCCAAAGTCATCTCCAATATTCATCCTTGTTTTACGACGCCTCTGGTCATGGTGGTTTTTAGATGGATGGCGAGGCTTTTTAGGTCGGGTGGAATCTGTTATATCTGATCCAGTTTGTTTGCTGGCTTCCATGACTGCAGCATGCAGTGTTGTTTGCCTGCAAACATGTTCAAATCTGGCAACCCGGTGGTGTAAAAATACTATTTGTGAGTGGACAGTGGGTGGGATCAAACAGGCCAAAACATAAACAGAAATTCTGTCCCGGAATGGAAACTTCAAAGTAGAATATACTGGCTGTAGCATTGTTATCAGAGAAGGATGTGCCTAATTCTCTAATGGCATATTATGTTCATTTTATGATTTACTACAGTAACAATATTATATATAGCACCTTTAAAAGTACTCTCAGTAATTTTATTTATATTTTATTTATATTATATTTTATTTTTAGACAAAGAAATGAATAGTACTTGTAAAAAATATGTTTAAAATGATGTAGTGGCACATAAAGAGAGACTGTAAAGTCTCCTTTCATATCAGTAGCCTCATAAAGCTGTTTTTGCTTGAGTGGATCGCCTCATGGCATCATGTTCAGAACACCTAATCAGCCAAATACATTTATTTACTTATCTAATATTAAAGGGATAGTTCACCCAAAGTGAAAACTTTGTTTCTTCACCAGAACACATTTGAAGAAAAATAGTCAAATATTTTATCTCAGTAGGTCCTTAAAATGCAAATGAATGGAGATTTATCTTTTGAAGAATGTGAGATTACTTCTGTATCATGGCAGCGTGAATACATCACAGGAGAAACCATGTGAACTCAGCGATCTTGTGAAACTTACTGGAAGCATTCGATTATAGTTAAAAATTGATTTAATACTGATATTTTTCACACCAAAAGTTTTTATTTTTTATTTTTTTAATATTTTTTTTTTTTCAAATGTGTTCTGCCAAATAAAGAAAGTAAAAAAACCTGGGATATCACGAGGGTGAGTAAATAATGAGAGAATTAAAAAAAAAAAAGTATTGTCATTTTAGGTAGGAAATAAGACTTTGTAGCCCTCCTCATAAAATCACTTACAGTTTTCTACTTGACTTGTTTTGCTGCTTCAGGATCCAAAGCCGTTGGTGTTGCAGGTTGACCTACAGCTGGGTGTGGGAGACTTTGTGCGAGTTTACGATGGTAATGGAGAGCATGTAGAACGTCTTCTGCAGAGTCTCTCTCACCATAACAACCACAGACGAGCCATGCTGGAGTCTTCCCAGGGACAGATGAGCATATTCTACCACGCTAAACCCCACAGCCCTGGACACGGCTTCAATGCCACCTACCAGGTCTCTCATTCCCTCACTTGATGATTCTGGTCACTGTTGTTTCTGGTCTGCCTTACGGTTTTTGCTGTCTGCACTGAAAAAAATGGCTGTTTGAAAATTGTAAAACAATTAATTTGTTGAAGTTAATATTTAAAAACAAACAAATACTTTGGAAAACTTATAACAAATACTTTGGAAAACGATGACATTAGGAGAGTTTTCAACTGAAAATATTTTAGTGTGGATGTGGTTGTGTAAAATTATCTTATAGTAAGTACTCTGTAAAGGTAATCAGGAGACGGGAACAGTGAGACAGGTAAGGCTCTTTATTTTCTGCCTTCAGTTCAAAACTTAGCTTCACAAACACTTCAGAAAAATAACCTTAGCTTCACAAACACAGACGCTGCACTATAGTCTGGCTCTCTCTCCCTCTCTGGCAGTGATGTGGCCGTTTATATGCCACTCTCCCCATGCTCACTGGAATTAGAGACAGGTATTAGACATAATTTACAGTAGCTCAGGTGCAGGCGTCCTTACTGCCTTCCCTCTCCGGAAGGCCGCCTGACCAAGCCCCCGCTACCACACTCACATAGACATCTTGACATCCCATTTTGAGGAATTTCGAATGAAATGTAAGACATTTGTGAAGCTCAAAGCAAGTTCTAAAGTGGGTTCTTTGTATTGATTTAATACATTTGATTAGCATGTGCATTTTCAGGTAATCAATCTATGAGTTCAGCGGTGTTAGTAAGTTTTTATATTTTTCTAAAAAAAACTATAAAATACTGATACTGATTAAGAACTGAATTGATTGGATTTATTGTTGTTGTCTATTTTGTTTGAAGTCTTTGCATTATTAAAGGAATGTTCTGGGTTCAAAACAAGTTAAGCTGTTACCACAAAAAATTATTTCGACTCATCCCTCCTCTTCTTAAAAAAAAGCAAAAGTCAAGTTACAGTAAGGCACTTACAATGGAAGTGAATGGGGCCAATTTTTGGAGGGTTTAAAAGCAGAAATGTAAAAGCAACATTGTTAAAAGCTTATTTTTGTTAAGAACAAGATTAGCATTATTTTCTAATTCGTAGATTTACAGTTTTTAAAGACTGTGTATGAAGAGCAACAGGTCCACACAATTCAATATGTATTAGTGTGTTTTTCTATACATATCATCAGGACATTTTGTCATCCAGTAGAGCTTTTATTGTTTATGTTTAGAGCTCTGACTGATACATTTCTCTATCTGCAGGTTAAGGGATATTGCTTTCCAGGTGAGCATCCCTGCGGCACAGATGAGGGCTGTTACTCTGACCTCCAGCATTGTGACGGCTACTGGCACTGTCCTGGGGGACGAGATGAGGAGGATTGCCCACTGTGCCAACCGGGCGAGTATCCCTGCGAGGGTGGTAGTGGGGTGTGTTACCCGGCCTCTGAAAGGTGTAATAACCAGAAGAAGTGCCCAGAAGGCTCCGATGAGAAGAACTGCTTCGACTGTCAGCCAGGAAACTTCCACTGTGGAACCAACCTGTGCATCTTTGAGACGTGGCGGTGCGATGGGCAGGAGGACTGTCTCGATGGCAGTGATGAAAGAGACTGTCTGGCCTCTGTACCCAGGAAAGTGATCACAGCAGCTCTGATTGGAAGCTTGGTCTGTGGCCTGCTGCTGGTTATTGCACTGGGATGTGCCTTTAAACTCTACTCGCTCAGGACAAGAGAGTACAGGTTAGGGAGATGTGGTCTTTCTTTCTTTCTTTCTTTCTTTCTTATTTACTTTACATTCTCCCTGCATTGAAACTCACACACAGGGTTCCCATGATCATGGAAACCTGAAATATCAGGGAATGTTAAAATTGTGTTTTCCAGGACTGGAACAGTCGTGGGAATTAAAGGAAAAGTTCCCCCCAAAGAGAGAATTCTGTCATCATTTACTCACCCTCATGTTGTTCAAAACAAGTATTAGTTTCTTTCATCAATGAGCTAAAAAAAAAAAGTAAACATAGAATGAGAGCCTCAGTCACCAGTCACCTTCATTGTATGGAAAAAAGATGCAATGATGGTAAATAGTGAATGGGACTGTGAAGGGCCGGAGGGCGGGGCCGGGTCGTGATGATACACACCCGGTCCCTTATGGGGCTAATTGAGCCTCGGAGAGGGATAAAGGCCAATTGCGGACGGTGGTGAGGGGGAGAGAGAGATTGTTTAAGGACATGTCCGTCGTGTGTGTTTGTGTCTTTTGTTTAAGTTTTTCATTAAAATATTATTTATATCGTCAAGCCGGTTCTCGCCTCATCGTTTCCATTGAACTGCGTTAACATCTACTTTTGTGTTCCATGGAAGAAAGAAAGTCAAATGGGTATGGAATAGCATGAGGGTGAGTAAATGATGACAGAAGTGTAATTTTTGGGTGAACTATCCCTTTAATAAAATCTTAAAATATTGGAAATTTTTATAGTGAATATACATTTTTCTAGTTAAGTTCTGTTCTTAAAAATCATTTTAGATATTGGAAAAAATACATTTCTCTTGTGTAGAGTAAAACTTTCTTGCAAGCCATAGTGATGTTTGAGCAAATTGTTCTTTTGATTCAATTATTTCAGTGAATTAGTTCACAAATTGGACTGAAAGATTGTTTAAGAAATCATCAGTCTGAATTTAAGGATTTCCAAAAATCCTCATCCAGTCATCAAAAATGGACTGGAAAGGTCATGAAAAAGTAATGGAAATTCAGTGTGGGAACTCTACGTACAGTAAAATTGGCCAGAATAAAAATTTAAAGATGGATCCTTTATTTTCTGTCAAAGTATATTGTTCTCACAGTATATAATTCACAATTTAAGACAAAATTTATTTTGTTTTGTATTGCTCTTTTTTTCTTCCTCCCTTGCTCTGTCAGTCTTTGTCCTTCTGTTTATTTATTCCTTTGCTGATTTTGTTCTTATTTTGTGCTGAATAATTTTGCCTCCTTGTCAGAAACACACATACTGTACAAGACACACACACACACACACACACACACACACACACACACACACACAGTCAGTGGTGACTATCTGTTTTAATCTTGATGTAGTGTTGTAAGCTAGAAGCCTAAATTGATGCCAAAGAGAGAAAGAAAGCGATCATGAGAAGGAGAGGACCATACACCGCTGGCTGATTTACACACACTTGTGCCACTTTAAACATAATTGGATCCTGCAGTAACGGCCTGGATGCTGCTCTGGGGGGTCGTGCAGAGCTTTTCTCATATAAGCCTTGTTACGACACAGCACTTGCATCTGTCTTCTATGAAAGCAATGTAAAAAATGCGAAAAATTTGACTTTCTTGCCATTTCAGTGGTTTCAGTGGAGACGAGCAGCAATGAGAAATACATTAAAATATAGAAGGCAATACTCGCAACCTCGCAAATCAAGTGGATTCATTCAAGCAGTGTTTGGCTTTCACACCAACCGAACAATTCAAACTCTAACTATGATCACCTCAAGTCTAAACCAAAACCTCTATTGTGAAAGCACCTTTAAAGAAGTCTCTTATTTTATCTTTTCTTTTTTCAAAAGCATTAAATTATTTTTGGAAAACAGCTTGATCTGTATTCATCTTTTTCTGATTTATCTCTTTTACCTCTGTCACTAGAGCCTTTGAAACCCAGATGACTCGACTTGAGGCAGAGTTTGTTCAGAGAGAGGCTCCACCCTCTTACGGTCAACTGATAGCGCAAGGACTCATACCTCCAGTTGATGACTTCCCAGCATACACACCCACACAGGTTCGCAAATTGCAAATATTATTTAAAATATTATCTCATCTTGAAGTGAGCAGTGAGTTAGGATGCATGTAAGGTATTTCAATTATGTAATAAAAAGGCAAAGGCTATCACCATGCTAATATTAAGAATATCAGGGAAAATGGGGGGGCCTGGGTAGCTCAGCGAGTCAAGACGCTGACTACCACCCCTGGAGTCGCGAGTTAGAATCCCAGGGTGTTATGAGTGCCTCCAGCCAGGTTGCCTAAGCAACCAAATTGGCCCGGTTGCTAGGGAGGGTTGAGTCACATGGGGTAACCTCCTCGTGGTCGCTATAATGTGGTTTGCTCTCGGTGGGGTGCAAGGTGAGTTTTGCGTGGATGCCGTGGTGGATGGCGTGAAGACTCCACACACGCTATGTCACCACTCTCAACATAATAAATGCGTGGATTGACGGTCTCAGATGCAACTGAGTTTCATCCTCCACCACCTGGATTGAGGCGAGTCACTACGCCACCACGAGGACTTAGAGTGCCTTGGGAATTGGACATTCCAAATTGGGGAGAAAAAGGGGAGAAAATCCCCCCAAAAATATCAAGGAAAGTCAAGTCAAGTTTATTATCAATGCAGCTATACACGTATACAGTGCAATTTACAAACTATAATCTAGACTTTAAAATAAATGTCCCACTATTTTGAGTGTTTCTGGTACATTTAATCTACATTTACACAGTAAAGGAATAGTTCACCAATAAATGATTACCCTTTCATCATTTACTCACCCTTATGCTGTCTCAGACTCATTTGATTTTCTTTCTTGCGGAAGGCAAGGCAAGTTAATTTATATAGCACATGCACAATAGTAATTCAAAATAATGTACATAGAAATGAAAAAGAAAATACAAAACCAATTAAAGCTGATGTATGTAACTTTCTCTGTGTTAAAATACTTTCTCCTAAGTAATCCATTCATAGGTAAATTTTTTCGAAAACTGTAAGCATTCTTTCTCTCTGGCGCTTTGAATAAGTCTATCCCTCACAGCCTCTTTTGCTCCTCTCTCAGGCATCTGTTCTGCAGAATCTCCGTTCAGCTATGCGGAGACAGATTCGCCGTCACTCAACTCGTCGTTCCTCATCACGTCGGCAACTTGGACGCCTCTGGAGCCGTCTGTTCCATCGTGGTTCTCGGTTACGTGGTCAGATCCCTCTCCTCACACCTCCTGGCCATACACACACAAACACACACACTGTTCTGGGCCTCCACATCTACAACACAACGGATGGTGGTGCAGAGGATGCTCTGGAGGGTGTGGGGCAGACTACTTCCCCTTGTTCCACAGCAGCGCTGGGCTTAGCCCTGCAGGCTCACACTGAGGCCCTCTGCTTAACTGACAGAGAGTCTCCTCCCTCTCCGCTCTCTTCCCCTTCCCCTGTCTCGTCCTGCTCCACCTCTGACACCCTGGAGGATGAAGATGTTGAAGATGATGATGATGACGGAAGTTCAGAACTGTCTGGGACGAGAATGAGATCCAAATGCAGCTCTCAAGGCCCTTCTCCTAAACATAAAGACATAGATAGTCCACCTGAAACTCCTGATTTCCCTAAACACAGCTCAAACAGGTCCAGAGCCTCCAGAAGGCTGGTACAAGACCTGGCATCGGAGCTTAGAGGAGTCTCCCTCTTACGCTACACCTCTGTGGGTATCTCACCTCTTTCTTCTCCGGAGTCACCAACATCCTCCAGTGGTCATTCTGAGGAGCAGAGAAGCCTTTCTACACCCAGACATCTGCAAACAGGTACATACACAGACTCGAGTCCCAGACACACCCCCATAGGGGACACCAGGAAATCATCGGGAACAGAAGATACACCCGGTGAATGTGTCAGGCTTTGCAGACTCACAAGTAGCGAGGAAGAGGATGATGAGACTCTGTTTGTGCACTGAGAAGCCTTTATTTCCCTCACTGTTTTGATTTTGTGCCATCACACCGGGCCTTACCAGGTTCAATGAACAGTCTTCCATCCAGAGTTTAAAAACTTTTAGTTGCAGAATACGGTATTGGATTCTTATGGTCTGTCTTAGTAGTGGACCTCTGCTGAGGTACATATTTGAAAAGATAATCTCATAGTTCGGCTCTTAAATTAAGTAATAAATTATGATCAAATACCTTAAAGGGATAGTTCACCCAAAAATGAAAATTCTCTCATCATTTACTCACCCTCATGTCATCCCAGATGTGTATGACTTTCTTTCTTTTGCAGAACACAAATATGATTTTTAGAAGAATATTTCTTCACTGTAGCTCCTTACAATGCAATTGAATGGGTGCCAAAATCTTGACGCTCCAAAAAGCACATAAAGTTAGTCAATAAGACTACAGTGTTTTAATCCATATTTTCAGAAGGGATATGATAGATGTGGGTAAGAAACAGATCAATATTTAAGTCCTTTTTTTGCTTGAAATTCTTCTCCCTGTCCAGTAGGTGGCGACATGCATGAAGAATGTGAATCCCTAAAAATACAAGAAGAAGAATGTGAAAGTGATCTGTTTCTCACCCACACCTTTCATATTGCTTCTGAAGATATTGTGTTAACTACTGGAGATTGATGGATTATGTTTTTGCTGATTTATGTGATTTCTGGAGCTTCAAAAACTTGATTACCATTCACTTGCATTGTATGGTCCTACAGAACTGAAAGATTCTTCTAAAACCCTTCGTTTGAGTTCAGCAGATGAAAGAAAGTCATACACATCTGGGATGGCATGAGGATGAGTAAATGATGAGAACATTTTCATTTTTGGGTGAACTAATCCTTTAATGAGTGAGGCTATAATGATCATGTATGTTGTACAAGGACTGAGCATAAATACTTTTCCATGTGGAATATTATTTTAACAGAGAACATGTGTCTCTGCCTCCAACATTTTCTTATGGATAGAGCTCTCCTCTCACCTCCTCAACGCCTTATAAGAGATTCACCATGTCGCCTATTGAGTGTTATTCTTTTAATTTGTATCAGAACACTTTTCATAATCAGCCAGTTTTCTCAGAATTACAGTATGTTACACACTCGGACTGTGAACGTTTGAATTTTGGGTGGTTAACTTGGTTACTCTGTACATTATCGACATTATTGGACTTTAAGGCCTCTTAAAATATATTAGTTTTTTACCCTGTGAAAAATGACTGCTGGAGCTGTTTACTTATTCATGATTTTTGGCAGTCTGGTTCCAGAATATTATATCATGGAGGGTCCACCATAGACATGAATCAATGTTAAGCTTTTTTCGCCATGCGAAAGACAGTCAAGTCTTTTCTTAAGGGAAGTAGAACTCAGGGAATGTATAAGGGTGTATGAGAGAGAACCAGTTAACTTGGACTTATGGTTGTTAACAACCATAGTATAGCTGTGAAGACGTCAGGATTTTCTAAAGTTACAATATAGTGTGGAAATGACTAAATATCTCATGTGTGTTTGAGTTGTTACATGTCATTATCAAAATGTAAGAGTTGATGTCTTTGGTTTTCATATCAGCTGTTACTTCTATAATTTCATTTAAATGAATGTTTCTGGACTTGTTTGCCATTAAGATTATTTTGCTTACTTTTCCATGAATGTATGTGTCTACTGTGTTTTGTAATACACAATGTAATGTGCCACATAAGTCATACTTGCTGCTTTAGGACATTCCTTTCTGGTCCTGGCTTGGAAATCAGTACCAGTACAACTTAAAAGCTTTCATCTCAATCTGCCTGCTGACCGAATGTCTCCATCCACCATTCTCAGAATGCAGGATCTCTTTCTGATCTCATATGTTCATATGTGCCATTTCAGTGATGTACAGAGTTTATTGAATTGCAGGAGGTTTTAATAAAAAAAAATGTTTTATTCAATTTGCTATTTATAGAGAAATCATGCACTTTCTTTCCTTTTGTGTTTTTGACAGTAGGCTCAATTGAAATACCTAAAGATAAACTTACAGCAAAGTATGAGTTACTTATAGCATCCGTTCAAATAGTCTGGCTATGAGATATTTTATTTTTATTTTAATATCTTCCCTGCTGAAAAGACCAGGTTAACCAGCATGCAATTCCCATGCTGGTCTCAACTGGTTTATGTCAAGTCAACCTTTATTTATAGAGCACATTTAAAAATAATAGAAGTTGACCCTAAGTGCTTTGCAGATCAAACAAACAAAATGACAGGTTGATATAAAAAACCTGCAAAAAAAAAACAAAAAAAAAACGCAACAATAACAAAAAACTGTTATGCAGGTTATTGCTTGTTTGTTGCTGGTTTTGTTGGAACACAACATATGCTGGTGACCAGCTATGCATTTTTTTCAGCAGGGTTGGGTTCAATTCAACCTAATCTTTCTGCAATGCCCCTCTGTATTTCTGCATGAATAAAGAACTTGATGGCGTTTGTATTTTGCAGACTATTAGGGTCAAACCTCTATGCTCAAGTCATAATGGTTTCTTATCAAACTTGCATTTAAGTGATGAAATAGTCACGTGTTTCACTGGAATGTCACAAACTGGTTGAATGTCTCACTTTTAAGAAATCCAGCAAGTGATGAGATTTTTCTTGAAGGATTGTAGTTTTAAAACGTATAATATTTTATCTGATACTTTTACTTGAGCATTTTATACTTTTACAATACTAGATCTGGTATTGATGGCCTAGATAGACTCGAACTGCATTCAATATTTTAAAATCAATGTCCTTTTATGTTTTGAGAAATTAAAATAAAATGACAACATGAACGTATACCGCCATAATAAAGTGAGATGTATGGACATTCAGCCTGCTGCTTGAAGCCCTAACAGACTTCTCTTTTTTTGTTTAATGCAGTCTATGGTTGCCTTTATCATATTTGGTAAATATGATCATCTTTACCTTTTCTTTTATACCCCTTTCCAATCTGGTTGTATATTTATGGTAATGGTCAAGAAAGGTTGCTACGTGTTGATATGTTTTTGATGGAGTTGCATAATCCATTGTGTGTACTTGTAACAGCATTAAACACACATTTCTTCATTACAATAATTTGTTGTCTGGATGAAGTACATTTATTAATTAACATGGATTTCTGGATAAAATAATCATATATAGACAAGGCCATTTTTACTCACACACAGTAAGAAACACAATTATAGACACTCTTATCAGAATTAAATTGAATGTGCTAATTTTGTTATTAATAAACACCTTTAAAGTTTTGTGATTTTTGTTTTGTTTTACAAAACACAAGTATGTCAGCATACATGTCTATAGTGCATACATTATGAACACATAATGTTCCATATTTTTTATATTTTCTTATTATACATAATAATTGTCTTATTATACATAATAATACATATGCCCTTACACTTCCCTAACTTCACGAATGTGATCTCACAATGAATCCCTGATGTATATTTACATTAAGATTTCACTGTACTGTGCATTTGACAAAGTCCCTTACTACTGTGGTCAGCGAGGCATAAACACTGCCTGACTAAGGGACATGTTAGACACTAATATCACTGAGAGACACTGAGCTGGACAAATGGACAGGAAAAAGCACTGTGGTGCTTAATGTATGTAACGTATGAGCACGTTTAAACAGATCTGGCCAGAAGAGGGCATTCAAGTGACATTTACTGTAAGCACAAACGAGGCTAATCTCAACCATGTCAGACCCTTTTCTAAACTGTTCTCTCACAAACCGAAAAATCGTGCCAAATTTGGATACTTATCACAAAATTGTTTGGACAGCGAACCTGTTTGGTTGTCAGTATAAAAATGAAGAGACATATTTTATTGCTCTTGCTTAGCTCAGTAAAATGCCAGAAATTTTCCTCATTCCCATCCAAAATAAAGATGTCCCAGTCAAAGATACAAATGTCTTGGTTACCTAAAGGAATTACTGGGTGGAGGACTACATCTCCTAGCGTAAAACTATTGAAAGTGTCTGTCTAAAACAGCCTTTTGAAATTTCAAGCACCTTTTATGTGGATAATGTTATCCATTGAAAAGAAGAATAAACCATGAGCCATCCTATGGTTTCTATTATAAGCAAGAGTATCTGGCAGTGCTTAAGAGTGCTGGGGCAGAGCCTCTGTTAAACAGTGGCAAAGAATTCATGCTTTTTCAGAAAGCATGGCAAAAGTGAATTGTGCAATTTCTTTATGTCTATTTGAGGTAAATATAGGTTAAAAAAAGCTTCTACATTAAAATGCATTTAATATTTTTGCATAGAATGTTGAGCGCTGCTATATATTATCACTTTTTCCTTTCTTTTTTCTGTTGCTTGAGGTGTAAGTAATTATTAGGAGTAAGTATTCCCTCACATTAGGGAAATTCAATGAACTACTAAAAAGTCTAAGAGTAGAAAATATAGAAAGAGATCCTGGAAGGCACATGGGAATACACAAACAGTTATCAAAACAGAACAACCCCCACAGAAAACATTAAGAGGACATAGGAAGTCACCTGTGACAAGAGAAGGAGCATTCAGTTACAATGGGAAGTCCAGAACAAATATATGCAAAGGGAGACCAACTAAAAAAATGTGAAATCTTCTGTTTCTTCTACTGTAATGGCTGAGGACCTTCATCTGAGCATCTCCTCATGTACAGCATCAAACATGGAAAACACTCAAAAACATACAGAAAACTATTCCAAACAGGAGTGCAGGTTCTGGTGAGACTCACAGTTCAGATTTGACTGTTTTCTCTGAAAGGAGCTGTATTTCTGAGAGGTCATCCTGAGGAAACACCACGTAACACAACTTCTGCCCCAGATAGGTCACTCTCTCTGAAAAACATGCACATTTATAGATGTAAGACAAAAACAGGGGACTTTTAAAGGAACAGTTGACAATTGAATAAATGACAATTCTGTTATCATTTACAAACATTCTCATGTCCTTCCAAATCCATTTTACTTTCTTTCAAGTGGAACACAAAAGAAGAAATTCTGAAGAGTGTCATTATAGTGTCACCATTCGTTTTTAATATACAGCATTTTTCCTTTTATGTACCACAGAGGAAACAAAGATAAATGGGTTTGGAACAACATGAGGGCAAGTAAATGATGACCTATGGTGAACTATTCCTATTCTAGAGAGACAACAAAACTGCTTTCACTTTTCTCACTCACCCACAGCACTGTAAATCCAGCGTGGCTTGTTCTTCCAATGCACTCCAATGAAGTAGATGGGGACTCCAGTGAGCATGATCACCAGCCCCATACCACACACCACTGGCTCTGAGTACAGACTGAAGCCCAGTAACACTGCCCAGAAAACCAGGTAGCTGCAAGGGACTAACAAATTTACCTGTATAAAGTGAAGAGATTAAGAGAGAGAGGAAAATAGAAAGAAGGGCAACAATGAATAAAAACTAAACATGTTTTTGCGTTCCATTCCGTACCAACAAGTAATGCATGTTAAACCAGTGGCTCTCAGCTGATTTTGCTTCAGTACTCAGATTTTAAATTAACATGATTTCACAACAAGTGCCGACCAAATCTGTACCAAAACTGTTTATCATCTAAAAGTATTCAGTCTTTGAGATAGATTGTAGTTTGTAAATTGTATTATCATTATTATACAGTATTAGTATAATTATCATGAACTACATAGCCACAATGATGGAAAATTAATAATAGGACCTAGTTTGAATAGGAAAATTTTCAATTTTGTTTTTCAAATGTCTTTTGAATTTTGAATAATTCACAAGAAAAAACACAATGTAGTTGGCACAAACCATGTTTATCCTATAAGTGAATCTGTTTTTACATTGCATAGTTATGTTAATCGTTTCGGTGATGTCAAGCAACCTATCCATGTTGGCATCTGTCTAATCTGACTAGTGTTGACAGATCAACAACAAAAGAAAGGGAGAGTTTTTCCTCTCTTTTAAAAGTCTATTTATTTTGCTTTCCTAAATATGCGTGGTTATATGGTTAGTTGCATTTTAATATTTGCATTTAGGATCCATTCCCCTATATGAGGCAGTAACAGCTACTGTAAGTACCTTGATTGGTCTGAACATTTTGGGTTTTTTCCATCTGTAGTACAGCAACCCAGCTATAGTGACTCCATATGAGAGGTAGTTTATAAATGACACGTAGTTTATCAGGTTATGTGTGTCCCCGATACACAAGATCACTATGGTCGCAGTACACTATGGAGAGCGAGAGAGAAAGACACTTACTGCGGTGATAATTATGCAATAAAGCTGTGTATGTTCTATGTCTAAGCTGTTTATGCTAACACTTTTCTCTCTTACACAAACAAGCAGTGCAGGGATTGGTGTGCAGCTCTTAAGATGGATCATAGCCAGCAGGTAGGGCAGGTGACCCTCTCTGGCTCCTGAGAAACATAACCTGAGGACAATAGACAAGGAAGTGTTAAATATCCTGTCTTTATGAGGTGACTTTATAGGGCCTGAGTAATAGTACTCAGATGACAGATGTTTCTTTACCTGGAGGAGGTGAACAGGTAGCCGTTAATCCCTCCAAAGGTGGAAAGGGCTACAGAGATGGGCATCACCCAGGAGAACATCCCTAATAGCTTCTCCCCAAATGTCTGCAATTCAACACATCAAAAAACTACTAAATGAAAATATACAAAGAGATCATGAATTAACAAAGCATATAATTTATGGATTACTGTTTAACCAGAAGAAATACGACTAGATTTTTACATTTTCTGGGAAAGAAAATGTGAGTGGTGCTTGCTCGTACAAAAATTCCTGACACAATACTAAGGTGTTGTGGGTGTTAGCTGTGACGCTGCTTTGCAACAGAGTTTAGAGATCACTAACCACAGCAACAGCGTTAGACTCCAGCAGCTCATGAGGGGTCATGGAGGAGAAGTATGCAATGTTGGTGAGAGTATAAACGAGCGTTACCAGGGGGATGGAGACATAGATTGCAAGCGGAAGGTTCCTACACAGACACATCAGACACAATATTATCCATGCTGTAAAACGCTGTGCTGATTTTGTAAAATACCTGTTGTAATATTTTCATAACTTTTTTTTTATTCTGTTGCAAGTGATCATACAAGTACTGTACAGTATTATGTGTAGACTTTGTTATATGTACACAATATTATGTGTAGAATCTTTGTTTATGCATATAGACTTTGAGTTATTGTGATACAGAATATTTAAAAATAGACTCACTTGCGTGGCTCAACCACCTCTTCAGTGACATAGTTGAGGAAGTTCCATCCGCTGTAGGCAAAAGAGGCCTGTAGGAAGGCCAGAGCAATCTGCCCCACTGATGGATCCTTTATAAAGTGAAAAGCTGCCTGTGGCTCCAATGCATCATAGTGTCCTAGAGACAAAGAGAGAGAGAGAGACAGAGTGAGAGAGAGAGAGAGAGGGTTTAGAGTTGAGAGTGTAGTTATAGATGAATTAGTTTATAAAGATGATCAAATTCTGTGATCTTTTTGTTGTTTACTGCATAAAACACAGTATATGTCAGTGCATTTTGGGTTAATTAACAATCTGTTCTTCACTTTTAAAGGAATGGTTCACCCAAAAATGAAAATGTTATCATCACTCTCCCTCACGTTCTTCTAAACCCCTATGACTTTCTTTCTGCCATGGAACAAAAGAGATGTTAGGCAGAATGTTGTCCTCTGTCACCATTCACTTTTTTGTCTTTTTTTGTACAATTAAAATGAATGGTGACTGAGACTATCATTAAGCTTAACATATTTTGTGTTCCACAGATGAAAGAAAGTCATACTGGTTTGGAACAACACGAGGGAGAGTAAATGCTGACAGAATTTTCCTCTTTGTGTGAACCTCATACTGAAATGTCATCAATTTGATTTCATTATTCCACTGGACACCCAGAGCCTCCAAAAAGCCTTTCTCTTTTCTGTCACTGAATTGTGGAAGTGCTCTCATGCACTTCTCAGCTCTCTCATTTACTCAATTCTTTCTCTTGTCAGTTTAGAGAATGCCTCCAGACAAGCATGCTTCCATAATAAATAAATAAAAATAAAAAACTGCCCATAACAGGTCATAGGCATTCCAAAACATGTAACATTTATGTGCAAGGGAGGCTGATGTTCACATTAGTGCCACCATTACTGTACATGCCGCTATCTATGCTTAAGTTTGCCATAAACAGCCTAAAGTAAACGAGTCTACAGCTGCTTTACAGCTATACATTGTTTTATTTGTAAGATTTTCTGACTCTGCTAACTAAAGTTCATTCCAACCACTATGTGTTGAACTAATTGAATTCATGAAAAATCAGGCTGTTATTTAATGGTCACTAGTTCAAGCCTCAGAAGGGGTGATTCATGAATGAACAACACTGTTTCCTTTAGCAAGGAACTTAGCCCCAGTTTGCTTCAAAAGGACTGTAGTGTAAATTAATTTGAACAAGAAAGCATATGCTCAAAAGCCGATAATACAAGAAATTCACTACATGTCACTACTGGAGATAGATTAACTGGATATAGTGTGACATTAGTGTACTGGATAAGAGATGGTTTTATATAGTTTTTTTATTCTGAATGTATAGCATTTTTACAAAACAAAGAGAGCAAACAGAATCAACTAGCCTTGCGTTTATTGGAATATTTCCGTAGTCTGTCCCCACTAAGGGCAATTTTTTATTTGTTAGGTAACTGGACTCTTTTGGGTTAGCGGTAGATTTCTTCAATGTGCTGGGAGTGCTTGATGATTCATAGCATTTAACGAGAGGACTTATTCACAGATGTGAGCTTATCACATTCTTTCCCTTTCTCTCCCTTGCCTTCTCTGTATTTCTTTCCAGTTATCTCTCCTAACACTTATCTTCACTATCTGCCTTTGTTGTCCACACACTTTAGAAAATCCTTGGGAAAGACCATTCCTGTTTTAAATTATGTTAGCAGCTGGGCACTGTTTGTTCAAGAACATGTGATATGTTGGTTATCTGTGTTACAGCTTGGCCTATCAAGTGAGGGGAAAAATCAATACAGTATACCTGTATATCAGGGTCCCCATACCTATTGGCCAAAGAATTTCCATGGCTTCTCGACTACTGGATAAGGATTTGTAAAAATAATTTTATAGACTTTCCACTATTTATATATACAGGTGAAACTCGAAAAATTAGAATATCGTGCAAAAGTTCATTAATTTCAGTAATTCAACTTAAAAGGTGAAACTAATATATTATATAGACTCATTACAAGCAAAGTAAGATATTTCAAGCCTTTATTTGATATAATTTTTATGATTATGGCTTACAGCTTATGAAAACCCCAAATTCAGAATCTCAGAAAATTAGAATATTGTGAAAAGGTTCAGTATTGTAGGCTCAAAGTGTCACACTCTAATCAGCTAATTAATCCAAAACACCTGCAAAGGGTTCCTGAGCCTTTAAATGGTCTCTCAGGCTGGTTCAGTTGAATTCACAATCATGGGGAAGACTGCTGACCTGACAGTTGTGCAGAAAACCATCATTGACACCCTCCACAAGGAGGGAAAGCCTCAAAAGTTAAGTGGAAGGGAAAAGTGTGGAAGAAAAAGGTGCACAAGCAGCAGGGATGACCGTAGCCTGGAGAGGATTGTCAGGAAAAGGCCATTCAAATGTGTGGGGGAGTTTCACAAGGAGTGGACTGAGGCTGGAGTTACTGCATCAAGAGCCACCACACACAGACGGGTCCTGGACATGGGCTTCAAATGTCGTATTCCTCTTGTCAAGCCGCTCCTGAACAACAAACAACGTCAGAAGCGTCTTACTTGGGCTAAAGAAAAAAAGAACTGGTCTGTTGCTCAGTGGTCCAAAGTCCTCTTTTCTGATGAGAGCAAATTTTGCATTTCATTTGGAAACCAAGGTCCCAGAATCTGGAGGAAGAATGGAGAGGCACACAATCCAAGATGCTTGAAGTCCAGTGTGAAGTTTCCACAGTCTGTGTTGGTTTGGGGAGCCATGTCATCGGCTGGTGTTGGTCCACTGTGCTTTATTAAGTCCAGAGTCAACGCAGCCGTCTACCGGGACATTTTAGAGCACTTCATGCTTCCTTCAGCAGACAAGCTTTATGGAGATGCTGACTTCATTTTCCAGCAGGACTTGGCACCTGCCCACACTGCCAAAAGTACCAAAACCTGGTTCAATGACCATGGTATTACTGTGCTTGATTGGCCAGCAAACTCGCCTGATCTGAACCCCATAGAGAATCTATGGGGCATTGCCAAGAGAAAGATGAGAGACATGAGACCAAACAATGCAGAAGAGCTGAAGGCCGCTATTGAAGCATCTTGGTCTTCCATAACACCTCAGCAGTGCCACAGGCTGATAGCATCCATGCCACGCCGCATTGAGGCAGTAATTAATGCAAAAGGGGCCCAAACCAAGTACTGAGTACATATGCATGATTATACTTTTCAGAGGGCCGACATTTCTGTATTTAAAATCCTTTTTTTTTATTGATTTCATGTAATATTCTAATTTTCTGAGATTCTGAATTTGGGGTTTTCATAAGCTGTAAGCCATAATCATAAAAATGATATCAAATAAAGGCTTGAAATATCTTACTTTGCTTGTAATGAGTCTATATAATACATTAGTTTCACCTTTTAAGTTGAATTACTGAAATTAATGAACTTTTGCACGATATTCTAATTTTTCGAGTTTCACCTGTATATACATCTTGCTGATTAAATATTATATTGCTGAGCATAACTAGAAATACACATTTCTATTATATGAAGGCAATGCAATGACTGTACCTTCTACGGAAGTTGAATAGCTTTAATGTATCTTAAGATGTTCTCGACGTGGTCTATACAAGTCATGTGAAGAGTATTCTGAGTTATAACATTACATGTTGGTAATGGAAATCTAAGGGCCAGCAACAAGAACAAATTAACAATAATATGGCACGTGGGTGAAATATACACAACACAAACTAGAAGGAAAGCAACACTGATAGTGAATGACCATCTGGAAGACGCAATAGAGTACACAGAGCCACTAAGAATATTTTTATTAAATCTTATTTTATTTTATTGAATAAATTATTTGGTTATTGATGATATTATTGTTCTTATTTACAATTTTTTTATGCATTATTTATAAGTTTATTGTTTTTCATTGATTAAATCATGTTTATCCCATTCTTAATGTGGTAGCATAATGCAGTAGGCAGAGTATATGAATGTTTGTATGTTTGTTTAGTTTCATTCTGTGTCCTGTCTTGTATGGAAACCAAAGGAAAATTTTCCTTTACATTTTAAGATTCGATTAATTTCTATGACATCACATCATATATTTCCAGATGCTCTACGACCGTGGGAACCTTATGATATCCTTAATTTATTTTATTTATTTAAAAGGGTTCCCCTTTTTCACCCAGTTTGGAATGCACAATTCCCAATGCACTTTTTAAGTCCTCCTGTAGTGTCTCGCCTAAATCCGGGTGGCGTAGGACGAATCCCAGCTGCCTCCGCGTCTCATCTTATCACATGGCTTGTTGAGTGTGTTGCCACTTCACGCCATCCACCACGGCATCCACACTCCCCACCGAGAAGGAACATTATAGCGACCACAAGGAGGTTACCCCATGTGACACTACCCTACCCAGCAACCAGGCCAATTTGGTTGCTTAGGAGACCTGGCTGGAGTCACTCAGCACACCCTGGGATTCAAACTCAAACAGCGTCTTTACTACTGAGCTACCCAGGCCCCCCTGATAACCTTATTTTTATAATTAATGTCATGCTACATTTAAAGGATTTGATATTTTTTAGTACTTAATAATCCATTGCTTTTAATGTTTGAGAGCACAACTAAACTGAGAGCGGATGTGCATGTATAAGTGTACTAAGTTAACTTCAAGTACATCAAAAGCATCTGCCAAGAACTGACACACACACACCTTTGGCAATCTGCACCATTCCCACAACTATGATAAGGACCAGGGCCAGCAGCTTCCCCACAGTGAACACATCCTGAATGCGTGTCCCCCAGCGCACACTGGAGCAATTCACCCAGGTCAGGAACACTGTGGATACACACAGACATAGTTAAACCATATTGATTAACATATTGTCAAAGTTTAAATAGGAATTCACCCCTTTTAGTATTTTGTATTAGAAATCGTTTTCAATTAGAAGGCATCATATATTGAGAACTACAGTCTCTCTCTATCATCTGTTATTCTTACTCTCCTCTGAATTCTTTTTAAAGAGATGTTTCACGAGAAATTGCTAGGTCACAAGTTTCATGTGGACAAATCAGGTCGTGACCCAGTCATGAGAGCAGAGTGGTTTTGTTAGCAGCATGGGACAAAATGGTTATATGGTTCTTGTTTAATAGTCCAGAGAGAAGAAATAAACATCAGATGGAATATATTTTACTTCTGCAGAGCAATATACTGACCCATTCATTATTGAGCATCCAGTTCTTTTCTCTTATTGAAGTCAGTGTGAATTAGTACAGAGAAAATGTAGAGTTTACCATTTACTTAGTCTAAAGAAACCCATTTTTGTAGGTTTATAAGGCATCCATCTTTATGGATTACAATAAGAACAACTATGTATTCTTAAGTAGTTTTTTCAAGGGGCGCTTAATACAAGACTGACAAATGCATGTTATTCTGCACACACACACACACACACACACACACACACACACACACACACACACACAGGCGGGCCTTGTAAACCATCTGTACATCTACGTTTGAGGTTAGTGGCTTCTGTGTTCAGCCACATTGTGTTAGAGCGCCGGTGTAGATCCGGTACATAGAGATCCGTCTCCAGGGCTTGACGGCACAGTATACCCAGGCATGCCGAGGGAGACACTTGGCAAAGAGGAGACTGGTTACCCCCACTCATCCATCAATGGCCGGAATTACCCGCCCACACACGCAAACACATGCGGGGCATCTGTCAGACCCTGCAGACAAACAGCTTCCGATGCCCCACAACAAAATGGGCCCAGACGCCAGCTGAATTTTTGGCAAGAGTATTTAGTCGGCAAGAGCAGCTCAAAGCCTGCAAACCAACAGAACAACTAACCTGCTCAGCTCCATTTACTTATCTCATCCTGGGTTCAATCCACACCAGATATTTCACTTTCAGTGTTCAGTACTGACGGATCTTCAACTTTTTACCATTTTCACATAGCTCTCAGCTCATAAATGGCTTCTCAACTGAGTCAAATAGTTGAAATCGAAGTATAGTGGCTCAAATATAGATGATTTCAGCTACAAAGATTAATGTACAACTCAGTAGAGGCATGAAACAGATAAAACCAAACAATGAGTATACACATTCAGGCCATCAGCACTGGTCCTACGCCTGCGTTAAGTGTATCTCTATAAACAGTGGTGAATTCTCAGGGCCAACAAAACCTTCTCTGTTGGTCTAACATGCCAAATAAATCAATATTTTTAATCCTTTCATTCTCAATAACCTTTTTGACTTTTTTAATCGCTTTCCCCTCTTAAGAAAAACAAAAAAGTTTATCCAGTCAGAATTTATTCCTTGATCCTTACAAGTGAAGTGTGACAGATGTTTCACAAATCACATGCCGAACCCAAGCGAATTAGCGGAAGAGGTGAGAATTTGAGCTTCACCCCGTCAGGCCTTCAGAATTTCCACAGAATCCCTCAACAGTGCAAATGAAAGAGCAACTAAAGTCAGATTGTCAGATTCATCAGCCAATCAGACTGATGTATTTGTTCTTTGTGGGTGTGATCTTTAGGATTTGTGACCGGGGTCAAGGTTCTAGCTGGCCTTGAGTGACGCAATCACACTTTAAGTGATGTAATTTGAAAGCGAAGAACGCTATCGCCATTGAGAAAGAGATCCTTGTGGATTTAAAAACAAAAAAGATATTCTGCATGACCACGTGATTGCTTCATTTATTAAACAGCAAAGGAGGACTGATTTTCACTTCAAGTAAACTGGTTTTTGGATTGTTATAGCAACATCTGGAGTTTTCTATGTGTAAATTATGCTGCTTGAGCATTCAGTGTCAGATCAAGTTTTGAAAAGTAGTGCTGCTTTCCATTCAACTCAAAAAGTCTGATTTTATAACTTCCTACTAGGAAAAGTGCAACGAAATGCATCTTGAAGTCAGAATTACAACTTGTAAACTCATGATGTCACACAAACATGTCGACTCTCAGGGAGATATTCAAAGTAAGTGATAAACATTTCATTAGTTAATTTCCACATTACATGATATTAAACTTGTTTAACAAACACTGTAGAAACAGGTGTATAACACATTATAATCTCTTTGATAATCGTAAACCTGAAGCACAAATGTTAGCGCTGCAGCATTGTTTATCAGTTGGGTTGCTAGGAGACATCTCCAATGAGAGTCAAAACCCTGATATGCTAACGAGAGCGTTAGTTAGTTCCGAATATCGGGGAATGGAATGCATTTATGGTCGGAGAAATCAAGTAGGAATATCCCACATCCAACTTGAATGGAACGCAGCATAACCGTGTACCCTGATGAAACAAAATTTATTGCAAGCGACATTTAAATCGCAAATATTATTAGAAGGATTTTTCCAGGTATTATAGACCTCCTTGGTAAATTCATATGAAAAATTATGATTTTTGAAGTTAAAATTAGGCTTGCTTGAGCATTAAGTGTTGTTTTAAGTTCTGTCTTTCATGCGTGGACATGTTTTTAAAATGTCAGTTGGTATTATTAGTTGACTGCCACTTAATGTATGATTAGGCATAGCATCTTATTCATTGTGAAACTGTGTTTTCTTAATGGCATGAAACGCACTGAAGGCCTAGACTTAAAATGCACGACCCATGGCTGTCTATAAATGATATTTGCAGAACAATGATTCATTTGCCGCATGTCCAAACAACAATTTTTCTTAGCGCCAGATGATTAAAGATGTGAGAATGCTACAGTGTTTGCCATTAGCTTTGCTTCCTTATTTTTTGGCCCAAACAGATCTAACTCCAACTTCTGTTTTGTTTCACTGAGCAAAAGTGACCAAGGGTGGCCAAATGAAGTTAAATGAACACAAGGCTAATGAGAGGAGAATTCTAATGAAGTGCAAACAGCCTTTAAATCTTCCAAAATACAACCAATCACTCCAAACACTGAGAGGGGCATCCCTCTGCAGCTAATTGTCCCATACAGCCAACAAAGGATCCACTAAATGCAGAAAATGTTCAGGACGCTACAACTCTCTGTGGCCAAATGCCTAAAAAAGGGCTCAAACCATATTTTTGCTTAATGCTTAGCCAGGGTTGTAGATGGCAAACTCAACTGTATTATTTATAAAATGTGTAAACTGAAGTTCTATTTTCTGGTCTGTTGTATATCATTAAGCCAAACACAAGAGGAAAAGGGTTTCTCCCTTGATTTCCCAGAACATTTTTGGTTACAACTGAATTAAGGCGGGTGCACACTGTACGATTTTGGCCACGATTCTGCTGCCTGAGAAAAATTTTGGTAATCCTAAAGATTTCTCTCATCGCATGGCAAAATCGGCAATCTTACAATGTTCATTGTGACATGTTCACAGATAATAGCCTTTGTGATGATCTTTAGCCTCCGACAAAATTTGGGCAGTGTCTGAAATTTAGCATCGTAGCCATATATGACTGCTATTACCATGGGATGAGATATTCCGCTCCTCTCTTGCACCCCAATTCACTTGGAAAGAAACCTGCTCCACGTTTGCACCATAGCAACATTTGTCTGTAAACTTCTTTAGTTAAGATTCACACAACTCCAATTTTATTTATAAATAAATAAAATAGAAAGATTGAACAATTTATACTGGTATGTATTTATGGGACGTTTTAATCCAAATCAGCAAATACATATCTAAATCTATGTCATGTTTGTGCATCATCCATAGGGAATTTGCTTGATATATTATCAGCCTTTATGAATTTTCTAAATTTTGCGTGGCCTATAGGTTACTAATCAGAAGGTGGAGAAAGACATACTATAACCCACCTTTTTGTTTTCTCCATTGTGAACAGAGAAGTTTGTAATTTTTCGGGTCTTTTTATTTCCACAATGAATATTAGCTTGTGGTAGCTCATTATTTCTGTAGGCTACCTCCCGCACTCACGTACATTCTCAACATCTGTAATTTTCTGTATTTGTGATCAAGCTGTCTTATTATAGGCCTATTTGACAAAATCCATCTTTCTTGTAAATGTTAGCCTATGCTCGTGATGTACGTAGTGGTATTTGAGCAATGGAAGTGCTGATGTCCTGACTTTCAGAGAGAGAAAACATGCTCCTCTGTGGTGGGCAAATTTTGCCATTTCGCAAATATAAATCGTACAGTGTGCAACCGCCTTTAATGTATGTTTCTAATGCTCTTAAAGACCATTTGATCTGAAGGCTTATGCTTAAATAATTGAAATTAAGTTTTGTAGGCATAGATTGTGCCTAAGTATGAAGGAGAAGCACCCAGCAAGTGCTCAGCATGAGAACTTCTTTAATACTTCTTTAAAAGCATCCAGGTGGCACCTAATGAAGTTATTAAAGAGAATCACAATAGCTGTAATGAAGGAAACTGATGGCTAACTTTGAAGAACATAAAATAATATACATTTTTAATTATTAAAATGTTTTTTGGCACATAATTCCAAATATGTGTTATTTAATTGTTTGGGTGACTTTACTAGTATTCTAAAATGTGGAAAATAGTATAATAAAGCATGAGTATTTTTGTCCAAACTTTACTTTGTAAGTATCACTGTTATGGTTTATTTACATTTATAAAACGGATAGCTCTGTTCCTGGATGCTTTCAGTAGTTCGAAGTTAATGTAATCCTGTATTAAGGATAGTGTGGCTCGCTGTCCGGGGAGAAGGGCTTGTAGCTCAAGACTTGACCCAAGCTCCAATACTCCCTTGGACTGGAGTAGTATTGATGGAATAGATAGTAGGAGATGGGGAGATGGTGGGATGCCGGAAACTCTCAGTGCTACATAGAGGTAAGCAGCTGTTTATATACTCTTACTCTGGATGTGTGATTGGTCGGATTAAATGAACTTGCTCCTCCCGAACCTTGTTAATGGAACTACAAGATGTGCATTACTCACGATAAAGTATGGCTATGAGCTCTTTACTGAGCTATTATTTAGATAATTGTGCAGCACCTAGTTGACCATTATTTTTGTTGCACAGCGACATTCTTTTACTGTTACAGTTAGAGACTATATATTCTAGCGGAAGGAAAGCATTTGATGAACAAATATAACATTTTCATAAACATTTGTTTATGATATTAATATTATATATTATTATAATATATTTATTATGTGGTAACCATTTTATAAAAGCAATAAGGAACTCAATGTTGTGCCATACTTTGAATATCGTCATAGCTGAAGAGGTTGCAGGCACTCCACTTCACACTGTGCTTGACAACACCCTTCAGCCATGACTATATTCACAATATAGCATTCTCTCTCATAAATTATTGTGTAGATAAATGTTTTCCAAAAATAGACAGTTCAGAAGCACATGATGTCAGCCCTTTCATAAGCAGGCATAAACCTGAGCAAGAAGGCAATCACATGACCAGCTCTCTCTTTCAGTCTCCTAAGTGTGTGGTCTTTATAATTACACAAGCGAGAAGAAGCTTCCCACACACTCATAAACATATAAAAAAGGATACTAAAAAGGCACTAAGCTTTTTTAAAAAGATAGATTGAGTCACATTAAAGACACAATTAAAAAAAAAAAAAACAACAGTGCATCATTCATTTACAGTATACTGCACATTCATAGTGCAAGGAAAATCCCATTTACACAGTATAGAGGACACTTTATACTCCTAGAAATGCTTTTTTTATGTTCAAGCAAGTCAAATGAGAGATGAAGTTGAGTTGAATTATTCTGTGTTGTTTATTACAGGTTAGAAGACACTTGCCAAAGGTCTGTGTGTTTATTTGTGTGTCCAGAACAGCTGGAACAGTGAGTGTGTATTTGTGCCTGTGTAATCTGACTGCAGTGGGATGAACTTGTGACATTCATTCAGAACATTCAGAAGGGGAGCGTAAATGTAACACAAATGGTGCAATTCAGACTAATTCTCACACAGGAAAAAGAACACACACTTACAGATAAACAGAGATTAATGCAAAGATTTCTAAAACGTACTAATTTGCCAATAAAAATATATACTGCTGTATCAACAGAGCCACAGACATGAGGAGTTAAATAAAGCCCCAAAGCTTAGACCACAATTTTTACCTCCACTCCAACCTCCAGACACACACAAAAAACAACCATGTAAACACTGTAGTATATGTGCATTGTGTGTTTAGGGGTGTAGGGATTGGAGTGTGGAAAGCGGGTGCTTTTTGTATGCTAAATTAATTTTCTGGGTTCAATTAGAGTTAAAAGGATAGTTCAAAATTCTCAATGCGTCAAGCAATAGGAAGTGTAATCAAGCTTGAAATCACGATCATTCCTCGAGACTGCAATGGCAATGTTGGAGTGTTATGGATGACTTTTATGCTGACTTTATCTCCTTTTTGGAGCTTCAAAGATTTGGTCACCATTCACTTGCATTGTATGGATCTACAGAGCTGAAATTTTCTTCTAAAAATCTTAATTTGTGTTCTGCAGAATAAAGATATTCATAAACTTCTGGGATGGAATGAGGGTGAGTAAATGATGAGAGAACTTTACATTTTGGGTCTTTACATCACTTTAAGGTCAAACAAGAGTATTTCTGGCATAATGTTGATTAACACAAAACATGATTTTGACTTGATTTTTTTCCCTTGATTAATAAAAAACAAAAAGCAAAAATTGTAACAGTAGTAAGGCACTTACAATGGAAGTGAACTGGGCCACTACATAAATGTTAAAATACAGAGTGTTTTTTAAAGAATAGTCACAACACGTAAACTTTATACAAGTTAACATGTTTTTAGTGATAAAATGGCTTACTAACATTTTCTGTGTAAAGTTAATTACAACTTCATTACCATGACGATGCAACCCTGTAATCTGGTAAACTCTGTAACACAGGTAAATCACACTAAATTTGATCACACTAAAATCACGTTAACACATGTAACGTTTATATCTTGTGGCTATATTTTAGAAACAGTGTGTATTTTAATGTTTATTGACAGGCCCCATTCACTTCCACTGTAAACATCTTCCTATAACCACTATCATTATCATATCAATAAATTAATAAATAAAAAAGGATACACACACACACACACACACACGAGCCAAACTGAAATCGAAGGGGGTTGTGGGGAAGTCCAAGATAACACTATTCTGCGCCTAGCGAGAAGAGATGCAAAAGCCACGATGTCAGTCTGTCTATGGCATAAAGGCTGAGACCGAGATGAAACACCAAAGACTGCAATCAAAGGGCTAGCAACTAACTTGACCCCTAGGACATCAGAAACTAAAACATCAGCGAACAAAGAGGAGGCACAGTGCCTAATTTGAAAATAACGTGAGAGGGAAGCAGATTAAATGATGAGGATAATTCAGAAAAACTTGCAAACAATTTATTAATGAAAAGGTCTTCAAAGCATTTCGGACCTTTCTTTTCCCAGAAAGAGAATACGGAATCTGAAAAGGGAGAAGGAAAAAGATGATTATTACGTATAGGAGCCATGGTTGATGCCGAGGTAAATTTAAAATGATGTTGAAATTGGAAGAATATTTTGAGAAGAGCATATTATGTGGTTATCCTTGTAATGTGAAAGGAACAAGGTAAGAGAAGAGAACACCATAGCAGGGAGATATGTTGAAATACAGCCCTTAGCTTCTAAGTGGCACCATGGCAAAGAGGAGGCCTGTACCTTGAACACCAATTTCTGAATATTTGCCGCCCAATAATAATACATAAAGTTGGGCAAGGAAAGCCCTCCACTTAGTCAACTTCTTTGGAGCAAAATTTTGGAAACTCTAGGAGGTTTTCCTGCCCATATTAAAGAGGAGATTAATTGGTCTATGTTCTTGAAGAAAGACGGGTAGAAACAGAGGAATAGCTTGAAAGAGGTAAAGACATTTTGGGAGAATGTTCATTTTTACAGCGTTTATCCTACCTAATGGAGATAATGGAAGAGCTGTCCATCTTAAAAAAGCTGACTTCATGTATGAAATTAAAGGTGTAAAATTTGCTGCCTTTAAGGCAGAATATGAAAGGGTAACATTAACACCAAGATACTTGAATTTAGAACATTCCAAGTGGAAAGGAATGTCCTTCTGTTTTAGTTTTTGAACAGCTTGATTTATGGCTAAACATTCACTCTTCTGTAAGTTCAATTTATACCTGGAAAATTTACCAAAATCGTCTAATAGACATATTATTTCAGGAATAGATGCAATTGGATCGGTAATGTAGAGTAATAAGTCATCGGCGTATAAGGCTAATTTATGTTCAATTCCCTTACGTATTATACCCTGAAATACAGGAAGTGTTCTAAGCATTATTGAAAGGGGCTCAATAGCTATGGCAAAAAGTAATGGGGATAGGGGGCATCCCTGGCGCGTACCCCGTGATAAAGTAAAATATTCAGATTTTACAATGTTAGTATAAACTGAAGCTTGAGGGTCTGCATATAATAAACGTACCCATGAAATCAATCCCTCCCCAAAACCAAACTCCTCCAGTACCCTAAAAAGATAAACCCATTCTATCCTAACAAATGCCTTTTCGGCGTCCATCGAAATGATAACCTCAGAGGAGCTACTGTTTTGTCTTGAGTATAAAATATTAAAAAGCGTACGGATATTAGAAAAAGAATACCGTCCTTTTATAAATCCAGTTTGTTCCTCTGAGATAATACTAGGAAGTATTGCCTCTAAATGAGAAGCTAAAAGTTTGGCTAAAATTTTAACATCAACATTAAGGAGGCTAATAGGTCTGTATGAGTTACATAATGTTGGGTCCTTCCCATCTTTAAGCAATAGAGTTATAGATGCTTGTCTCAATGTTGGGGGCATCATACCTAGCTCTAAAGATTCCTCATATACAGACAAAAGAAGTGGGGCCAATTGAAATTGAAATTTCTTATAAAATTCGGAAGGCAGCCCGTCTGGGCCAGGGGATTTCTTAGATTGCAACCCATTAATTGACTTAATAATCTCCTTTAAGGTAATGGATCTATCAAGTTCAGATGCTAAAAGAGAAGTTGATATGCCCAAGAAAATGGTTAATTTCCTCTGATTGGTCAGAAGCCTCAGTTTTGTACAGAGAGGAGTAAAAGTTTTTAAAAGTCGAATTAATCTCTACAGGATCTGAGGTTAGTGCACCACCGGGTTGCGCAATTTGAGTAATAAGACACGAAGCTGCTCGGCTGCGCAGCTGGTGGCCCAGAATTCGACCGAACTTATCCCCATATTCATAATAATTGTCACGCATGTGTGACAAAAGTCTCTCTGCCTCACCTGTGGATAACAGATTAAATTCTGCCTGCAAATTAAGTCTTTGTTTATGTAGCTCAGGAGTCAGGCTGTGAGCGTATTGAACATCTAGAGCTTGAATATTATCAGATAACTTTTTAATCCTATTCCTTCATTCTTTATTAACATAAGCAGAGTAAGATATTATCTGTCCTCTTAAAAAAGCCTTCAAAGTTTCCCAAAGTAAGGAATAAGAGATCAAAGCGGTCTGATTAGTAAAGAGAAAATCATCTATTGAATTAGAAGTATATTCACAAAATGCTGAATCAGATAGAAGCAAGGAATTGAAATTCATTTTTCAATATGGGCAGATATTCAGAATTTACAACCAGAGGAATTAGAGAATTATTGATTAAAAAAAATTATCTATACGAAAGAAAGATTGATGGACATACGGATAGAATTTTCTTGCTGTGGGATTAAAGTGTCTCAATGGGTCAATGTAACTATTCTGAACCATAAACAAGAAAATATCTTTGACATGGCAGAGGGAACTTTCATAACAGTACTTGAGTTATCCAAATTTGGATAAATAACAGTTTAAATCTCCTCCAAATATCAAAAGATGTGTGTTTAGAGCTGGGATCTTTGACAACAAATTCTGAGCAAAAAGGGTATTAACAAAATTTGGGGCATATACATTTACCAAAACTACTGGTGTTTGTGAAATTTCCCCTTTCACAATTACATATCTACCATTCACATCCGAAATAACATTGTCAGTAAAGAAATGCAAAGTCTTATTAATCAAAATGGCAACTCCTCTAGACCTGGAATCAAAGTTGGAATGAAACAAATGTGATGTCCATCGATCTTGGAGTCTGCATTGATCCTTGAGGCACAGATGAGTTTCCTGGAGAAATACAATGTCCGGTTTTTGCAGTTTTAAATGTGTCAAAAAATTTTATCTTTTAATGGGACCATTCACTCCCTTCACATTCCAACTCAGGAATCTAATTGAGCTTCTGGTATTGTCCATCAAGTCAGGTTAATATATATGTAGAGGCCACAAGCGAAGGGAGAATAAAACACACACACACACAACACCATCCCTCCCCCCACCCTACCCTGAACATCACTCAATTTCTTATCTCCATTCCCAAACAATGGAGGCAGAACACCAAAACTCTGGAACATCCGATGTTTGTAAACCATTTATATTCACATCTATGTCGAATGAAGTCACTGTCATGTAGTAACATAGTGAACATTCAATTCAGGCGACATAAAAACATATATTGTCAAAACACCCTCGGTTAATAGTTATCAGTTGTCTGAGTACAATTATTATAAAATTGTGTCCTTTGCATAATTAACTCTACACAATACCTATGATGGTGAATACCGTTCATTAAACCATCGCTGTGCTTCTTTGGGTCAGCGAAATGAAGCTTCTCATCGCCGAGGTCAATCAGCAGGCGAGCGGGGAATCTAAGAGAGAACCTCTCATTCTTCTCACGCAGGCCATTTCTTACAGCTGTAAATGCCGCCCTCTTTTTAGCAACACTGGAGTTGAAGTCGGGGAAAATTAAGACCTTACGGCTCTGATAGAAGAGTTGGTTCCTATTCAAACACAGAACAGCCTTTACTTTGTCGCTAAAGTAGTGAAACCGCATGATCATCTCTCTAGGTCTTTGATTCTCCCGGTCAGTCGAAGGCGCAGGGCCAATACGATGCGCTCTATCCAGCAGCGGAGGAGTTGGAAAGATTTCTGATCCGAGCACATCCTGGAAAAATTGTGACATGAAGGTAACCGGATCGCTCCCTTCTTTTCGCTCAGGTATGCCGATGACCAGAAGATTGCATGACTCCGAGTCCTCCACTTTGTCGGTGAGTTGTTTGTTTGCCGAATTCAACTTTAGCGCCGTCTGTTCCAAGTGCTACAATGCGGTCGCTATAGTCATTCAAGTGTTGATTAAGATCGTCAATCAGCCGTCCTTGTGACTCAATGCTCGATATAAAAGTCTCAAAAGATGCAACAACTGGGGCATTCTGTGATGGAAGATGATAGCTCGGAGATCAGAGTGACACAGAGATTTTCCAGATCCAGCAGCAGCTTGTCGCCATGACCCTCTATCACGGTCGCTGACGATTTAAGTTTCCGTTGCCTGTCAGAAGCCATAAATCTTTCCAAGAAACAATCTTAGAGTGAGTAATTAAAAAAGAAATCACCAAGTGTATTAAAAGCTTCAAGTTACCCGAAAGATATAATTGTAAGAAAAAATGCTCGGGAGCCCACTTCACGCACGTCTTCTCTCTCACATGCTCAACCGGAAGTCCCAGAAATTGTCAAATTGAGCCATCACTGGTAAATGCTTGGTTTTATAGTTAATGACAGATGGCAGGAAGAAATGTATTAGAACTATGACCTGTCATTTTTCTTTAAAACCTTTAGCAAGACTCACACACTCCAATCCAGTTATTAAATAATCATTATTTATTCCTCATTTGTCAAGTTAAATGGTGTTTCAGCCACATTCACAAAGTCCGCCTCAACGCCCGTGTTCGTAAAAGAGCGTTGGGGTAACAAGACCAACCACAAAATACCCAAACAATACACAATAAAGATGGCTCGCCCACATGTTCTGACAGCTCAAAGCCTGGCACCATTACAGAGTCTGATGCCATGCAGTATGAGGGTTAGGTGCACTCATATCACAACATCGATACCAACCGCACCCTACTATCCAGACCCAAAACAAATACATTTAACTTTCAGAGATGTCACTCTGTGAGTGTATCCAGCTCATTTGAAGAGAGGTCAGTGGTTTGCGATGAATGTCTGTTCTTCAGGATGGATTCTGGATTCCACTCGGATAGATGCCACAACTCAGCCAGCACTGTCTTTAGGCCCACTGCCCTCACAATGACACACCCCCAATACTACTTCCTATGAGCCCCAGTCCAAATCTAACAGGCCATTATCTTAAACAAACACATATACACATGTGCATACATATGCATTGCACTGGTCAAGACACTGGTTCAAGCCCACCTACTCCAAATATATCCTGCCACGCATCCACTGGGGTTAAGGACTCAGATCATGATTAAATCAGTGAAGTTGTATATTTACACAGGATGGAGAGGGAGAAAGAGAGACCAAATGCGGTTCAAAGTAACAGTTCATCATAACAGTGTATATGGAAATTTAAACGATGTATGAACATATATAGGGTAGACCAGGTGTAGTTACCACACATTTTCCTCCAGTGAATATTTCTCAGGGTAGGCTTATTTTTGTAAGTCAATTTCTGCATAAATACCTTGAAATTTTGACTACAAAAAGCTATTGAACATGTATATATAAACGGCTTTCTCGTTTACAAGGCCACAGCTTTCTGCAAAAACCCTGGAGTAAACCGTTATCTTAAGTGCATGTAAATCAGAGCCAAACTGTGAATGTCGAACACAGCCTCGTTCCTGGATTAGCTGGTGTGTGTTGTACTCACAGACACAGGCGGTTGAGAGGATCCGGGTGGCGATGTATGGAGGCAGGCAGTTTGGGAAGGCAGGCTGCAGGACATAATTTGAGAAGGTGAGTGCAATCACAGCCAGAGTGGTTGGATACATAATCAACACTGCACTCCACAGCAACAAGAACCTGCAAGCACACATAAGCACACTTTCATGTGTTTTTTTTTACACTAACACACGTTTTAATCGTCACCATTCAGCAACAGAAACCGTATCACGCAAATAAATAATTAGGCAAATGTAGAATTTAAACCAGTGTTAGTGTTGTAACTGAGCAAGAAAGTAGACGCATTTGAATATGCCTGAAGAGGAGAAATTCCCCCGGCACAAGTGCTTCACACATACTCTGAGTGTGTAATTGTGAAATGTCCATTGAGTGGAACACACTGAAGACTAAAACCAGACATACCCAACCAGTCCTCCGAAGATTTCTGTCACGTAAGAGTAATCTCCACCTGATTTGGGGATGGTGACACCCAGCTCAGCATAGCAAAGAGAACCCAGAGCACAGATCCCTCCTCCGAGAACCCACACGATGAGAGAGAACCCCACACTGCCTGCATGCTCTAGAACCCCCTTCGGAGAGATAAAGATCCCTGATCCAATGATGTTACCTGAGAAAACAAAAGAAACAAATTAACAGGTTGCTTATTCTCCACATATTGTTCATACAACTTAAAATATACAGTACTCTTGTGTTGAAACACCTGTTTTATAAGCTATAAAAATATAATATTTTATTATATTATATTATGCAAGTGTGAGGTCTTCAACTCAGAACACACTTGCTTAGTTTAATTAAGTAAAGATATTGAGGAGCTGGTTGCTAATTGCTTTACTTTACTTGTGCTCAGTGCATGGGGATTTGTAACAGTTAGTCTTACTTACAGAGTGAAGTCAGAATTTATCATTCCCTCCCAGCACGTCTCTCTGTTTCTGTCATTCATACCCTCATCATCATCACTGCTTGAGATGCACTGCAGTCTAAAATGCTGATGTGTTTAAAATCTTATTCTGGTGGAGTCTCCCTTTTTCCCATACGAACACTGAGCCAACCCAAATTGTCCAACAAGAACAGTCCTCCCAGCTGTCACAACATTGCTGCACATTCCAGGCAAATGGAAATTATAAAAAAAGATCAACAATGTTACGGTCAACATTGATTGCAAATTCAAAATTAGATTTCAGTATTCAGTAAAAGGCACATATTCTGCCTTTCTGGAATTGAGTTGTGTTGTGTTGTTCTAAACCGCCCTGAGCATGTTCAGTGTCTGAATGGTTATGCCTCAAGAAACTTAAACAATAGAGTTTCAATTATAGGAGCCTCATTGACAGATATGGACTAAAGCATTATGTAATCCTTTGGGTTCTCTCTTTGACTGTTGTTGTTCACATGAAGCCTTAGCACTATCCCAGTAGCCACCACACCACAAGAATCATAACTTCTACCACCAGACCTGAACCACTTTCTGCCAAGTCAGACCACTTGATCTCATTCAAACTACAGCAATGAATTTTAACTCATCTTAGAAACTGGCCATATCCATATCTCTGCAAGTTGTCTCTGCTAAACTGATCTGCAACTGTTTAATAAAGTAATTTCTACTTCACTTTTATCCAAATAATCTGTCAGTTTACTGCAGTCACAGAGTCAAGCTTCTTACTGTGTGCAGATTGTCTATGTAGGATGATACAAATGTTTATTTCTCAACCTAAATAATTTTTTCACTAAGTAATTTCCCCTGTTGTGTGTTATTAGACAGCCAAATTTAACAGACACATCAGACACAACACATTACTGGCTTTTTCAGTTACAACAAGAAACTACAAAGGTGTAGTCTCAATCTAAGCAAAGGCTTTCATAATATGACCTTCAATTGAGGAACAAAATACTGCAAAAAACAAAATAATCTTATCAACCTTCTGAGATCAGTCTGGATGTTTACACAGTGCTCTGTTGAAGGTCATCACTTAACAGTCCACTTCGGCTAACCAGTAGCAACTGTGGGTAGCATGTCCCACTCACTTAGAAATGACTAAATTATAGTGTAAATTATAATTACACTTTATGACATTTATTTAGCTTAATCATAGTGCAAGGGGAAAAATTTATCCATTTGCATAAAACGAAGCCTTTAAGACCAAGCACAGTCCTCTGCCAGATGGTTGCTTTGACAGTTGGTGGAACTAAAGCAAAGCGATAATCACTAGGGGTGTAGCGATCCATAAATCTGGATCGATGCATCAACCCAATAACCAACGATCCAATGTTATCGATACAACGCATAAATATCGATACAGAATTATTTTTAAGATGCACCATTATTTTAATACTTTATGTCGGCCACGTCTGTACACATTTTCATCAGGAGATGAAGCAACCTTAGTACAATTAATTCACTTTATGAAATCTAGATACACTTTTCATGTGGGACAAGATTGTGCACAGAGTCTGTGTAACCAAATTGCGCTCTGCAATCTGCACGTGCGCCAACCAAGCTTCCCGTGAAACGCGAGCTCCAGACCAGTGACAGGATCAGTGCGAGCATGTCAACCGGGATTCCCGCAAAATGTGATCTCCAGACCAGTGACAGGATCCGTGTGTGCGTCACACACCAGCAATGATTTCTCCACAAATATAATATAAAAACATATAATATATAACATGCTTGACATGCTTGTTCCATGATTGTTGATGTGTAAATTATTTATGCAGCTGCATATGCAGCTTAGGTGTAAAGATGAAGTAAAGACGGATGGTTCTCGACAAGCATTTGGTGAGTCACGTCCACATCAGAAACTTGCAGAATAAAGAACTGTTAATGAAAATAATATGAGTAGGTACAATATGGAAGAAAGTACAGCAAAGACTGAAAGAGGGAAAAGGACTTAAAGTAGATCGGAGTCCAAACAACGAATGAAAAACTTGTAAATATCTACTGTAAGAGATTTCAAGTTTTTTTTTTATCTCTGACCTCTTTATTGTTAGTCTTTTTCACTGTAACACTGTATGATCAATAATGTCTCATGCACAACAACCAGCCAAAAAACTGAAGGGGACAGACATTTGGGATTTCTTTCAAAGAGTTGTGAGTGACAACAATAATCTAATGTCATATACATATATATATATATATATACATATATATACATATATATACACATATATATACATATATATATATATATATACATACATACATACATATATACATACATATATATATATATATACATACATACATACATACATACATACATACATACATATATACATATATGTATATATGTGTCTTTGTTGTTTGTTAGCAGAGTACAACCAGGGGAAAAAGCCGTCCTAAAAAAATGGAATATGCAAAGAAAGCTTAACCATTACGATTGCCTGAAACGGCACTGCACGGTACGGTTTTGTGATGAGAACTATTCGGCCCGATGGTGGAAATGTGGATATTCTTAAAGATTCTTTAAAACTGTCCTATTGTGAAAAGAGACTGTGAGAATGTGCAGGTAAATTGTGAGAATACTAGCCTGACCTCATGAACGTGACCATGGGAATATTTTTGTAAAATACTTAATTAAATGTTTTGCTTCAGTTTCTCAATGAAATGCCCAGTGGGGGGCACTAAAAGTGAGTTAAATGGTGTTGCAATCAGAGAAGGTTTTTAAGATGAATATTTGATGGAGGTTTTAATGAATAAAACGTACCTCCCTAATCAAAAACTTTAAACTAAACTTAACCAAATAGTGTTTTAAAAGCAAATGAGAGTTCAACAAAACAGACATCCCAACCCTTAACCATTAACCTTACGTTATAGAACAAAACATTTTATATCATAACATAGCAGTGTGTGATTAATAGCAGAGACTATTTAGCAGAGGATAAATTTAATTGTAACGATCAGAAACGGGAGAGGATCTATGTGCAGCTTTTATTGAAGCCAAAAACAAGAACACTAGGAATAACAAAATCCACAGGGAATGAAATGCAAAACAAAAACATGAAATAACAACTGGACAGGAGGGAAACAAGGGCTTAAATACACAAGGGATAACTAGAAACACCTGGGGAAACAATCAGGGCATGGAAGACAATCAGGGGAAAACCAATCAAAAAACAGAACTACAAAGGACTACAAAAACCAAACAGGAAACAGGAACCAAACAGGAAACTTCAACATAAAAGCACAAAAACAAAAGACAACAGAGAACATGACAACTACAAAGGATTACAAAAACCAAACAGGAAACAGGAACCAAACAGGAAACTTCAACATAAAAGCACAAAAACAAAAGACAACAGAGAACATGACAGAGCCCCCCCTTTAAGAAGCGAATTCCAGACGCTCCAAAAACAAACAAAAAAACAAAAAACATTGTCCATAGAGCACAAGGTAAACAGATAGTCCAGGGGGGCACCAGGGGCAAATAGGCAGTTCAAGGGGACACGAGGGGCACAGAGGGACAAGACTATGACAGAACAGGTGGGTGGCCAGGAGACAGATAGGGCAGGGACTGGGTCAGGAGGCCAGGGAGATGGCCGTAGGGCAGGGACCGGGTCAGGGGGTCTAGGGGATGACCACAGGGCTAGGGCAGGGTCAGGAGGTCTAGGGGATGGCCACTGGGCTAGGGCAGGGTCAGGAGGCCAGGGAGGCGGCCATAGGACCGGGTTAGGGGGTCTAGGGGATGGCCACAGGGCTAGGGCAGGGTCAGGAGGCCAGGGAGGCGGCCATAGGACCGGGTTAGGGGGTCTAGGGGATGGCCACAGGGCTAGGACAGGGTCAGGAGATCTAGGGGATGGCCACTGGGCTAGGTCAGGGTCAGGAGGCAGGGAGGCGGCCATAGGACCGGGTTAGGGGGTCTAGGGGATGGCCACAGGGCTCGGACAGGGTCAGGAGGTCTAGGGGATGGCCACAGGGCTAGGTCAGGGTCAGGAGGTCTAGGGGATGGCCACTGGGCTAGGGCAGGGTCAGGAGGCCAAGGAGAGGGCCACAGGACTGGGACAGGGTCAGGAGGCCAAGGAGAGGGCCACAAGACAGGGTCAGAAGGCCAGAGAGGAGGCCACGGGACAGGGTCAGAAGGCCAGGGAGGAGGCCGCAAGACAGGGTCAGAAGGCCAGGGAGGAGGCCGCAAGACAGGGTCAGAGGGCCAGGGAGGAGGCCGCAAGACAGGGTCAGAAGGCCAGGGAGGAGGCCACAAGACAGGCTCAGAGGGCCAGGGAGGAGGCCGCAAGACAGGCTCAGAGGGCCAGGGAGGAGGCCACCAGACAGGGTCAGAGGGCCAGGGAGGAGGCCACAAGACAGGGTCAGAAGGCCTGGGAGGAGTCGAGGAGGACTCCAGGGGCGGTGCCAGAGTAGGCGGAGCCATAGGAGGCGGAGCCATGGAAGGTTCAGGAGGCGGAGCCGCAGAGGGCACTGGAGGCGAGGAAGGCTCCGGGGTAGAGGAAGGCCCTGGAGGCTGAGACCTGGGAAGCTCAAGAGGCTGAGGCCTGGTAGGCCCGAGAGGCGGAGTACTGGGTGGCTCGGGAGGCGGAGCACTGGGAGGCGGAGCACTGGGAGGCTCGGGAGGCGGAGCACTGGGAAGCAGAGCACTGGGAGGCTCGGGAGGTGGAGCTCTGGGAAGCTCGGGAGGCGGAGCTCTGGGAAGCTCGGGAGGGAAGCTCGGGAGGCGGAGCTCTGGGAAGCTCGGGAGGCGGAGCACTGGGAAGGCAGGCTCGGGACGGTCGAGGCTACAGGCACTGGCTCTGGCTCTGGGACGGTCAAGGCTACAGGCACTGGCTCTGGCTCTGGGACGGTCGAGGCTACAGGCGCTGGCTCTGGCTCTGGGACGGTCGAGGCTACAGGCGCTGGCTCTGGCTCTTGGACGGTCGAGGCTACAGGCGCTGGCTCTGTCTCTTGGACGGTCGAGGCTACAGGCGCTGGCTCTGGCTCTTGGACGGTCGAGGCTACAGGCGCTGGCTCTGGCTTTGGCACTGAGGACGGGGCCGTGGAGGGCGGAGACTGGTGAGCGGAAGCCCTTCCTCTTCTCCTCCTCTTCCTGGCAGACGAGGCTGGCAACGCTGGCGCTGGGACGGACGAGGCTGGCAACGCTGGCGCTGGGACGGACGAGGCTGGCAACGCTGGCGCTGGGACGGACGAGGCTGGCAACGCTGGCGCTGGGACGGACGAGGCTGGCAACGCTGGCGCTGGGACGGACGAGGCTGGCAACGCGTTGACCGTGACAGGCGTGGGCGTTGGCTTGTTGGCCGTGGCAGGCGTGGGCGTTGGCTCGTTGGCAGTGGCAGGCGTGGGCGTTGGCTCGTTGGCCATGGCAGGCGTGGGCGTTGGCTCGTTGGCCGTGGGAGGCGTGAGCTCGTTGTCCGTGGCAGGCGAGGGCTCGTTGGAGGTACCCACAGGGGCAAACGTCTCCAAAACCAAGTTCACATACCTTTCCCACGTATAATCACCAGTCTCTGGCAACTCAATCCATCCTTGGGCCAGGAGGCCGAGCTGGAAAATGGACTTGAGATGCCTATCAGGAAAACTGGTGCATCGGGCAACGGTGCAAAACAGACGTGAGTATTCTGTTAACGGGAGGTTCGCTCGGCTCAGCTGAAGAAAAATAGCCGCTAGATCCATGTTTGGTTGGTCTGTTATTCTGTAACGATCAGAAACGGGAGAGGATCTATGTGCAGCTTTTATTGAAGCCAAAAACAAGAACACTAGGAATAACAAAATCCACAGGGAATGAAATGCAAAACAAAAACATGAAATAACAGACAACTGGACAGGAGGGAAACAAGGGCTTAAATACACAAGGGAAAACTAGAAACACCTGGGGAAACAATCAGGGCATGGAAGACAATCAGGGGAAAACCAATCAAAAAACAGAACTACAAAGGACTACAAAAACCAAACAGGAAACAGGAACCAAACAGGAAACTTCAACATAAAAGCACAAAAACAAAAGACAACAGAGAACATGACAACTACAAAGGATTACAAAAACCAAACAGGAAACAGGAACTAAACAGGAAACTTCAACATAAAAGCATAAAAACAAAAGACAACAGAGAACATGACATTAATGGGAGAAATTGGAATGCCCAACCAAGAAGGTCTGAGCACCCATTGGTCAACGGATATAGAAAGGAAGTCACGCCTTACAGTTAAAAGAGTGAATCACCTTTTAGATACAGACATCACCTGTCAATCAACTCGAGAACGTGCATGAGCTTTAGCTATATAAGCCGTGAAAATTGTGTTTTTAGCATAATATGACTTAAAGAAGCACAATGTATGATTCCAGAATTGTCAAATTTTATGGCTGATTTGCAATATGTTCTTTGATCGTAATCTTAACCAACCGTTTCTGAGATTTCGGTCTTTCCCCATTAAAGTAGATGGGAGCTGCACCATCATGACAGGAAATAATGCTAAGAAAAATAAGTGTTTATAAAGTCATAATCAGCCATTGTAGTTGTGATTTGTGTGAAAGTGAATAAAACACACAGTTGTTGTAGCACCTAGTGTTATTTTACCAGGAAAATGAAGCAAAACATAGAATGCAGCAGGTAAAAGTCTGTATTGACACTATTGGAGAAAAAAGCAGCTGAGGAGAGATCTTTGGGAGAATATGCTCGGCACAAATATTCTTAAAAAAAATAACAGATTTTTTTTCCAAATTCTGTTTCACGGCGACTTATATTTGAGGATGCTATCTATACCTTAGAATATGTTGACTGTATTTACTGTAGGCCTATATGTCTAATAGTCCATATTTATATCAGATATTATACAATCATCTCATAGTTTGTGCTATTGGTGAGCAACGGCCTATTTATATAGTTTATAGCTTATTGTTAATTACGTATGCTGTTATTATTACATATGTAATTAAGTGCTTATAAACAGAGTTGGGAGTGTTACTTCTGAAATGTATTCGACTACAGATTAAAGAATACATGCTGTAAAATGTAATTTATAACATATTTCGTTAGATTACTCAAGGTCAGTAACATATTCTATATACTTTGTATTAACTTGTTTTGACTATAAAAACTCTGCCAGTACAGTAAGACAAAATACACATGTTAAAAATACATTCTCTGAAAAACCTAAATATCTTATGCAGTGTTGTTTCTAAAACAAATAAATCAAATGCTTTAAGGATTTTTAGATATTTTTACAGGAAAACAATACAAAAATTATTATCAAGAATACGATTTTTGCCCTAATATCAAAGATCTTACTAGAAAAAAAGAAATTATGATCCAACGTGAATTTTCTTGATAAAAAAAAATATGATCGTGTCTGGTAGCATGTGCATGTAAAATGGCAAGAAATAGCATTTTAGCTTATAAAGCTGACAATTTACTTATTTTAAGGTTTATATTTATTTCATCTGCTTACTTCAAACGTACTTCTCTGTCTGCTTGTATGAATGTAACACATCATAAGAAAGTGTTTCACCAATGTTCAAATGCACTTTGGATCACATAATTTATGTATAAATATTTCCATCTGAAAGGACTAAATATTAAATGAAACAAATGACAATAAAATGTAAAGTAATCTCTTCAGTAATCAAAATACTGTTTGAATGTAACTTTATTCTAAATATTAATTTTATAAATTGTATCTGTAGTGAAATACAGTTACTTATATTTTGTATTTTAAATACGTAATCCCGTTACATATTCCGTTACTCCCCAACACTGCTTATAAATATATATGTTCCTGTCTAAAGTTTATTTATTCAATCTTTTATTGACTGTAATGAAAATAGAAACGTGTATTAATCATCATATTGAGATACATTAGCACAGCTAAAGAACTTTCAAAAGGAGCTAAATTAAATTGCTCACTTACAGCAGTGCACTTCCGCGTAACTTTTTCTGTATTATATATTGGATTCTGTGTTGTAATCGGCTCTAATATGAGCATGGTGCCGGGTATGTGAAGGACCGAGTAGTGAATTGCAGCCACGTAAGCGCGCCGTTGAATTTCAGCCCGACTCTCTTCCTCATAATGATGCAATCTGCGCTCAGATGAACAGCGTCTAATGGAGAGTACAGTGAGAGAGCGGCATGGCATGAAACGCTTGTCTTCTCTACAATGCACAGACAGCCATGCAGCGTAGGCTACTAGTGTTTGTCATCACTTGATTGTTGCCTTATTGCGTGACAGTATGAATTAGGACATTAGTTATTAAAGTCACGCTGAGACCTGGTAACTTTTAGTGCTGTATTTTGGAGTATAAATCACATTTCACAAGGCAGATGTGGGCAGCTGCCATGCTGAATAGGAAAGAGCGAGGGAGACAGCTTAAAACAAATTATGAAAAAGGAAACAGCGAGAAAAGGAAAGCGATATACGCACATACCGAGAAACATGGAGTTTAAAGTGTTCCAGAACACGTGTTGACACGGCTGTCGGTATATGACAGTAAATACGAGGAGACGTTTCTCACCTATAATGATAGCGCAGGCACTCAAGAGACCAATTTCTTTTTTAAGAGTTACTCTGTCTTTTGATCCACTTTGGTTTCCTCCCGCGTCTAACATCTTCTGATGCTCCGTTTTCGCACAGTTTCTCTGGTTCGTCTCGGTTCCATCCATTTCTGCGGCTGTTTAAGAACTCTGCAGCTGTATCCGCGCCTGATCTCATATAGCCTGCTGATGCAGGGCGCAGCGCTCACGCATGCGCAGAACTCCCATCTGCCTGTTGCCTCTTTTTACTGACCAATAGCACTGTCACATTTTGGAAAGGTCAAAGCAGCGAGGGCAAACACTGATTTACCTGGATCACACATGCACCTATAACGTTGAAAAGTTTCTCATGATCTTAAAAACCTTTTGATCTGAAGTGAATGTTTGAAATTAGTTTTGTAGACAAAAATATAATTGTGCCAACATGTTAATTTATTTAATTAGAAAACTAAAAATGTTATAAAAAAAATAAAAAAGTTTGAAATGGATGACTTGGACCGAATAATTAAGAAAAGCAGCCAATAAGTGCCCAACATAGATGGGAACTCCTTCAATACTGTTTAAAAAGCAGATAAGTACTGGTTTAATTTGTTTGGCTCTGGTTAATTTGGTTTATAGTAGGTTTAACTATTTAAAACATTTGCAGGGATAATGAAAGAAACAGGAGTCAAAGCATTAGGAAAGCCTGGCTACCTCTGATTCTAATGACGAGCAGCAAAAAAAAAAAAAAAACTTTTTTTTTTGTTTTTTTGGAGAAAATTTAACCTCAGAGAACCAAGCATAGATATTTGTGATATATTTACTCTTCTCTTCCTTTAATTTGTTTTTAGTAACACACTGATTATAGAAAATCCTGAATTTTAAGCACATTTGAGGTGACTTTTGTGTGACTTTAGTGTCAGAGTGTCAGTGTTTACCATTTTTATATATACTTTTTTTTGTTTTTAAATAGTATTGTTTAATGCTGTAAACAAACTTTGCAATTCTTCTACCTGGGTCTCTAAGGTTTAAATATGGGAAATGTTTTAAACAAGGCTGAGAATAGATTGGTACATTTACATTTAGTCATTTAGCAGACTCTTTTATCCAAAGCAACTTACTAATGAGAAACATTGCAAGCAATTTGTCATACAAAGTTTAACAACATCTGATGTATAGGACTGCCAAGTTCTCACAGTGGCTGAAGTCACAGAGGGGGGCCTGGGTAGCTCAGCAATTAATGATGCTGACTACCACATCTGGAGTCGCAAGTTCGAATCCAGGGCGTGCTGAGTGACTCCAGTCAGGCTTCCTAAGCCATTGGCCCGGTTGCTAGGCTGGATAGAGTCACGTTAGGTTAACCTCCTCATGGTCACTATAATGTGGTTCACTCTCAGTGGGGCATGTGAGGAGTTGTGCGCTTATGCCACGGAGAATAGCGTGAAGCCTCCACATGTGTTAGACTCTGCATTAATGCCCTTAATAAGCCACATGATAAGATTGACAGTCTCAGACATGGAGGCAACTGAGGTTTCCACCACCTGGATTGAGGCAAGTCACTATGCCACCACAAGGATTTAGAGCACATTGGGCATTCCAAATTGGAGAGAAAAGGGGTGAGAGAAAAAAAGATGCTAGCACAGAAAAGAGCCGTGAAAGAGACTTTGAACCTCTTTGTGATGGGACAACCAGGCATCACTCATTCATAGATCACAGAGAGCAAGTTGGAGCATAGACCTGAAGAAGTGAATTGAAGTAAGAGGGTGCGGTTCCATTGGCTGTCCTGAAAGCCAGAGTCAAAGCCTTGAATTTGATGTGAGATGCTACAGGTACCCAGTGGAGTGAAATCAAGAGTGGGGTGACATGAGCCCTTTTTGGCTGATTGAAGACTCAACATGCTGCAGTTGATCCAAGATGAATAGTGAGGTTGTGGTCAACAGATGGGTTGGCTGGGATTACAAGGAGTTCTGTCTTGGCAAAGTTGAGCTGAAGGCATCATTCCATCGTCCTGGCCAAAATGTCAGAGAGTAGGGCTGGGCGATATGTCAAAAAATATTATCATAATATTATTTTTCATATCATTCGATATCGATATTTATCACAATATTCAGGCACATTTTTTTGAATTTCCAAAAAAGAAGAGAAAGCAAAATCCTAAAAAGTCTAAATAGTCTTTACAAAACTTAATTTTGTATGCCAATGCTGTGGTGTCTGAGGGATCTTCTATGAAAATATTACAATATTTTAGAGTTTATCAACTGAGTGCAGTTGGATATGAATGTTATAAGATGATCCATTCATTTTGAATCATAATGAAGGTGTGTGTGTGTGTGTATATATATATATATATATATATATATATATATATATATATATATATATATATAAAATATTTATTTATTTATTAATTTTTTTTTTACATTAAAATTATTTTAATATTTCTTTACATACAGATATCCAAGTATGGGGGCATAGAAGCCCTTGTGTCTGAGCTGTATGGGGGTCCAGGTGTCTCCAGAGAGAAACTTTTGAAAATGTAAAAGTCTGAATGGACCATTTTTCTATTTTCATTAAAGTGAGAAAGACTAGGCTACAAACTAGTAATTGTTTTGTCTTTCATCCTTGTCAAAGATGATAAATCTGAATAATTTCACAAAATTAGAACAGAAATCTATTTGTTTATTATTAAAGGCTTTGAACATGCTGATTAATAAAACTAAATTCAGCAAGAAAGAACGTTATGGTCTAAAGCCGCTCTGGAAACACGCACCTCATGTTTACGCACATGTGGGGAAAAGAGGATGCGGTTGCGACCCGGGACGGCATCAGTGAAGCAAGTTTCAGGGCTAGAGAAAAATATTCAAGAATACAGTGCAGAAAGATCAGATATGATGTAACTGGCACTGTTGTTTTGTCGTGCTGCTCACTAGAAGCAATGAGAGGGTGTAACCGTTGTCATGGTGTCTTGCAGTCAAGAATGAATCAATCTGGGATCCGGTATGTGGTGACCCTGCGTAGCGGGGGGCAATAGCAACTCATACAGTCTGAGGCTGCGAAACATACGAGCTGGTGTGTCTTGGACACCTCTCCTCTCCAGGAGACCTTGAACAATCTGCCAGTGAGATATGACTCAAGCCATCAAGCACATTTCCTGTGATGCCCAGTTCAGAGAGGGTGGACAGGAAGATCTTGTGATTCACTGTGTCGAAGGCAGCAGATAGGTCAAGGATGATGAGGATGGATTTGTAGTTAGATCTTGCCAGTCGCAGGGTTCAGCTACTGACAAGAGGGCAATCTCTGTTGAGTGTCCTTTTTTGAAGCCAGATTGATTTCTGTTGAGTAGGTTGTTCTGTGAGTGAAAAGCTGACAACTGGTTGAAAACAACCCTCTCAAGATTTTTAGACAGGAAGGGTAGGAGAGAGACTGGTCTGTAGTTGTCGACTACTCTGAGGTTATGCGTTGGTTTTTTAAGCAGTGGGGTTACTCGAGGCTGCTTAAATGTATTAGGAAAGTTTCCAGTTGCTTTGATAATGTGTGTGAGTGTGGGTAAGATCGATGGAGAGGCAGCATGCATAAGATGGGAGGGGATAGGGTCAAGTGGACAGGTGGTAGGATGTTTAGAAAGAAGCTCTTTGAGACCTCAATCTCGAAGAGAGCATAGAAAGAGGAAAACTGAGGATGGGATGTTGGGAGAGAGTAGCTGTGGGTGTTAGGTGTAGAGAACTGGATCCTGATGCTCACTACCTTGTACCTTGTCAGTAAAAAAAAAATGTGGCAAAGTCATCATTAGTCAGAGAAGTAGTAGGATGTAGTGGAGGAGGATAGAGAAGAGATGGGAAAGTTGAAAATAATTTTCAGGAATCTGAAGTGTTACTGATCTTGTTCTGTTAATAATCAACCCTAGCGGAAAAATAGGAGAGAAGTTACTGATACTTACACAGGTTGGCAGGGTTTTTTGACTTGTGCAACTTTCTCTCCGGCAGCCCTCAGCTCGGGACGGTGATCACGAAGTGTCTCAACAATTAGGGGCTGGATGTGGCATGTGCTAGCTTGGAGGTAATGAAGCCAGACACTATCATGGCAAGAAGTTAATGTTGAGCAAAGAGCATTTGTAGCTTAATTTAAATCAAGTGAAGAGAAATGGTTAGTGGAGGGAATGGATGCAGAGACTATGGAAGAGAAGCAAGAGGGTGAGAGAGAGCGAAGGTTGCGGCGGAAGGAGACCATAGGTGGAGTAAGAGGTAAAGAAGAAGGGAGAGTAACAGAAAACTGGATGAAGAAATGGTCAGAGATATAACCATCAACATTTAGAACTTTATTTAAACTTTCAGAAAAGGCTTTGTCAAACCAACATCAAACTTTGTCTTGACAAACTTTATCTAGTTTCCTGAATGGCATTCGAAATGTTTATATGTCTCTCTGTTGCTCTTAAGTCTAAGAACATCCACATGGTCAGTGTGTCACTTTCTGTTTCGTTTCAGTATTGTTTTTGAAAAATAATGTACATTTAAGCCACAGTTGTTTTAGTATATTGTTGTCCATCCATCCATCTTCAACCGCTTATCCGTAGTTGGGTCGTGGGGGCAGCAGCTCCAGCAGGGGGCCCCAAACTTCCCTATCCCGAGCCACATTAACCAACTCTGACTGGGGGACCCTGAGATGTTCCCAGGCCAGTGTGGAGATGTAATCTCTCCACCTAGTCCTGGGTCTTCCCCGAGGCCTCCTCCCAGCTGGACGTGCCTGAAACACCTCCCTAGGGAGGTGCCCAGGGGGCATCCTTACCAGATACCCAAACTACCTCAACTGACTCCTTTCTGAGGAAGCCCGTTTCGGCTGCTTGTACTCGCGACCTAGTTCTTTCGGTCATGACCCAACCTTCATAACCATAGGTGAGGGTAGGAACAAAAATTGACCGGTAGACCGAGAGCTTTGCCTTCCAGCTCAGCTCTCTTTTCGTGACAACGGTGCGATAGAGCGAGTGCAATACCGCCCCCGCTGCCCCGATTCTCCAGCCAACCTCCCACTCCATTGTCCCCTCACTCATGAACAAGACCCCGAGGTACTTGAACTCCTTCACTTGGGGCAATACCTCCTTCCCTACCCGGAGTACGCCCTCCATCGGTTTCTGTATATTGTTGGCAAATGGTTAAATTTGTTGTGGAAATGAGCCTACAGTACTTTTGTTGTAAAACTACCAGACATTTTTATATTTTACACTCTAAAATCTGATAACTTTAAGCTTTGCAGATTCCACAAACTCAAAGAATAATTTGGCAATACAGTGGTTATTATTATTTTATAATTTTTTTGTACTAATACAAAACTTTGTTGTCTTAAATACTGCTACAGAAATGCACAAAGCAAACCAAATCTTTGTTTTGAACACCATGAAGAAGAAAACACAGAATACTGTGTGTGAGATGGAGCGGAGTTAGCCTGTAAACAAATATATCACAGCATGTGAAGACACACACTCTCACTCTGAATTACTAACTCATTGGGTTTTTGAGATCAGAAGCTCCACCGCAGTCTGCAGGTTATAGTGATCATTGGACTTCTATCAGTATTAATTAAAGATATTTATATACATTTTTAGAATACTACTAATAATTGTAATATCTTATAATAATAATAATAATAATAATAATCATTATTTTTTCACTATTTTTGACTATAAAAACTCTGCCTGTACAGTAAGATTAAATACACATGTTAAAAATACATTCTCTGAAAAACTTAAATATCTTATGTAGTGTTGTTTCTAAAACAAGATCAATCAAATTGATCTTGTTTTAAGGATTTGTAGATAATTTTACAGGAAAACAATGCAAAAATTATAATCATTATATGATTTTTGCCCTAATATCAAAGGTCTTACTAGAAAAAAATTAATTATGATCCAATGTGAAAGGTGAAATATGATCATGTCTAACGTGCATGTAAAATTAGAAATAGCATTTTAGCTTAGCATAAAGCTGACAATTTACACAAGGTTTATTTCTATTTCTTCTGCTACAAACGTACTTCTCTGGCTGCTCGTATGAATGTAACACATCATAAGAAAGTGTTTCACGGCTGTTCAAATGCACTTTGGATCACATCATTTATATGTATGAATGTTTTCCATCTGAAAGCACTGAATAATTAAATGAAACAAATTACAATAAAATGCAAAGTAATCTCTTCAGTAATCAAAATACTTTTTGAATGTAACTTTATTCTAATTATCAATTAATTAAATTGTAACTGTAGTGGAATACCGTTACTTATATTTTGTATTTTAAATACGTAATCCCGTCACATATTCCGTTACTCCCCAACACTGTAGATTTTAAGACTCTATAGGATAGACTTTTTTTTTTTTTTAACTATAGCGAGACCTAAAATATGGCCAGCAGAGCAACAACAATTTGGACACACTTTGTTCAAATCTTTATTCCACCTTCATGGAAAAAAAAATTCAGGCATCTAAACTTGCTGTATCTCCAGAGCGGAATGCATTTTTCCCCTCTTGGTATTTTCATCCACACTCAGGGCTGGACTGGTAATCTGGCATACCAGGTATTTTCCCGGTGGGCCGACGCAATTTTGAGCCGATTAGGGGCGGAATGGCCATCGGGAGAACCCAATGGTTCGGCCGCGAAACCTACAAACACAGAACGTTCCCCTAACGTTCCCGTATGGTTCCCATTTGGTTATTTTTTTGGGAACCAAACAGCAACGTTCTGGGAATGTTCCCTGTAGGTTATTTTAGGTTCTATTTTTCTTAAACAAATTAAAAGGTTGCAAATGTTTGCTTTAACTGCAGTGATCAAATGCTTAATTACATGACCATTATCAGGCAGTAGAGAGCGCTTATTGATTGGCAAAGTCTTTTTTTACATTCCCATAAAGTTTCCAGAACGTTCCCCTAACCTTAAGGGAACGTTCTATTTACGTTAAGAAAACTTTAATGGATCACCAATAGGGAACGTTCTTGGGAACGTTCTGGGAACCAAAAACTAACGTTTCCAGAACGTAAAATTGTTAGCTGGGTGCCGAACGGGACACGATAAGCAACAATGAGCTTCTGCATTATGGAGAACGGACCACAAAACGGCTCCGCGATATGCAGAAAAGGACAGCGAACAGTTGGGCCAGTTGCCGATTTCTCTTCCCAATCCAGCCCTATCAACACCACAGTTCTTACGGCCATTTATAGGGTCTGTTTACTGAACTCTAATAATCTACAATGCCAGTACAAAATGCATCTGTGTTTGGGAGACTGGTGGACCAATGGATTCTGTCATCAATCACTTTGTGTAATGTTCAATGTAGCTGGTGCGGTCTTTCATGCACAAACACTTGTTCACAGCCATATGCATAGCATAAATGCAAACACACATTAATTATACAATCAACCTTATCTGCCAACCCCCTTATAAACCACCACTACATTTCTTCAAAAACACACACAAACACAACATTCTCTTTATTAAAATACTAAAAAGGAATCCATGAAATTTCACTGCGATCACCTCACCGTCACCGCCCTGAATGGTCTGCCATTATAGATCGCATCATATCATTTGTCCAGGAGCTACTAAAGTGTTTGGGGTGAGGCCTGTGGCTGCATAGCAACTAAACTCGGCTCCAGTCATGAGCGTTTTTCTGTTTCCACTGATCTGAGGTCAGATAAACATGCCATTTCTCACTCTCTTTCCATTCAAAGCTGCGAGAAGCACTGCATCACAAACAGCTTTGTGCCCAGCCGAATAGAGGAGAGAAATGAGCGGAAACCTGTTGTTGAAAAAGTCATTCAGGCTCAGAAAAGGAACTCCTCCTTTACAATATCTTGACAGATAATCACTCTCACTCTTTGTGACGTCTTATTTTTGTGTAAAAAAAAAAATAGTCATATTTGCTTCTTCATGGCTTTGTATTAACATAGCTTAAGATTTAATTTGACTATAAAGCCTTGTTTCTCTTATTTTAACTTGAATTTTTGGATTATTGAGTGCTGATTTCTCAATGATTCCTTTTGAGTCTATTTTACACTTGTGGCTCCATCTAGTGGTTTGGATTCTCAGCTAATTTGCATTTATGACAAAAACACAGAACATCTGATTTTTAGCAGTCAGTAAGACCTTGTCAAAAGTGCCACGTGATAAGCGAAACACATTCTGACACACATAGACGCATGCACAACACACTCACTGACTCTGAAGTAAAATAAATCACCTGACTGAAACAACCAACAGCAAATAAAGCAAATGCATATCCAGGTAGATATAACATTTCAGTTCCTGAGTAGTGGAGAGGACACGGTAGGGAGTTGTTGGTCATAGTGAAAGTCTATGGTGTGAGGTCATTTTACGAAGACATTTTTTTGTGAACTGCTTTTTACAAGGTATTATGCTATAAATGTGGTTTATGATAATTAAATTTTTTAAAAACATACTAAACTATGTTTTTTTAAATGTAAAAATGCAGAAAGTGAGGGTTGGGTTTAGGGGATAGAATCTATAGTTCGCACTGTATAAAGATCATTATGTCTATGGAGAGTCCTCATTAGGATAGCCGCACCAATGTGTGTGTGTGTGTGTGTGTGTGTGTGCTTGTGTTTCAGTATAGGTTATGAAGGATTTTCTTCCTTCTCCAGGCTGAAAAGGTAAGTAAAAATATATCCGCCCCAGTCTTTGAGATATTAATAAGTGTCTGTGGGATCAGACAGAAAAGCACTGACTGATTTGTAACAGCTGAACAAAGCCTAGAAAATTAATAATCTCAGACTGAAGAGAAACGGACTCCAGACCTGATTTCCTCAAAACTCTTAAGCATGTTACAAAAATGTCCCCTTTGCATGTCTTTTCACAATACATGTGTGCATGCGTATGTGTGTGTGCTTTTTTCATTTGTGCATATGTGTCTGCCACACTGAAACATTTACAAACATCTGATCGACTGGCAGGAATGAGTTTGTGCCCAAACGTTGAAGCGATATTCAACATGTAGAATCTAGTACACTAGAGGGCGCCTTAATTCTAGCTACCAGATACTGTCACTGGCCTAATGCCAGTTAAATATAAGCGTTTCATTTGAATTGAATTTGTTCTGATTCATTAATTTCTACTCTTATCTCAGCTATTTAAAGTCAAAATCTACAAGCATATTTGATTTATCAGAGCTATTTGCTGTTTATATAGTAAGGGCATGTTTGATCTGTGGTTGCTAAGTGACAGCTGATTGGGTTGTCCTTGAGGATGTTAAATTGTTGGTATTAGAATTAAAATATCTAAATATCCGTTTAGAGGAAGTTTTTAGAAATGTGTTTGTTTTATTAATGTTAATTGCATACATTTTCGCAAAAGATTTGTACCATTTTCTACAAAAAAAAATAATAATTTAATTTTAAAAAGTACTTTCCTTGCACATCAAATACACATGAATGTATACAACTTCATAATTTATATATATAAATAAATGATATTCTGTTTAGTCATGAATATAAGAGGTTTTCTAAGGGTTACTCCATATGACCTAAACAAAACCTGCCTTTTTGGATTAATCTTAATTTATTTTATTTTTGACCACCTGCATGTTGTTGACACCACAGAGTTTATTTTGGTGGTCAAACATTTTTCATATGTTACGGAATAACATTTTTAGAACAAAATTCCTCCACTAAAGACATCTTTAAACTGCAAAGGTGGCACATAATTAGCCATTACAGTAGGGGTTTTTACATATTTAATGCTGCTCAAAACATAAATGTATTTACACAGCAGTTATGCCTAAATAATATACCATAATATATATATACTTTGGTTGAAGTCATTAAAACAAATGTTTTAACCACTCCACAGATTTCATATTAGCAAACTATAGTCTGGCAAGTCGTTTAGGACATCTGCTTTTTGTATGACAAAAGTAATTTTTCCAACAATTGTTTACAGAAAGATTGTTTCACTTTTAATTGCCTATATCACAGTTCCAGTGGGTCAGAAGTTACATACACAAAGTTAAGTGTAGATGGCATCACAAGGAAGGAGAATGTGTGGATATATTGAAGCAACATCTCAAGACATCAGCCAGGAAGGTAAAGCTTGTGGTCTTCCAAATGGACAATGACACCAATCATACCTCCAAAGTTTTGGCAAAATGGCTTAAGAACAACAAAGTATTGGAGTGGCCATTACAAAGCCCTGACCTCAATCTGATGGAAAATTTGTGGGCAGAACTGAAAAAGCATGTGCAAGCAAGGAGGTCTACAAACCTGTTTCTGTTACACCAGTTCTGTCTGGAGGAATGGGACAAAAACTCCAGTAACTTATTGTGAGAAGCTTGTGGAAGGCTACTCAAAATGTTTGACCCAAGTTAAAAATTTAAAGGCAACGCTACCAAATACTAACGAAGAGTATGTAAACTTCTAGCCCACTGGGAATGTGATGAAAGAAATAAAAGCTGAAATAAATAATTCACTCTACTATTGTTCTGACATTTCCCATTCTTAAAATAAAGTAGTGAATAGCGAACTGACCTAAGACAGGGAATGTTTTCGATTAAATGTCAGGAATTGGGAAAAACTGAGTTTAAATGTACTTGGCTAATGTGTATGTAAACTTCTGACTTCAACTGCATACATATATGAAATGAAATGTATGTTCTATCGTGACAACAACAAAGTTTAAAGCTGCTCTGAAGCTGCATTTCAGTCACACAGAAACAAAGCAGCATCAGAACTGCCTTTGATATTAGTAGGGGCTATAGGGTGGGTCAAAGCAGACAGCATAGTCTGGCTTCTGTGCCTTTACACAGAATTTTGAGCAGGCGCAGAAAAGGCTTAACTCTGCTGATGCCTTTATATTCAGTCAAAATTAACGAGAGAGTTAATTGACAGACAGACAGACAGATATAGATAGATAGATAGATAGATAGATAGATAGATAGATAGATAGATAGATAGATAGATAGATAGATAGATAGCAAAATGGAAACTCGAAGCTTTGACACAGTCACCATGAGAAGTTAAGCGTGTAAGAGCATGTTAATAAGAATTACTACCTGCCTAGGTAAATAGTCTGAGCTAAACATTTAAAGTTGAGGCTTAGTTTTTATACAGCAGGTCATATCAGGGGCGTGGCATCTCAGGTAAGTACTGACTCCACCCACTGAGCGAGCGACTGACGTGACGTCACGTCACGCTTCCTGAGCGGGGCGGGGACTCGGGGGAGGTGTCGCAGTCACGAAGGTAATTGTGAGAGTTTCAACATCTGTGAACATTATCAGACATCTGACTGCTTGGTACACAAGTGTACCTGTTGAGCTACAAGGAGATCTCACGACTTCTACTTTCTGAATTTCATCGAGGCAATCTGCTAACGGTTGATAATTCAGAAATGACGGACAATCTTATTCCCGACGGTTGCCCGACCGATCGACCGGTGGAGAATGGCTACTTCAAAAAGGTAAGAGATACTTTTCAGTATTTTCCCTCGAAGTTTCAGTATCTGCCGTTAACGTTAATCGAGACTTAAATGACTGGCGGCGTACATGATCGCCACGCGCAGTGTTTAAAGAGCTGCCGTTTTGAAGTTAGTCATGTTTTTAAAAACATATGTCGCTTATTTGTGTTCTTTAACAAGTTCTGAAACTTGAGAAGTCTGCGTGGACAACAACTTAAGGAGCACTCAGCCGTACTCCTTTCTAATATGTTTATTAGTGGATCTGTTGGAGATTAGGACACATCTGCAGGGCATGTGGAGTGTGGACGCTGGCCGGCGAGCTCTGTTCACTGGCCAGAAGAAATGCCAACGAATTCACTCTTTACATCAGATGCTTTCCCATTCAAGATTGCACTGTTCAGTGCTTTGTATGTTTTCTTAAACATATTATACAACATACTTAGACTTGCTTAATATTGATTGTTTATGTCAACATCCCTTACAAACCATGGTAATCATAGTTTTCGCCAAAGTAGTTACTACAGTCATTACTACTACTCTGTAAGGTGGTATATGCCACCTGTCATTAGATGAAAAATGTGTTTGTGAAAGCTTCTTCCACTCTTTTGAGGATATCACATGTCAATTTGTTTGGTACAGTGGTAATATTAATAGTATTGGAGATAATGTAACCATGGCAAAATGATTACTGATTTGTACCCTCATCTCATGGCTGTCATTGACTTGCAAGTTGCAATTGACAGAACTAAAATTCAGATTTTGTGATCATAGTGAAAATGGCTAAAAAATAAATGAAGTTACCCACTACAGGCAGGTCTATTTAACGTCACACTTCATACATATTAAATGTGTATCTTAGTGTATTTGCATCATTCTTGGTCAGAAATCCCATCAACATGTCACTAATAAAAATGTTGTTATTGGAAAAGGAACCTATACCAGGTTTCTGGTATTTGTCAGGAACCTGATTGTTTTTCTTTTGCAAGTGTGAATGGCAGCTGAAGAGGCCCATAGTCCTTGTTCAGCTCACTTCTTTAGTGTAAGGAGTATATTTTGGATTGTATTGTTTGGGGCTTTCTGTTTGTATTAAAGTGATTGTCTGCAGAGTCCAACCAGACCAGCACAGTCTGTTGTTGGCAGTATCTGTAGTTTCTCTTCCAGGGATCTTTTTCTGAGTAACTCTGAGATTATGTAGGCACACATGGCAAACCTTTAAAGGAAAGGGGTTTGAAAGGATTTCTGCTGATGAGAGTGCTCATGTTTGTTTTAGTACATTTTAGTTTAATTTTCATTTGTTACACTATACTTTGAAAATGAATGTGGTCACTGTCTACAGCGAGAAGGTTTCAGTCCTGTTACAAAGTGGGGGCTGGTTCAGCGTGGTGATGTGAATTTGGTCCAGTTCTGCCTGAGCTTAGCCTGCTCGGAGAAACCGAATTGCAGATTCAGCATGTTTATCCAGTTTTCCGCTAGTAACGTTGCATCTGCCCAGCGTGGGTGAAAAGCCAAACCACAAACATTAATGAAACACAGATGCTCCCATCTCATGTCCCATTACAGACAGGAGAAGCTGTTCAGATCTGTAAAATTAGTTTAACATGGCTTCTGAACATCTCGCAGAAGCAATACCCAGACAGCAGTAAAGTGATCAAAAAGCAACCAACAGTGAATGAGTGAGAGAAATATTGTGTATTAGCAACAATAACATTCATCACAGTGACATATACAATAGAACAATTGCATAACTCTAACATGCACTTTTTGAGTGTGTACTGAAAACTCAACTTTGTTACCCCAACTCACAATGAGGTTAGTCACAGAGACATTTAGAGGACGTCCTTTGGCTGAAAATTGTCATTAACATGTTATTGTCATCTTACATTTCAGCTGATTTCTGCTATATATAACAGATGCATAATGATTAAACCATAGCCTGGCTTGAACCTCCTTTTCTAAAAAATGGCGGAATGTTTCTGAATGGTTACACAACTTGGTCGAAGCCCCTATTTTCTTTCTCATTTGTGTCCTGGTTTGATTAGGACTTTGTTACTTCTCTGTCTGCAGTGTCAGCACAGGGGTAATTGCTGTGTAATTGTGACTGTAGAATGCAGTTTTGACGGCAGCTATTTTGTTTTGCTTGGCTAAACATTGCCCTGGTCAGTGTTCTAGAATGTTCAGAGGTTACTCTGGGTTCCTTTGACAGCTCCTATTGCACGAGTTTAGAATGGGAATCTTGTGAAATCTTTCTGTTGCAGAAGTTTGTGGGATCTTTTTTTAGACTGGAACACACTGTTTCATGTTAATCAATAACTCTTCATAGAATGCTCATATTATAAATGTATAAATCCAGATACAGTGTAACTTAAAGGTGCTGTAAGGGATTTTAGCCATTCTGGAATAGGGTTGCTCCGATACCAAAATTCTGTTTTCAGTACAATACCAGTCCTGGTAGCTTGGAATCAATACTGTAATCAACAAATACATTTACAGAGATAATGACTTGATTAAAAGAACTGCATAAAGTCTCACAGATACAAATTATGCATTTTCAGTAGTTTTAATTTTCTGTCTTCAATTTCTCGCATCCATTTGAATAGAGCTTTCATGTCAGTGGGGCTTTTATTTTGACAGACATTTGAGTTCTTCCTGTTTTTGATGGGATAGTTATATTAAGCTTCCCTTTAATGCAGGGATGCTCCCGTCACAACTAAAATCTCCGAGCTGCACCTGAAGAGTTAATTTAAGTGTTAACAGCCATTTATACTCTAAACACACTGCATGAAAATTTAGCACTAGTGAGAGAGAGAGAGTTGCGTTTGTGCGAGTGTGTGCGCATTCTTGCGCGTGTTTGTGAAGCAGATGATAGAGCAGAGCGGCACCTCTTGTTCATTCTGTAGCATGCAGCATTTTATTTTATATTCAAACTTTCATTGATTTAATCTCAAAACTGTCACATCTCATATCATTTTGCTAATGAGAGCATACTGTAGTATGGCACCGAAATTAGCAACAAGATGATATCGTACCATTTACATTTTTTTGGTATTGCGATACTTTGTTAGTACCGGTAAACCATGCAACTCTATTCTGGAAGCAGTTTTGCGGGAGCAGGATACCGTTTGGGCACTTATGAGCAAATATGGGATACCCTGTAAACACACATAATGATTGACAGGCAGAAAGTCTTACCCCTTTGTTTACCCAGGCTTTTACAAAGATAGGTGTGATATTTCATGGCATCCATTTCAGTGAAATCTGACAAGTAATAGAGGCATTTTCTGCATGTCACTTCATTCAAAAATGTTCTGCCTGTAGCCAAGTACCAATTGGAATTGCAAAAATATACAGTTTTCAAACAAGTTTCCTGAACACTCACACAAACGGATAGTCCCACCGCAAACTCTTGCCATTGGATGCGAGACCTTTGCTTCCACAATAACATAGCCTTCGATTTAGAAATATTTATTTTGTATCCAGAAAACTCACTTCACTCTTCACTAACCTCCATAATCACCTGAATAGTCTCTTCTGGTTGAGTAATAAACAAAAGAATATCATCTCCATACATAGCGATTTTATGTTGTTTACCATTAACCGAGATAACGAATATATGCAAATTCTAAAAAAAATCTTCAGGTTCAATTACCATACCCTTCCTAGATTAAAACTCTCCTATGATTTGTAATGACTGCTTTATAATTTATTATCATACATTAACTTAACCCATTGTTTAACAAGGTCACCCACCCCAAATGGACTCAGTATATTTTTAAAAAATCCCATGCAACCCAATTGAATGTTTTTTTCAGCATCCAGAGAAATGACCAAACTGTTGAGATTTTAATGTTGCGATAATCGAATATTAAAAGTAATCTTCCATTATCACTAGAATAGCGTCTGTATTTTTTTTCTCTCCCATTTTCTCCCCAATTTGTTATGCCCAATTCCCAATGCACTCTTATGTTCTCATGGTGGTGTAGTGACTCACCTTAATCTGGGTGGCGGAGGACGAATCTCAGTTGCCTCTGCGGCCGTCAATCTGTGCATTTTATCATGTTGCTTGTTGAGTGTGTTACCGCAGAGGCATCCACGCACACATCACCACGTGCCCCACTGAGAGTGAACCACATTATAGTTACCACGAGGATGTTAACCCAACATGACTCTACCCACCCTTGCAGCCGGGCCAATTGGTTACTTGGGAAACCTGACTGGAGTCACTCAGCATGCCCTGGATTTGAATTTGTGACTCCAGGTGTGGTAGTCAGCATCATTACTTGCTTGGCTACCCAGGCCCCCCTTAGAATCAAATCAAATCACTTTATTGTCACACGACCATATACACAAGTGCAACAGTGGGTGAAAGTCTTGTGTGCAGTTCCGAGCAACATTGCAGTCATGACAGTGACGAGACATAAACCAATTACAATAAACAACATATTTACACAACACAATTTACATATCAAATGTACACATAATTACCCAACACAATAATAATATACAATGTACAGTAAACAATACACACAATATAGAATACACATACAATAGAAATAAAAAATAAATGAATGAACCCAGTTTGGTCAACTTTTATAATGCTTGGCAGTACCTTCTCTAATCTCAAATCTAAAACTTTAGACAGCCATTTCAAATTAATATTCAGAAGGCTGATAGGCTTGTATGCAGAGCACTCATCCTCTGGCTTCCCATTTTTTAAGTATAAGACTTATATTGGCATCTGTAAGAGATCTGGGAAGAGAGTTCGATTTAAAAGGAAAAACTGAACACCTGGAGCAATGGTTCCATCACCAAAGATTGAAATTCTTTATAAGAACTCTATACTGAGCCCGTAAGGTCCCGGCGCTTTCCCCGAATGTGTGAATTGTAAAGCCTCGAAGTTCCTGTTTACATATAGGCCTGTTTAGCTCTTTTCTTTGTTCATCATTGAGTTTTGGTAAATTAATAAAAAAAAAGCTTTAATCAGCTCAGCCCTTTTCACTAGTTTTTTGCTAGTGTATACGTCAGCATAGAAATCTTTAAATATAACATTGATACTCTTGCTATCAAATCTTTTCATATTCTTTATTACATTAAATATTTTGGGAGTCAGCCCTCTTTTTCACAAAGGAGGCCAACTATTTTCTTGGCTTGTTGCTAAACTTATAGAATTTTTTTTGGCAAACCAAATACTCGCCTTCTGTGTAAGAAAGGAATTAAGAGAGGCTCTTGCAGCTAACGTTTTATTTAGCTTGGTATTAGATGAGTTTCGGATATACTCTGCCTCAGCCAACTCCGATTCCATTGCTTGCAGCTTTTCTAAGCAATCACATTTTTTCTTGCTTTCTATGCAATAATAAGTCCCAGAACAAAAACTTTACAAGCCTCCCAATGCATTGAGGTAGAAATCTCTGATGTATGATTAGCTGTATGAAAAATAAAAGTAAATTCCAAATTAAAATATGAAATAAAATTATGGTCTTTCAATAAGTGAGGATAAAATCTCCATCTAGCAGATTGAGGCGATTTTTCACCATGCAAAAGTCCCATAAACAACGGTGCATGGTCTCAATCACTGAACTACTCGTATGGACTCCTGAAAAATATGTGAAGCCCTTACTACCAGCACTCAGCACTCGCCAAGGTAGTAAGGCACTCGCCTTACTACCATGTCAGCACAAGTTTCCTCAACCAACCTAGCTTGCTTGGCTGGGGAAGAACTGCCTGCTGGGAATTTATCCAAAAGCGTGTCCATTAGGCAGTTTAAATCCCTTCCCACTACAGATTGCATGCAAGCAAGCTCAGCCAGTTGCACACATGCTTTAGACATAAAGTCGGGAGGATGGTTTGGAGGCATATACATATGAATCCCCAAAAGTAAACCTTTTATCAAAACGTATCCTTTTCCTTTTTCATTAAGGAATTTGTTTTTTTTCTCATGATGCATGCCCCGTACATTCCACAAATTTTTAAAGTTAATTGATCCATTGCTGTAGAAACCGTTCTCGCTGATATTTCAAGTACTCAAGTATACCTCATACTCAACACCTTAGTATAAACTCCTGTGGTCTCCATCTCAACATAACTATATACAAAACTGTAAACATCCCAACACAAGCATACATAACAGCAAAACAACACCTGCATAATTGGATCAAAACAAAAATAAAGAGAAAAAGAAAAAGCGGGGTTAACCATCAGAGGTGACAAAAGACCTTAAACCTGACTGTGTATGAAGGTACGTTGTTCCCGCTCCAATGTTCAAATGAATCAAAACAACCCATCACTACAGCTTCATTCAGGAGGCAATATAAATATTCAGACAGCCTCCAGGAAAAAGACAAATCCAATGGATCCAGTGATCAAGCCTCCAGTGCATCGACCATACCAATAATCGGACCATGCAGAGAGTAAATAAATGCCATTGCTTTATTTGGGCTGTTAAATACCTTGACGGAGTTATCAGCTGTTATCCTCAAAGTAGCAGGGTAGATCAGGGAGTAATGAAATCTCATGTTCTGGAGCTTTTTCCTAGCCTCGTCAAACCCATGTGTCTCTTTTGTGTCTCCGCAGATGTCCTGAAAAAAATGTATTCTCTTTCCCTCAAAACGCACATCCTTTAGCTGCCTCACTGCATCCATCACCTGCTGTCGATCCGTGAAACTGAGAAGTCACACAATCATAGGATATGTATACCTCTCGTCCCCGTGGGTACCAATCCTGTGTACTCATTCTAGCTTCACTCGTCCCTTTTTCATCTCCATGCGGAGAATTTCGGAATCCATTTTTCCATCAAGTTAACGAAAGCTAGTCCCTCTGTCTTCTCTGGAAGACTGATGATCCTCAAATTTGATGACATCCCCTGTTTTCCTAATCGTCCAATCACTCTGTTAGGGAAGCGATCATCTTTTCCAGCTGCAAAACTTGACTCTGACACGGTAGCCGTGTTTTCAAGATCTAAGATTTGTTGCTCTGCTTTCTCCATGTGGTTATTAATATGTTGCACTTCTTTTGAAACATTGTGTATTTTCTCAAAGATCAGCTCTAATTTAGAGACAGTCATTCTAGGGATTTTATCCATCATAGATTCCACAACTTTACTAGTTTCAGGACTTAACTCAGTGTTAACTTGCAACGCTAAGCCAGCTTGATCAGCGCTCCTTTCTTCATCACGAGGAGCCGTGCCATCTTTTTTGTCTGTTGTTTTTTTTCGTGCTTTTTGCTGGCATTCTCACTAAAGATGATCCCCAAAAGTTTTTCAGAAATGAAACATAACTTGCATCTAGTGAAATATGGGCTGTTAATTTTTTATTCAGGGTATTTTTCATAAATTAAGCCTGCGCCTTCATCCAAACACAGCTACTCTGTAGCATGCATCTCCACACCCCCGTCAGATATCAGATTTATGACAGATACTTTCTATTTAGGTGTGTCTGGGTGAGTAATTGATTTCTCGTTAGATGCCTTTCTTGGTGACATAAGATAATTGTACCTATGCCTCAACAAAATCTTTTTCTCTCTCTGTTTCTCTGTCAGGGGTGTAATCCATTTGCTCAGACGGGTCGCAGTAAGCTGCAGAATAAAAGAGCACTTCTCAACCATCAAATCATCAAGCAGATGAGGATGAGAGCTGGAGCAGAGAACCTCCTCAAGTAAGTCAAGCACTCTTATGTAGGGACACAGACATAAGGGCACACACTCAATCTCACATGGCTTACCTCTTGGCCTAGGAGCGCTTGGATGGATATACAAACAGGTGCAATAAATCTCACCCAAAATGCATTCATAACTCATTAAAAGGCAGTAACATAACCTTTCATTGACAGATTTGCTTCTGTTGCATAACATCATCTGTTTTAAAGTCTGTATCATTGGACCGCAGTGCACTGGCCCTAATGGGTAATCACTGCCTTGTTATTTGGAGGAATATTTAGCTTTTTATGCGGTGATGTTTCAGTCAAAAGCCTTTCTTCAAAAATGTCATCATGGTATTTCACAGTTTGTGTGTGTGTGTGTGTTAATGTGTGCAGTAGCTAGCCATCTGCACTCTGATCTGGCAGTCAGGCATACCTTTTGCATTCAGTGTAGATTTGGAGCTGAGGATAGACTGGTAACATTGTGCCTTTGTTAACTCTTATAACTAAAGAGGCTGATTTTTTTTTTTTTTTTTTTTTTTTAAATTTGATTTAAAAAAAAAAAATGTTTTTGAAAAAAGAAAGGACATTAAAACCAGAATAGATCTTAACTTTTCTTTGCTTAAAGCAGATACTTGTTTTTGTTCTTAGAAATGTATGTTCTATGTATTAAAATGTATTATCATGGGATGCATTTACCATGTTAGACCTTATTCGAATATTCTAGTAGCAACTGTAAACTATGAAATGTTGGCACTGATTTGAAAGGTAACTAACTGTCGATCCTCCATGCATATTATAATAGCTGATACCGAAGAGGAGGAAAAAAAAGTGTCCATCTGGAAAATGTCTATGCAAAGTATTATGCAAAGATTTGTACTGTACAGTAGTGTTACCCTACCGGTGTCCCTGGTAGCTTGCTAATATGGCATAAAGTGGAAGCAGTTAAATTGTAGTCGCATGATATTAAATGTCTGAAATTCAAAATTATAATTTTTTTTAAAACCCCCAAAAACATTGTAAAAAAAATTAATAAAGAATATCTGTCATTATTTACTCACCTGTATGTTGTTGCAAACCCGTCTGACTTTCTGGAACCCAAAATGAGAGGGACCGAATGACTCCGTCACTATTCACTTTCACTGTATGGAAAAAAGAAACAATGAAAATGAATGATAACTGATGCTGTCAGTCCAGTGTTTCCCCTCTATGCATTTAGCAGCAGCGCACCACCGCTGCTAAATTATGAGTGCCGCTGCAGAGATTTCACATGGTTCAATAATATTTTTTCCACAACAGAACACTTGCTAGCCCTTGTCAGCTGTGCACTTTTCAAACTGTGCACAGTTGAATGGGGCTGGTATGAAATGAAAGGGACCCCACAAGGCTCTAGACTGCGACTAAAATGGTCGCAAATGTGACCAAAAATAATGGATTGTGACAATAATTTAAAATCTAGTTGCCATTGGTGACCGTCAGGTTGTGTGCGTTCATATGCGGTTTAATCTGATATCGTCTTGTGAGTTATTGAATACATTTTTAGAATGCGCACAACCAGTGTGTCTCGTGAAATTTTCACCCATTCAGTTTCTGAAGAGCTTGCTACACCACATGCAACAAAAAGCCCATAGTGAGAGAGTTGAACAAATGACTCTTTTGAACTGAGTCTTTCATGAATTGCCTGAAAATAACTGAAGGTTTGAACTCATGAGCTCAGGTTAGCAGTTTGAATCAGATTCATTTTCTCAATGAATCTGCTGTCAGTGAAGTGCAGACATTCCAAAATAAGAGTCCCATGTGTATTTCGGGCTTCTTTATAATTAAAAGTCACGTAATGCATGCCAGTTTTTTTTTCTTTTGGTAATTATTGATTGGGATTGGAGTAGCACAATAAACTGCAGGTTTATTTAGTTTAATAAACTAAAGATTTAATTCAATTTGCACTCCTTTAGTCTCTGTGTCTGGGCCATCTAATCAGTGAAGAAAGACTAAGGCAAAACTGTAAAACAATTAAAAAAAAAAAAAATATATACACTACCGTTCAAAAGTTTGGGGTCACCCAAACAATTTTGTGTTTTCCTGAAAAGTCACACTTATTCACCACCATACGTTGTGAAATGAATAGAAAATAGAGTCAAGACATTGACAAGGTTAGAAATAATGATTTGTATTTGAAATATGATTTTTTTTACATCAAACTTTGCTTTCGTCAAAGAATCCTCCATTTGCAGCAATTACAGCATTGCAGACCTTTGGCATTCTAGCTGTTAATTTGTTGAGGTAATCTGGAGAAATTGCACCCCACGCTTCCAGAAGCAGCTCCCACAAGTTGGATTGGTTGGATGGGCACTTCTTGCGTACCATACGGTCAAGCTGCTCCCACAACAGCTCAATGGGGTTCAGATCTGGTGACTGCGCTGGCCACTCCATTACCGATAGAATACCAGCTGCCTGCTTCTGCTCTAAATAGTTCTTGCACAATTTGGAGGTGTGTTTAGGGTCATTGTCCTGTTGTAGGATGAAATTGGCTCCAATCAAGCGCTGTCCACTGGGTATGGCATGGCGTTGCAAAATGGAGTGATAGCCTTCCTTATTCAGAATCCCTTTTACCCTGTACAAATCTCCCACCTTACCAGCACCAAAGCAACCCCAGACCATTATATTACCTCCACCATGCTTAACAGATGGCGTCAGGCATTCTTCCAGCATCTTTTCATTTGTTCTGCGTCTCACAAACGTTCTTCTTTGTGATCCAAACACCTCAAACTTGGATTCATCTGTCCACAACACTTTTTTCCAGTCTTCCTCTGTCCAATGTCTGTGTTCTTTTGCCCATCTTAATCTTTTTCTTTTATTGGCCAGTCTCAGATATGGCTTTTTCTTTGCCACTCTGCCCTGAAGCCCAGAATCCCGCAGCCGCCTCTTCACTGTACATGTTGACACTGGTGTTTTGCGGGTACTATTTAATGAAGATGCCAGTTGGGGACCTGTGAGGCGTCTGTTTCTCAAACTAGAGACTCTAATGTACTTATCTTCTTGCTCAGTTGTGCAACGCGGCCTCCCACTTCTTTTTCTACTCTGGTTAGAGACTGTTTGTGCTGTCCTCTGAAGGGAGTAGTACACACCGTTGTAGGAAATCTTCAATTTCTTAGCAATGTCTCGCATGGAATAGCCTTCATTTCTAAGGACAAGAATAGACTGTCGAGTTTCAGATGAAAGTTCTCTTTTTCTGGCCATTTTGAGCGTTTAATTGACCCCACAAATGTGATGCTCCAGAAACTCAATCTGCTCAAAGGAAGGTCAGTTTTGTAGCTTCTGTAACGACCTAAACTGTTTTCAGATGTGTGAACATGATTGCACAAGGGTTTTCTAATCATCAATTAGCCTTCTGAGCCAATGAGCAAACACATTGTACCATTAGAACACTGGAGTGATAGTTGCTGGAAATGGGCCTCTATACACCTATGTACATATTGCACCAAAAACCAGACATTTGCAGCTAGAATAGTCATTTACCACATTAGCAATGTATAGAGTGTATTTCTTCAAAGTTAAGACTAGTTTAAAGTTGTCTTCATTGAAAAGTACAGTGCTTTTCCTTCAAAAATAAGGACATTTCAATGTGACCCCAAACTTTTGAACAGTAGTGTATATATTTTAGATCAAGTTTTTGACTCAATTGAGGGACTATTGTCACACAACTATTACACAAAGCATCAAACATTTATTGATGCTCAAGAAGACAACACACTATGAATACTATATGAAAATATCTGTAATGTAGATTCTGAAGAGTAGTATTAAATAAAAATAATCTTATCTCTTATATTTGTATAAATTATGAAAGAGGTGTGAACATTTATGAGACAAAAGGGGATGCAAACTTATCTTCTCAACTAGGGATGTCACGATGTGAATTTTTGATGCTATAATTGTTATATGATAAAAAAAATCAAGATTTCACGATTTTCTTTTTCACATATCACAACTTAAGTTTTATTGCAGCATTATTGCAGTATTGTTAGGACATGCAGTTAACATATATAAGTTGAAAACAAGATAAAAATACATACACTACCGTTCAAAAGTTTGGGGTCACCCAAACAATTTTGTGTTTTCCTGAAAAGTCACACTTATTCACCACCATACGTTGTGAAATGAATAGAAAATAGAGTCAAGACATTGACAAGGTTAGAAATAATGATTTGTATTTGAAATAAGATTTTTTTTACATCAAACTTTGCTTTCGTCAAAGAATCCTCCATTTGCAGCAATTACAGCATTGCAGACCTTTGGCATTCTAGCTGTTAATTTGTTGAGGTAATCTGGAGAAATTGCACCCCACGCTTCCAGAAGCAGCTCCCACAAGTTGGATTGGTTGGATGGGCACTTCTTGCGTACCATACGGTCAAGCTGCTCCCACAACAGCTCAATGGGGTTCAGATCTGGTGACTGCGCTGGCCACTCCATTACCGATAGAATACCAGCTGCCTGCTTCTGCTCTAAATAGTTCTTGCACAATTTGGAGGTGTGTTTAGGGTCATTGTCCTGTTGTAGGATGAAATTGGCTCCAATCAAGCACTGTCCACTGGGTATGGCATGGCGTTGCAAAATGGAGTGATAGCCTTCCTTATTCAGAATCCCTTTTACCCTGTACAAATCTCCCACCTTACCAGCACCAAAGCAACCCCAGACCATTATATTACCTCCACCATGCTTAACAGATGGCGTCAGGCATTCTTCCAGCATCTTTTCATTTGTTCTGCGTCTCACAAACGTTCTTCTTTGTGATCCAAACACCTCAAACTTGGATTCATCTGTCCACAACACTTTTTTCCAGTCTTCCTCTGTCCAATGTCTGTGTTCTTTTGCCCATCTTAATCTTTTTCTTTTATTGGCCAGTCTCAGATATGGCTTTTTCTTTGCCACTCTGCCCTGAAGCCCAGAATCCCGCAGCCGCCTCTTCACTGTACATGTTGACACTGGTGTTTTGCGGGTACTATTTAATGAAGATGCCAGTTGGGGACCTGTGAGGCGTCTGTTTCTCAAACTAGAGACTCTAATGTACTTATCTTCTTGCTCAGTTGTGCAACGCGGCCTCCCACTTCTTTTTCTACTCTGGTTAGAGCCTGTTTGTGCTGTCCTCTGAAGGGAGTAGTACACACCGTTGTAGGAAATCTTCAATTTCTTAGCAATGTCTCGCATGGAATAGCCTTCATTTCTAAGGACAAGAATAGACTGTCGAGTTTCAGATGAAAGTTCTCTTTTTCTGGCCATTTTGAGCGTTTAATTGACCCCACAAATGTGATGCTCCAGAAACTCAATCTGCTCAAAGGAAGGTCAGTTTTGTAGCTTCTGTAACGACCTAAACTGTTTTCAGATGTGTGAACATGATTGCACAAGGGTTTTCTAATCATCAATTAGCCTTCTGAGCCAATGAGCAAACACATTGTACCATTAGAACACTGGAGTGATAGTTGCTGGAAATGGGCCTCTATACACCTATGTACATATTGCACCAAAAACCAGACATTTGCAGCTAGAATAGTCATTTACCACATTAGCAATGTATAGAGTGTATTTCTTCAAAGTTAAGACTAGTTTAAAGTTGTCTTCATTGAAAAGTACAGTGCTTTTCCTTCAAAAATAAGGACATTTCAATGTGACCCCAAACTTTTGAACGGTAGTGTATATAGATTTTGTTTCTCTCTCTATCTACCCTCTGACACAAAAGCGTACTGTACCTTTTCAACAAAAACATATGTATACCCTTTCAATAAAAATAAAATTAAATATCAATTAAAAATAAATAACCAAAAACTTAAACCATAGGCTTAAAATAAAATGGTGTCAGGCTAGGAGAACCTTCTTTCTTTATTCAGTAATCTAACGATCAGCCGGATATTCACAGCACATTTACGCTCTCTGAAATATTATTCAAGTAGGAAAAACTATTTGGAGGCATCACATTCACAATATATAGCTGAACCCCTCCTCTTTTAAACTTCACAACTCTTACAATATACAACTCTTTGGATTTAAAGTTTCAATTCAGATTACTTTACCAAAAGCTAAGTAGTACACTACATATAATATTTACTGTGTTTGTAAAATTATTACCTTCATCTGGGCATGAATCTCTGGATGGTGTTCCCTCAGGTGCTTGAACATATTAGATATACTGGATCCCCATCTTCAACAACTCCTGTGTCATTTTTTAGATAAATAACTGATTTAATTTGCTTCGTCAGCAGATACAACTCTGGGAGATCGTGCTGTTCCGCCGTGTTTTCATTTTGAGAGTTTCACGTGTGCTGAAAGTTCACGTTCTGCATGCACTCCGCCTTACCAAGACAATCACCTTGTGAACTCTGTTACCATAATAACGGCCTCACAGACCAGCCAGGCAGAGGGCAGGGCACACGCTCTTCGCAAGTGGTTGGACCCACACTGAAAGTCTCATTTTCAGAATTTTTTATTTTTTTTAAATAGACAACATGGTTATTTTTTTTCCAATTTTTAACCGTAGCTTCCAAATTCTTCTGGTTTAATAACCGTGACCATTTTAATTGTGGTTAATTGTGAAATCGGTAAATCGCGACATCCCTATTCTCAACTATATATACTGTTTACTAAACCTCCGATTAATTGGTTTATCAGCTGTCTTCCTTTGCTTCGGCATTCTATCTTGTTTTTTGTTTTTTTTTCCACCCAATTTGGCATGCCCAATTCCCCGTGCACTCTAAGATGGCAGAGGATGAAAATAAGTTGCCTCCGCATCTGAGACAGTCAATCCGCGCATCTTATCACGTGGCTTCTTGAGGGCGTTACCACAGAGACCTGCCACATGTGGAGGCTCACGCTATTCTCCGCGACATTCACGCATAACTCACCACACACCCACCAAGAGCGAAAACCACATTATAGCAACCACGAGAAAGTTACCCCATGTGACTCTACCCTCCCTAGCAACCTGGTCAATTGGTTGCTTAGGAAGCCTGACTGGAGTCACTCAGCACGCCCTGGATTCAAACTTGTGACTTGCGAGTCATCGTCTTTACTTGCTGAGCTACTCAGGCCCCCTTTGTATCTTGTTTCTGAAGAACAATCTAAATCGAGCAATTCTGTGATTTGGTGACCAAAAACAGCCATTTATCTCCTTAATGTTGCAGTTTAGGAGCCAATGGCTCCTTAGTCATTTTGTTGTCTGTAGCCCTATCCCACCACATATACACACAAATGCATGCACCGTACTCACAGTGATGTCACGAAGGAGCTGGATATCACCCCGCAGTCCAACACGAGTGCGCGCACACAGGTCAGATCCTGAAATTCGGCTTGGGTATTGCCCACACATTTAATCATTCCTGCATGTTCCAAGTTCAGGGAATTTCCACTCTTTTTTTATTCACTTTAACATTGAATTAAGAATTGGTTAACCAATCCATTCAAATGAACAAATTAAATCTTGCCTTTGAATCAAACTATAATTCCAGAATCTGCACAAATAAATCAGCTCTTCTGCATCCCTCTTTGTATCCATCTCTCATGCAGCAGCTCATTGAATGCATGTTGAGTTTAATGTGAGCACACGCAGTGAGGAAGTTGCAATTAAGTTTGTTGCATATTTACTAACTAAAGATTTGACATGCGAATGGCGTTGTACCACGTCTGTAAGCGAGCGATGCAATAAAACTATCGCTCCAGTTTATAATCAACAAAGCAAAGCTGCCAACATGGCAAGCATGTGAATGCGGAGCGATCTATGATTGCCGCCTTTCATATCGCCACATTTGAATGTCGTTCACTCATACAGAACCTTTTACAAAAGGCAGAAATAGCAAAAATGCTTTTGTGTAAAATGTTATCAACTACTCGGGTTGAAGAGAACGTATTGCAGAAGAAGAAGAAAACACATGTTAAACCTCTCATCTCCATCTCTCTGGAGCTCCATCTGACCTTAACAGGTATTTTCTCAGTCAATTTTAATTATGTAAAAATATAATAATATAGTAATATAAAAACTATAATATTAATAATAAATCTAAAATACATGATCTATTTTTAATATACATATTATATAAGCATGGTTCTCTCTCAGGATTTCACCTGTAAACATTTTCAATGCATTTTGTCAACATTAAATGGCCTCATGTTATGTAACTGGTGAGTATTGACTTGCATTCTTAAAGTGAGTAATTCTGTCATTGCTTGCAAACCTTTAAGACTTACTTTCTTCCATGGAACACAAAAGGAGATGTTAGGGAGAATGTTACTTTCAATCACCATTCACTTTCATTGTATGAGGGAAAAAAAAGATGCAGTAACATCATACAGGCTTTAGGGTGAGTAATGATGTCAGAAATTAGATTTTTGGGTGAACTGCCCTTTAACTACCAGTTAAATTTGATGAAGGTATCTGCCAAAAACAACTACATAAATGTACGTCAGCACATGATTGCATCTCATCTTGCTGGGAAACAAGTGATTTAAAGAAAAGGGCCATAATTAGGCTATATACTTTAAAAATCCCATTCTATCTGAATAAAACTAGAGGTAAGAATTGAGAAAGTAGCTTTAACAATGGCATGGCATATGTCCAACATTAATCTTCTGCTGCCATGTGTTTTGTTGTATCAGTTTGTAATATAATGATAGCTAGAGATGTGCTACGAGATGCTTTTAACTCTTTATGCAAATTGTGTGAAAGGTGGAAAATGGTTGGATATTCTGTTCAAATGGATGAGGAAGCTCTAAGTGTACATTAATAAAGAATTTGCCTTGTTATTGGCCAGTGCTACCAGACTCTGATTTGTATCAGGTGTGTTCAAGGAAGTATTTATATAAATGAAACATGAGCTGATGGGGAAACGGTGGTGTCTTATGAACAAACACCCACATTCATACTGGTGCAGGTGTTCAGAGAGGAAAGGTTCACCAATATTTCTGAATTGTTGTGAAAACCATATTGTCATGTGATTACTGCACAGCTCTTACGTTACTGTGTGCTTGTATCTCTCTCAAAAGCTCCCATGTTTTTCCCATTGCAATAAGCACACACTGTATTATTGGGTGAATCGGTTGCCACGGAGATGCCAAGGGTGTCTATTGTCACCTTTGCTATGAAAGACACACCCGCTGGGTTGGTCCTTTAGAACTTTTGATTGGCTCTGACGTCAGAGTGGCTTTAAATCTTAATAGATCAATAAAGTTTGGACTAACCCTTTCTTTTAATAAGAAGCCATAAGAGAGTCCCCTCTCCTTTCCTTTCTATAGTTTGGCAATATGTTGGAGCTTTAGTTAATTTTTGTTGAGTTATTGTCAACTGGCATTTATTAGCTGCAGTTATGCCGGATGTTGTGGTTTGCCCTGGCTGACTGAAATTCGGTCTAACAAGTTATAGATGGAGGAGTATTAAGAAGAGCAGCCACAAGGCATAAAGTAGATTGGTGCTTTTAATCAGAAAGGATTTTCTATATAGTCTACAGATGTGGCTGGAACAGAAGATAGCTTTCTTGGTTATGTAGAAAAGGCCCTGAGGTCTTCTCTTAGCCCGTGTAACATGTCCACACAGGCTCGTACACGCATAAATACAAACATGTCAACAGTTAAAATTAGGTTGTTTGAGAGGCGACAGCATGTCACACACACTCACACCTGTGAAAAAAGCCTGAGGATCTCTCTTAAAAATGGTTCAATGAAAAAGTCTAATTAGATGTGCTTTTAATGCATGGACAAATCAAAAGAAGGAATGGTATGTATTGAAACAATATACATGAATCACTCTCTTTTATTGCCCTCCATAAGCTAGTTGCGTACGTGCGTGCGTGCGCGTGTGTGTTACCTGAGCTCATGAAATTGTGACAGGGTGTGTGTGTGTGTCTGCCTGGCTACTTGCTCAATCTCTTTACCTTCCATTAATAGAGTTTATCTGGAATGTTCCCTCATTCATGGGTCTCAGAGCTTTGTGCTTCATGGCATAAAAGGTTCTACTCAAAAAAAAACAAAGGCTTTGGTCTTATCAGCCTCTCCCTACTGTGTACAGTAGATGTTGAACCAGCAGGATATCTCAAACCAGACACACTGTGATATTGTTACTGTGCTGCTGTCCCCTGTTGTGACCTGAGTTGGATATGGCTTGATGATCCTTTGCTTAACCTCCCTTTTGCTCTTTCACTCTGTAGGGCTACTACCAATAATAAGGTTCGGGAGCAGGTGGTGCTGGAGTTGAGTTATTTCAACTCTGATCTGCAGCTTCTCATGGAACAGCTGGAAGGACTCAACAGCTCTGTGGAGGTTTATCAGAATGTAGAGTAAGTACACACTGAACCGATAAGAAGGAACTCAGAGAATGTGTGGTGAGAACACGCTCGTTCAATTAAGATTCATAACATTCTACAGACAGAATGCACAGAGACTACCCACGCACATGTCCAATTAATCTGGACACATGAAGCCTCCCTGATGAGTTACAGTACATTGGTGTGTAAATAATGATTTTACTGTAGTCAAATTTTACTGCCCTGATATGTTGATGCTGTATTTGGGCAGAATATTATTGGGGTCCTGCTCATAGACTGGCCCAGATGGAATCTACTGACATTTTGCTGATTTTGGAATCTGGCAAATTCATCTGAATGGATTTTAAAAGGGTTATGTTTTAATGCATTTCACAGAAGTTTCCTCAGATTTTTAATGTATTAAACAGAACTGAAAGTACTACAGTCTTCTTGGTAGCTACAAACAATATCAGTTCTGCTAAAAGATTACCTTGCACCAGCTTGAATGTATTTTATTTTAGTTTATATGGTATTTAGCAAAGATTTGAATGGTTGACCAAGGAAGTTTTGCTGGTTAAATTTGTAAAGAAAAGCTTTAAGAGTCTCATGAAGAGCATGTTGCCTGAAACATTACAATGTTTTCTCTTGCTGAGCTCATTACATTGATTTGGGAGCAACAACATTCACTTCTATGTATTTTTTAAGCTTGGAAAGAAGCCTGGTGGGGAAAACAGCATACTGGGGACCAACATCTAAAACGCTACATATGCTGGTGACCAGCAATGCTCATCTTTTAAACAGACACATTAGCAAAAAAAAATTCATGAAATAAATTGCATGGGGTGGGGTGTGCTGAACTACATGCATGAGGGATGTTTGAATTCTGCATAAGTATGCAGTGCTTTCTTTAGTGTTTTGCAGCAATATGAGCTTGCCCATATATCCAGTGAAATCAAACATAACTTGGCAGCAGAGGATGCATTAGAAAAAAATCTTCATCGGTCACTCTGATGGGCTGAGTTGTAAAAAAAAAAAAGTCATACTTGTTTTAATTTTATAAGTAGCCTACTTCATTCAGGGACATAGCATCCATTATAACGGCATATACATGACAATGAAAAGACTTAAATTATAGATTTTTTGACTCCCCATGCACAAGTCAGGTGAAACCAAGGAGTTCTAGGGTGAAGGTTCTACCTGTCAATCAACTGCACTAAAACAAGATTTTTAAACTTTGCCAGATATGTGCGGCTTCAAAATTAAATAAACGTCCGATTTTAAAATGCATATGCATGCCTGCACAAGTTCACTTAACTTGTTCAGTGAGCCTGATATCACAATAAAGTGTCACAGATGGGAAGCTCCCACATCTCTGAAGCTCTTATGCAGCTACTCTAAAATAATTGATAATTCTGCTCTAAACATTATGTTTGCACTTAGATTAAATGCAAGTAATTGGCGGAAATGATGCACAGCATTTTTCGTGCTTTCATATTGTTTTTATACTTTTTTGTGTTTTAATATTATGAACACCGCAATCTTGCAGGAACACACGAACATGATGACTAATGTATGCAGTCATTAACTCAAAAAGGCTCTCCTCGAAAGCCAAACATAATTGGTCAATTGACCCTTTGTTAAGCCTTGCCTTAAAAGCACGTCTGACCAATCCTGTCTTAGCAACTGTTGCTCTGCTGCCATTACTGTGACATGCGTTTGCTATTTTCCAATGACAGCCTATGGAAGGAAGGTGTGTTTGAGTAATAGTTGCCCAGAGAGGAGACCCGCCATGTTTTTCATTCTTTTTTAAAAAGTTTTTCAATTTTTTTATTTTTTTCTTCCAAATTTGGAATGCCTAATGTGCTCTAGGTTCTCATAGTGGCTTAGTGACTTTCCTCAATCCAGGTGGTGGAAGATGAATCTCAGTTGCCTCCGCATCTGAGACCTCAATCCACGCATCTTATCACATGGCTTGTTTTGCACGTTACAGCGGAGATGTAGCGCATGTGGTGACTTCACGTCATTCTCCGCAGCATCCACACACAACTCACCACGTGCCCCAACGAGAGCAGAACCACATTAAAGTGACCACGAGGAGGTTATCCCATGTGACTCTACCGGGCCAGTTTGGTTGCTTAGGAGACCTGATTAGAGTCACTCAGCACGCCCTGGTTTCGAACACATGACTCCAGGGGTGGTAGTCAGTGTCAGTGCTTGCTGAGCTACCTAGGCCCCCTTTTAAAATAATCTTTAAATAAATCTAGAGAACAGCATGTTATGAATATAATTGTGTCCGCCCTCATTCCCAAATTAACATATAACATCTGCAACGACGCCTACATTTGTACCAATGTAAATTAAAGCTATTAACTGAACGTTAATTAATTCATGCATTGATTCAAGTCATAGTAAATGTGATAGTAAATAAACAGTTCACAGCATCAAAATGAGTGTTTGATGAGACATCATAAACAGCTCTGTTAACTTATGCTAATGTTATTAGATGTGTAATTGCTATTAATTTTTTTTTTCTGTAGTGATTGTAGTAATTTTTTGCCTTGATTCTGATTCACAGTCTTCACAGTTTTAAATCAAATTACTGTGTAATTTAACAATTTCTTTTACAAAAACTTCAGATTAATATGCATTATACAGTCTCACTCTTAATACCAGCTCATGTAAAAATATTATCCATTCCGTTTGTTAATATTTTGCCAAAAACGGCATCATTTACAACAATCTGTTCTGCAGATATTAGCGAAGGGTCAATTGCCTTAGTTTTGATGGGTTGCTTATACACTGAAAAAAATAAATATGTACGTAGCATTTTTACATCCTGTTTTTATACATATATATATATATATATCATACACATACACACACACACCGATCAGCCACAACATTAAAACCACCTGCCTAATATTGTGTAGGTCCCCCTCGTGCCTCCAAAACTGCGCCAACCTGCATCTCAGTATAGCATTCTGAGATTATAATTTTCTTACAACAATTGTGCAGAGCGATTATCTGAGTTACTTTAGACTTTGTCAGTTCGAACCAGTCTGGCCAATCTCTGTTGACCTCTCATCAACAAGGCATTTCCATAAACAGAACTGCCGCTCACTGGATGTCTTTTGTTTTTGGCACCATTCGGAGTAAATTCTAAACTGTTGTGTTTGAAAATCCCAGGAAATCAGCAGTTACAGAAATACTCAAACCAGCCCATCTGGCACCAACAATCATCCATGCGATTTTCTAAGCATCCAATCGTGTGGCAGCATTGCAGTGCATACAATCATGCAGAAACGTGTCAGGAGCTTCAGTTAATGTTCACATCAACCATCAGAATTTGGAAAATATGTGATCTCAGTGATTTGGACCGTGGCATGTTTGTTGGTGCCGGACGGGCTGGTATGAAAGAGGTCAACAGAGAATGGCCAGACTGGTTCGAACTGATAAAGTCGTAACTTTACAATTAAAAAAACAAGTACAATTTGCGTGGGACTGGTTTCTCCCTGGGTTATTTTTCTCCATTTTCTTTAAAGCTGCTTTTAAATGATGTGTGTTCTAAAAGTGCTATTCAAATAAAAATGACTTGACATGGTGAGAAGAATATCATCTCAGAATGCTATCAGCTTTCGTGTCGACACAGTGCATGCACATATCCTACACTTAAGAAAAACTGATTTGATGGATGTACATACATTTTTCTTGTGTATGTCAAAAGTTGATGCACATTATTAAACGCATGCAAACACGAAGCATGGAAACATTCAATAGCACATGCAAACTCCCTGCACTTATATAATACTTATACATCCAAACTCAATATTCACGCTTATGAAACACTCAAATTCCAGTATTTTTTATATTTTATTTAAAGACAGCTTACTTGAAAATGATTCCACCGTCATCACCATGCTTCTCAAAATTACTTTGCTTGATTGTTCTTGCCAAGCATGTGGTTTGTGGAAAAATATGTTAAAATTTAAGTAAAGTTTTCTTAATTTTAACTAACAGTTGACACATCATAATTATGCATTCATTGTTTGAGTTCATGATATTACTTACATTTTTGTCGTGCACACATTAATGCATTTTAAGTGAAGCTAAAAATGTCAGAAATATGCAGGTATTTGAGAAAAAAACTCTTAGTATTTATATATTTTTTTTAGTGTACATTCCAACTGTACATTGAAATATCACACTCTACTCAACTTATGTTATTCAATGCTCTCTTCACTTGTCATTGAATTGTCTTCTTTTTTAAAAGGCTGACCTGACCTCTTGGCAGAGGTTTAAAGTGAACCCAGTAAGGCCTAAAAAATTACATGCATGAAAGCCAGACTGATTTGGCTGCCAGTGAGAACTTGCGATTCATTGGCTGATCAGAGACAGCTCCTTGAGTTTTTCTTCATAAATCAAAGACAAAACCAAAGTAAAGACATAACAGAAAGTGGCTTCACTCCACATGACTGGTCGGACCGGTTCATGACAAGCTGCTAAGGTGGTTTGATTGACAAGTTGAAACATATACCCCTTTCAGACGATTCTGTAGAATTCTTAGGCTCATCTTTTCAAACATGCTGTCCCATTTGATGTGTCAGAAGAGGATGCAAGGGTGTTTTTCTTTTATTTAATTTTCAAATGGTTTCCTTTTCATTGAAAAATGAATAAATAAGGAAATACTGGACAAACCCTACTAGAGTTTGGGTGTTTTTTTGCTAATTATTGCTATATGATTTTATATAACGGTCTCTCACTGATATTAAAATTGTACTCTCTCACTTGATTTTCCTGTCATCAAAAAAAGAAAATCATGGCTTAGTCATGTCAAGGAGTGGCTAAGATGACCAAAATCCTTTATCACAGTATGAGTAATTTTGTGTCATACTAATAGTGTCATTATATTGTCATCTTTGCTTTTGGAAATTCAACTCTAAATGTTTTTTATATTATATAACCATGTAGTAATGCCTACTTTTAAGATTCCAGTGACTTAAATTCATAACACATTTTTTTGATAGTCATTCGATTATCTACTTTTATTTGAAACTTGGACATAAAGATAAGATTATACAATCATTTGAAAACATCTGCTTATACGATATAGCAGAATATTTACCCATTGACCCAGCTCTGCTGTCACGGTATACACCATCATATCATCCTGCCTTAGTCATACCTTAATACAAAGAAGGAAACACAGCACATGGAGAGAAAATACTTTTTGAGATTCAAATCCAGCCTACTATCCAAATAAAGGGCCCAATAGTTGTGTGTGTTTCTGTCCCAATGCATGCTGTTGTGCTATTCTCATGAGAGCCCCGTTTACAGACCTTGAATATGTAGGTGTGCCTCCTTGGTTTCAATGGCATGCTTCACTTTCTTTCCTGTAAAAAAGCTCAGCAAAATATTCAGCTCAAGCCCTGCTTAACAGAGCTCTGCTGGCCTAGTTCCTCATCAGCATTAGCTTTATAGCATGTTGGGATTTACTGTCTCAGGATTGTTTCTCTGAGCCAAGCACTAATGAAAGTGTTTATTTCTAGTGCCAGGAGGGTCCATTATAAACCAGAAAAACCTACTACAGACACATGATTCCAAACTCCTGACCTACATCATTAATTGCAACTTACTGTAAAGCTGTAAACATAAGAGTTGAAAAGTATGGTAAATGTCAAGATTAACAAAGACACAGGTTAGATTATTTCTACTTCTAACAAGATTTTTGTAACGGGTAAAGGATGGGCAAGGAGGAGGTGGGAACTGGCTTAAAAGTCAGCAACATTTTAATGCAAAACTCAACCTAAAACAAACAAACATACCAAAATGTGGCCACGTGCGTGTCTTTCTCTCTAACTGGCTTCTCCGGCTCCCCTTTATCTCACTCTCCCGCTGATCAGCTGATTCAGCATGGGTGCACGGCCTGGCCACACCTTCCTCCTCGTCACACTCCCCCGCCTGATTCAGGATTTTGGGCGACACTGGACTGATTGACTTACCATCTCTGGAGGGGAGACGCTGCCCTTCTGGCCTCCTGGGAACCTGGGGAAGAGACGAGAGGAGGGTGTGGGGAGAAAGAAAGGGTGAGCGGGGGAGAGAGAGGGAAAAACTTGCTCACCGATTCCTGGACATGCTGTCGCCGGTCATCAACCATTCCTCCACCCCCTGCCAGACGACAGCTTGCTCATCACCTGGCAGACGGCAGCGAGCCCTCCGACCCCTGGTGGACAGAACAGCTCCTCCCCTTTTCAGCTGTTGCGGTTCCTTCAGCTCTCCCTGGCCGGCAGCAACCCCTGCATCCTCAGGCAGACAGCCGCAGCTGCTACCCTGGCAGATGGCAGTGCCGTGGACGCCGCAACAGCGCATCCCTCCCGATCTCGGCACTACCGTAACGGGTAAAGGATGGGCAAGGAGGAGGCAGGAACCAGTTGAACAGTCAACATATAGTTTTAATGCAAAACTCAACATAAAACAAACATAAACCATAAGACAAACAGAGACACACAATGCGATCACATGCGTCTCTCTCTCTCTCTCTCTCCAACTGGAATCTCTGGCTCCTCTTTATCTCACGCTAGGGGTTAGTATTGGCAAGGAATTCATGATACGATACGATGCGTATCGCGATACATGGATCACGATACGATACGTATTGCGATATTGCACCGTTCACTGAAAAAACAGAGCTGAAATACAAGTTACTGTGTATGCCTGGGTAGTCTTAATACATCACAATGATAAATTAAATACAACTGATAGTGTTGGAGTGGTCTCCTCTGACAAAACGTGTAGCTACCTTCATGGGCTTCATAGCAGTGACAACTTCAGCAGCTGTTATGTCTGACTCACTGAGGGTACAGATCTCCTGTCATCCTCACCTCAGCTGAGAGGAGGACAACATGGATGGCTGGCTGCTGTTCTAAGAAGTGGTGCAGCATGACATGAGCACTATTCCATCTGGTAACGATGTCAATGAGCAATTTGTGTAGAGGCAGATTTAGCAGCTTTTGTTTTTCACGCAGTACACAGCTGATTATTCTTCTCACACTTCCCAGCAATCGGGCGACTGGTTTTAGCTGAAAAATTTCAAATGTAGCAAACCAACTAGCTGCGCTGGTCATGTTTGATGCGTTGTCTGTAACTATAGCAGGGTCCTTGCATTTTATGTCCCATTCAGCTAATGCTCCTTTCAACATCTCGGCGATGTTACTGCCAGTCTGGCTCTCATGCATTGCCCTCGTCTGCAAAACATGAGAAATCAGTTCCCAGTCCTCACTGATGTGGTGCGCCGTGATCTTAACATAAGATTCAGTGGCTCTCGATGTCCAGCCATCGCACGTAAGGGCCACTCATTCTGCTGAGCCAAGAGATGTTTTTACTTCTTGCTTCACCTCTTCATACATCCTGGTCACAGCTACCTCAGTAATGTGTTTATTACTGCATAATAAATAGCGCGGCTCCATGATGTTAACAATGTACCTGAAGCCGGTGTTTTCAACGACACTATAGGGGCACAAATCATGACAAATTAAATGCAACAGCTTGAGCTGAGGTAGTAGTTTGTTAGTGGTGTTATCAAGGCTGCTGCATGGCGTCTGACAAGGTGCGCTCGCAAGTTGGTTGTGTTACCTGAATATTTTACAGCAGCATAACAAAGCTTGCATATTACATTGGTATTATCCAAGTCCATACTCCCAGGTTTGTTTTTAAAAGCGAAGTGCACCCACACACAAGCTTTATATTTTGAAGGGGCCGCTGCAATTTTGTCAGCTGCGTCTGCCATGCTGCTTCCAGCTTTTCACTCTACCGAAAATGACACCCGGCAATTATTGGCAGCTAGCTGTACTGCGACTTCAACAGGAACAGAGCTTGTAGTTCACACAGTTTAAAAAAAAAAAAATTATTATTTTTTTTTTTTAGCTGGAAATCGATGTAGTGTATTGCGAAAATAAATATCGCAATATATTGCCAAATTTTTAGCACAGCCTATCTCACGCTCCCTCTGATCTGTGCACCCTCACAGCCCGGCCAAGCCCTCCTCTTCATCACAATTCTCCTACTCTCACGTGTGTGTAATATTTAGTTGTACTCCATCTTTATTTTAAAACCACAGTATGAATACGTACAATTTAAAAGTGGGTTTTCAGTAATTCGTCATTTTAAAATGTCATTTAAACGCTTTAGGTTTTTGGGGGAAAGTCGGATTAACAGATCTAAATAATGTGATACTAGCTCTGCTTCATACATCATGTAAACACATTAATCGGACTGCAATATCCTGAGAGTTGTGCACATGCTCCGAAAGACAGGTGATGTGTGATGTGCAGGGACTGAGAGATGAAGACTGTAGCATGCCTATGCAAAGACCCACAGTAGCTTGATTATTCTGTAACTGTGCATGTAGGTTTACTGACTGGCGCATACCAGTCTTATAGGTTCTGGTTACATAGGCTTGGTGGTTTTCTCTCTGTCTCTGGGCTGTGTGTTTCCACAGACTAACTTTCCACAAAAGAGTACAAAGAGTATTTATCCTCTAAATAAAACAAACAAAACCAATCACTTATTTATAATTGAGTGTGAGAAAAAGAATATTCCCATTGGAGCAGTGTTATCACCTGCATTTCCAGTGCAGAACAAGGTCTTTCAGTAGTTTCAAACAATGCAGCATTCTCCATTGCACCTGGCTACCGTGTGTGTGTCACTCTCAGGACAGAGCAACATTCTTTCATGTGATGCTTCCTCCCATCAATGTGGCTGGTCCAACTTCTTTTAAAGAATGCCTACTTTATGTATTGTAAAAGCAATTTTTCATGAAACCACCTCAGAGCTACTCTGTAATCTCTCTTCTAGACCAGGTCAGATCAGACTGCTGAAATATTTGGTCAGCTTTGGGCTAATGGCCAAGACAAATATGCATATTTTGCGTATGTGTAATGTATCAAAATTTGATAAAGAGTACAAAATGTAATAAACTTACCCAGTATGACCTTTCTGACTGCAGATTTATACAAATGCATTAAGACTAATCAGCCTGTGATTGTATAATCATCCTTTACTCTGATAACGTTTGCTTCAGTCTTGGAGCTGTGTGCAACTTAAAGCTGAAGAATGTAACTTTTTCGGCGTTAAAACACTTTTTTCTATCTCCCAACTTAATATGCAGAGAGCCGTTTATAGGTTAATTTTATTGAAAACTGTTAACACTGTCTCTGTGGTGCTATGAAAATTTCAAAGTTTAGTCAACAAAAGTTTGTTTAAAGCGACCTGTCTCAAGAGACAACAACATTGACTTGTCCAATGGTGTAAGTTGTGGGGCAGGGACTATCTGTTTGTTTGATCAACGACAGATTGAATACATTTAGTTTTGCTTGTCCATTTTGTGGCACTTGTGCCACAGAAATTACATCATCTACATAAGATTTTTATGGTATGATAACCATCTCAGAAATATAATGGTTTCACGGTATATGGTATTACATAATAATAATAATAATAATAATAATAATAATAATAATAATAATTATCAGTTACAATGACCCTAAAAGGAATGACAACAAGTTGTTTTTTTTGTTTTTTTGTTGAACAAATGCTTAATTTTTCTTTTAATGGAAGTAAAATAAATATAATAAATAAGAAAGCTGTATATCTCCAGTTTGAACAAATAATAATAATAAGTAGGAACAAAGTAGCGCAGCTAGACTCCTGTCAGTACCTTTAACTCACACACACACACACACACACACGTTGGCCCCTGGATATCCGTCCTCGAGGACAAACCTAGTTATTTTTGGCGGGGTATGGAGATTGTGATATCAGCCTTGCTTCTCTCTGACAGTTTCTCCACTGCATTTTGTGTTTGTGGCGCATGTAGACTAGTCTGACAGGTGGTCGAGGAGGTAACGAGATTTGCATGCACATCTGAGATTCTCCATCCGTTTGCATTTTATTTTTTCCTCAATACCGTAATTAAGCAAATGTACATGGTATGATAACTGTCAATTTTCATTCCATGGTATACCGTGAAACCAGTATACCGCTGCAACCCTACTTCAGCTTTAAGGGGCATTTTATTTATGTTAGTTTATGTTATGTTACTGTGTGTTTCATATCTGTTTCACACAGGGAGTATGAGGTCTGACCTCCCAGATTTATCCTTTAATTAAGAATTTGTAACTAATTCTGTCTTGCTGAAAGACTTCTGTATCCTCATCTTTGTCATTCTAACAGTAGATTTCCAGAGATTTTCAGCATTTAATCGATCATAATGTCTTTCTTCCATTTTTCCAGAGAATCATCCAGCATCCCACTCATACCTCTGGGTCTGAAGGAGACAAAGGACGTGGATTTCACTGTTCCTCTCAAGGTCTGTTTCTTTCTTAACAGAAAATACCCCCCCCCCCCCCCCCCCCCCCCCCAATGTTTACCTCATATGACCTTAATTATCAGGCATTCGGTCAGTGACTTTTATGATTTTATGAGTTCTTCATAGTTTCTTTGTGAAAATAACTTAATTAACAAGGAAGCCAAAGACTAAAGAAAACTTTAATTGTGGTTTTGAAAGTGTACAGTGATATTTGCCGCATGTCATTTTATCTCGTGAAGTGGTGAGTGCTGCAATGTTTGTTGAGGTGTGCAAGGGTATGGGATCAATTAGTTGGTTTTGGTTTGCTTCCAACCTGTTATTTAGCCAGAGTGTAATAACATGCTGTCATAGATTCACCTGCATGGCATGTCATTGTTACTTCTGACGTTACTTCTCATTACCGACAAGTTTAACAAGGAGAACAGACCTGCAAGTACGTGACTGTGATGGGCTGTTGTATTTGTTTTGACGTAAGGAATGAATGAAATATGAAATTGCTATTTTCAACAGGACTTTATTCTGGAACACTACAGTGAAGACGGCTCAAACTTTCAGGATCAGATAGATGATCTGATGGACTTGAGACAGGTAAAGTATCACTTCTGTCTCTGTGTTTGTATGTATATACGCACCCCATCATGTTTTTATTACTGGCTTGTGAGAAGCTTCATAGTCAATAATAATAAAAAATACCAGTGTAATCAGTCAAAAAAAAGGAATAGTTCAGTCACAATTTACTTGCCCTCTTGTCATTCCAAACCTGTATATCTTTATTTATTTTGTGGAACACAAAAGGAGATGTCTTAGTGAATATCAAGTTCTATCTAATCAATACAATGGCAGTGGTATAAAAGTACCCAAAAGTATCATAAAAGTAGTAGAGTAGTAGACTTGTGTATCATATTCTTTTTGTCATGATAATTTTTATTAAAGAGAGCACATCAGTATATGTGTACACATATTTACCTTGATATTTTCCATTTCCCCCCGCTCTATGAAAGTGTCAAGTTCTTTACTAAGACTCACAATAAATGAACACTTAACAACCACCACCCAGCACTCCCCATCCCCCCCAAACCTGGAGTGCCTTTTCAGAAAAACAAAAGCAAACATCTACAGAGTACATACAATATACATGCATAAATACACTACCGGTCAAACGTTTTTGAAACACTTACTCATTCTTTATTATCATCAAAACTATGGAATAACATAAATTGAACTGTGGGAATTATGTTGTGACTAAACAAAATAAATAATAAATCAAAACTATGTTATATTTTAGCCTCTTCAAAGTAGTCACCCTTTGCCTAGAATTTGCAGACATGTACTCTTGACATTTTCTCAACCAAATTCTTGGGGTATCACCCTGAATTTCGAAGACTTGTAATATGGCACATGGAAAAAGTTGCATGGACTACTACCTTTTTTGAGCTTTAAAGTGAGATTCTATCCACTGCTATTTTATTGAAAAGACAGACTGAGATATTCATTAAAACAGGCCCTTTTGTTTTCAACATAAGTCATATGAGTTTTGATCCTTATGATAGAATTTTCATTTTTGAGACAAAAAAATTAAAAATAGATAAGTACAAATACATAAGGCTTGACCAATAAGAACTGTCTTGTTGAATATCCTGAAGTAAGTGTGGTGGGTGTGTTTGTGTGTTTCAGGCCTGTCGGACCCCCAGTCGTAATGCTTCTGGTGTAGAACTGCTTGCTAGCTACTTCAGTCAACTTGCCTTCTTGGAGAGTCGATTCTTCTCCCCTACGCGTCAGATCGGCATTTTCTTCACATGGTAGGTCAGATTTTCTTTCCCATAAAGACTTGGAAATTGTGATCCACTGACTTATTACATCAAGGTTGGAGTATTGCAACTCATTGTACATTGGTCTGCCCCAAACTGCGTTATCCCGCTTTCAGCTAGTTCAAAATGCGGCAGCTAGGCTTTTAACAGGGTCAAGAAACAGGGATCACATTTCAGCATCTCTACTCTGGCTTCCAGTGAAATTCAGGGTCGATTTTAAAATTCTGATTTATGTATACAAGGCACTATCTGGTCTTGCGCCCCAATATATCAGTGACCTTCTACACACTTACTCCCCCACCAGACTACTTGGGTTTTGTGATCGACTTTTATTAAGGGTTCCTCTTTGTCCCTGAGGGTGACCGTGCCTTTTTTGTGATGGGTCCATGTGAGGTCAGCTTCATCATTAGCCATTTTTAACTCTTCTTTAAAAAATTATCTTTATAAACGAAAGTTGACTTGACTATACCAGCAGAAACATTTTAGTCAAGGACTATTATACAGCTGTATCGGCTGTAAACATTGTGACTCGTTAAGAGGAAATGCGCAACTGGCCTGACATGGCTGTCAGGCTCCCTTTGTTGTATCTATGTTTATAGATCAGGTTTCGTCGTCATTTATACCCTAGAGACAAAGAGACACGCCAGGATAAATAAAGAACAAGAGTCATCCTAATACACGCCAGATATGATTAACTGAATTATTCATAAAGCTGTACAATTCACACGAGAATGAAACCGCATTGCATTGTAGCCAAACTAATAATAAGCCTCTGCTGTGTTTTTCTAAATGAGTGAGTTAAATACTTTATGTATGTGTCTCTCCGCAGGTATGACTCCTTTACCGGTGTGCCTGTGTGTCAGCAGAACATCTCTCTGGAGAAAGCCAGTGTGCTCTTCAACATGGCAGCTCTCTACTCACAGATCGGCACCCGTGCCAACAGACAGACACAAGCAGGACTCCAGGACGCCATTTCTGCATTCCAGAAATCTGCAGGTGAGCAATTTCTGATGTGCATGGACATATCTTGCCTACAACAAGCCCCAAAGGAGGAAAAATACACAGACACACACACACACACAAACGCACTGGGCAAAGTCACTTGGAATCAAATACTAAATCACATCTTTTAAACGTGCTGCCCGGCATTCGCAAAATCACATAAGTGAACTCTGTTTTATTTGCATATAGCGCAGGAATTGAAGATTGAAGACTTTGTGATAGTTTGCCCAACAATTCTGTTATTATTTACTTTTTACATATTTATAATATGTCGTTTCATGCACTTATGACATTTCTCCTCCTGTGGAAAACAAAAGTAGTGCCTCAGTCCCTGTTCACTTTGTATATGCCTTAACATTCTTTAAAATTTGTTCTCTGGTGTTCCACAGAAGAAAGTCAGTCATTATGGGATTGTACTTACAAGAAAGGGTAAATTAGGACACAATTTTTGTTTTGGGGTAAACTGGCCCTTTAACTTCAGTGAGTCTGATGTAAGGAAAGTGTCAGAAACTGGTTGTGATGAAGGTTTTCAATGAAGAATGGTCACAGCCCAATTGCTGGAATTGTTTTCCTCTGTTTTCATGAGGCAGGAGTTTCACGGCAGGGTTCTGGTTGTGTTTAAACAAGGTAGAGTAAGAGGGAGTAATATAAGCATCAGAACAAAGAATGTAACGGTGGCGTAACTCTTCCCTTTTAAAAGCAGATCTGTCACAGGCTCATGGGAACTCAGTGGCTTGTGTCGATTTTGAACCTTCTTAAAATAACAGCAACAAAAAGAGAGATTTGACAGGCTTTTCTTAAGCTCACAGTGCTATCAAAACAGCCAACCCCATTGTCTTTCATCACAGACAATGTTTTGTGTATGTCCACTGGAAAGAAGGCCCAAACTGGGTCTGTTGACTGTTCTCTGATTTGTTGTTATGATTATGACAAAGATAGATAATTAATTGACACAATCGTTTTTGTTTTTTTAAATAAAAAAAAATAAATGAATATAAATAAATAAATAAATAAATAAATAAATAAAATGGAGAAAATGCCAAAGCTATTTTACATAAGCCAAATTCTGTTTCTTATGTTTCTTTTTTTTCTTTTCAGTCCACAAACAGGTCACATTCTGTAGTGGAAGGCAAAGGAAAGAGTGCCTATACTCTATTCATATTCACTCTAATCCTGAATTTCTTTACTTTGTTTGTGTATGTTTTGCTGCAGGTGTGCTACACCACCTAAAGGAGACGTTCACACACACTCCCAGTTATGATATGAGTCCTGCTATGCTGAGCATGCTGATTCAGCTGATGCTTGCACAGGGGCAGGAGTGTCTGTTTGAGCTAATCGCTCTGCCAGGAATCCGAAATGAATTCTTCAGCCTGCTCAAAATGGCCCAAGAGGCTTCCAAGGTACTGGGCTCAAAACACATTAAAACGTATTCTGACTAAGTACTTCAGTTCATTATAATTATTTGGTGTACTTGGTGTAAGTGTAAACAAAACGCAACAACAGCTGCATTTTGCGTTGAATGTTTTCTGGTCTTTTTGGACAGTGAAAACATGAAGTCACATCAAGTGGTCATGTCTTTCGTTGTAATTCAACCTTAGGTGTCAGTACAAGTGCTAGTTTTAATATAAAAATACATTGCCATCAGTATGTTGGTCGGTTTCAAAACTCCACCTACAGTTACACCACTGTCCGTTGTTTAAGTGGTTGTGACATTTAGTCCTTTCAATTCTCAGGTGGGAGAGAACTACAATCAAGTGCTCCAGTCCATGATCCAGACCCCCGTTAAGAACAACGTGCCCTTTTTCTGGACCACCATGTCCCAGCTGAAGATCAATCACTACAACTCTCTTGCCCACTACTTTGTCTCCACTGCTCTGTTGGACCATCAGTGTAAGTCAAGCAGCCAGTCACAGTGCTTATGCAGTGCTGTGAAAAAGTACTTGCCCCCATCCTGATTTCGTCTGATTTTGTGTATATCCCGTACTAAATTCTTTCAAAAATTCAAACAAAATCTAACATAAAACAAAGGAAATCTGAGTAAACACAAAATACAGTTTTTAATGATAATGTTATTTATTGAAGCAAAAAAGTCAACCAATACCAACTGGCCCTGTGTGAAAAAGTATTTGCCTTTGTTTTATGTTATATTTAGTTTTAAGATCTAAAACAATTTTGTATGAAAAATACACAAAAATAGAAGAAATCAGGAGATCTCAGCATTGTATAAGGCCATGAAACGGTAGAGGTCTCTTGGTCATCTTCAATGGCTGACAGCCCATTTTAAAGGTTACCGTTGTGACTCATTCATATTAACGGTTTCCTTTTCCTTTGTAGACAAAAAAAAGGATTCAGATATCAGCACTTTAATTGACTTTTATGCTGAGGAGATTTTTAGGTTGTAGGGAGAGAGATTGAGACAGACAGTTGAATGGCAGAGAGGTTTCAGTATCTCGGTCTACATTTGACAGTGCTGTGAGACCATGCCAGAACAAATGGGATTATGTAACATTCTCGTTGTTATTCAAACAGACAACCCACCCCCCCCCCCCCCCCCCCCCCGGTCCGTTGACCAAGTTAATACACAAAAGGATTTGTAAATGCCATAACATTTAGATGCCATTAGTGGAAGCAGCTGAAATGTGCAGTAATTTAGATACATGAATTCTTGTTTGCAAAACAATTTAATACAAGCAGTGTGTAAATATAGATAAAAATGTGTGTGCAGTAACCCCCAGTGATGATGAGGACAAGCAGGAGAAGGCTCTGTCGCAGATATATGACACTATGCCTGAGGGACGTTCCCCACTTTACATCCTGAAGAATAAGGAGGAGAGACGGAGGATAGGTGAGAGGCAAATACTGTACATACAGACCTCTCAAACATGGCATAACTTATTTAAATCAAGACCTATTGTACTTAATAGACCCTTTATATCTCATAGAACTATTGGGATTATTTCACTTAAACACACTAAACTGACATTTTCCTGTCTGTGTGCTCAGGCAAAGCTCACCTGCAGCGTGTCATCATGGGACATGAAGAGGCGATCCGCATGCATGCTCTCTGTCAACACCTGCAAAAACTGGACATCCTGAAGGACATTCTGCAAGCCAGCCACAAACGTTCTCTTGCCAAGTTTGAACAAAATGTCAAGGAAGACGAGTTCATAGACTACATGGTTGCACCAGATATCATCTGTAAGTCAGGGAGGGAGAGAGAATGAATAAAACATACAGCATAACATTCTGGCTGATGAATGTCATGATGCTGCATAATGTTAATGATGTATGATTCACTTTGTCACTTAGTTACAAATGGTCATATGCTCTTAAGTATTAAAGTCTACAATCTAATCATCCTGACCAGCGATTAGAGGACAGAGCTAATTATAATGGATCATTATGTAAACATTGATAATTCAGCTATATAGGATGTGCTTTTTTTAAATCAAGACAAAGTAATCTACAGTGGCCCCAAAAAGTATTGAGACACATGAAAATGAACAAATGTCTATGTTATACAGTATATCAAATTAAGTGGTGTTTATCTTAGAGTAATACATTTTTCAAGCAAAACATAAAAAGAAGTTTGTTAGGTTTATGATTATAAAACAACAATTACATCACTCGATATTAGGACAAAGTATTTATGGTTGTCAAACTTTGTGTAACATATCCATAGTAATACACCTACACCTTGTGAACTGGGTGGAACTGAATTAATACATTCACTAAAAATAACCTGGGCGAAAGTAATTGGAAAATGTGGTTCAGTGAAGTCAAGTTAATTCTGAGAAATGCTCTAGTATTTTTTGTTTGCAGATATTTTTGTAATCTAATAAAATTAAATTCATATATTAAGTGTGACTTAATGTCCAAATGTTTCCAAATACTCTTTGGGGCCACTGCATTTGCAACAGTGAGTTTGTTATCACTAAAGCATTGCCATTTAAAAGTATACGTAGTCTGAATAAAATCATGCTTACAGGGTAACCTTCTCGGAACAGGACTTGCTTCTAACAGCAGAGATCAACTGTGGTTATGTAAGTTCTATTGACATAGTACACACGGAGTAACATAAATTTTTCCTCCTGCTTTGTTAGCTAAAACAGAAAAGAAAGCAGAGATGGAGATTCCTGCTGCCACCAAGGTGAAAGTCACAGACTTATTCCAGCGGCTGGTATGTGGGCTACTAATATTACTCAGAAACACAATTTACTTTATGAGCTCTTTTCACAGCACAATAATGCTCTTGCAGGGTTGCAATCATCTTAGACATCATGTAAAACTTGAGTATACTGTGAGCATCTGTGCTATTGAACAGACCAATGGTGATTGACCTGTACACACTGGCCAAACAGACTACAACCCCAACAATCCAATTTTTCTTTTCTTTTTGTTGTAAAAGAAAAACCAAAATCCTTCAACCAGTTGGGTATGGACAGAAAGCTTGCATTTAGAATTTTTGTAGTTTGCTCGGTCAGTGTGTAGATTATGATGATGCTTTTACAGTACTAATATGAATAACCTGGTTGAAACAAGATATATGTATATTTGAAATAAGCCTTCTGAGTGGTGCTTGCTAAATGTTCCTTCTTATAATCTTTATACTCCTTATTTGAACAAACCCTTAACCCTTCAAGTACAACCCTGTTGAGCTGAACTTTTGCTTGTTGAGCTGAACAGTTTGTGCTATTACTTTTCAAAGTTTTATGAGCTCTCTTCACAGCACTTTGAACATCAAAGGAGGTGCCTGAGCCATATCTATCTATCATGGAGGCTTGAGGGAGGGCTCTTTTGACTTAGACCAGAAGGGAAATTAACCAGAACACACTACAAACCACATAACAGTGTACAGGGGTGGACTGGGAACAGAATATTTGTCCCACTTGTGTTTTGCGGCCCCCTTCAGCATATCGCAACCCCCTTCGCCATGTCATGGCCTTGTTTCATGGCTCTGTTTCGTGGCCCCGTTTTGCGGCCGGCCCACTGGGAAAAATGCCAGTCCGCCTCTGACAGTGTATTAAAACCACTCAGATACACCTTACCAACCACATAGCAACACCCTGGCAACCACCCGCAACATCCTAGCATTGTGTATAGCATCCTAGCAAATGTAAATGTTTTACATTTTTTGTTTTTTTTAAATGTTACTTTATTTTTTTTATTCTGAGTTGTCTCATATACGTCACAGTGTAAAGACTCTAATAGTAGAAACTTTTTGTCCCGCTTGTTTGCATTCACTGAAAACATTCACTTGTGTTTACATTAATTATCCGTGTGAAGACGCAATAGGCTGACAGCACTATTTAGCATTGTCAGAACTACTGTATAAACGGCATCGAACATGAATTTTAACCACGATTGTTCTTGGAAATATCGATAAACATCACAAGAATTCTTCAAGGAAGAATTCTTCAAAGATGACTCCCTGCACAATTCACAAATAAGAATTTCTATGCATGCATTTATTAATCTTACCTGAATGCCACAGAGTTTTTATAACAGAGCCCATCTGTCTGTCATGTAACTTTGACCACGTTTATTTCCACATCACGAGTAAGGTTTTTATCCTGGTTAAACCTTTACCTATACGAGGAGAATCAGTTACAAGTGTTTAGACATGGTCAATGTCCAGATAATGGATATGTATTGGATTTAAAAATGTACTTCCACATTTGATCTGCAATAGATTTTTGCACTTAGACTCTTTGCACTTTACCAGAATTTTAGAAATCTAAAGCTGGTGTACAGAACTGGGCAAACATTCTACAACCACAGTGACGTGTATTCCATTGCCTCCGGCTGTGGGGAGCAGGGTAATTCAGGTGAAGTAGGCAGAATTTATGATGTGGTTAGTTTTATGGAGGCTTATGTTTGAGTTTGACCACTTTCAGATGTCTGAGTGACCTTCAGAGAGTTTAAGGAACTACTGCTGTGATCCTGCAGTGGTTGCCATGGACAACCTAAATGACCATTCACTTGAAATGACCATTTCCATACTACATGGAGTGTTAAACTTAACATAGAAATAAGCCTTGCAGGTTATTCATTAAATGTGATGACCTTGCTGACGCAAGGAACAACCTTATGCTGCTTATGCAACAGTATAATCTCTTCAAATTGAAAAGGTTCACCCAGAATGAAAATTCTGTCAACATTTACTCACCTTCATGCCATTCCAAACCCATTTAACTTTCTTACGTCCATGAAACACAAAATAAAATGTTAGGCAGAATGTTTGCCTCAGTCACCATATATCTAAATACGAATATAAAATATAAATTATTTTTTGAGTGAACTATCCCTTTAGCATAACCAGATGTCAACCCAGAACATAGATATTAAATAAACCTTCCTCACCATATAATCATTTACTGCATGAAGTCAGTGTGCAAGTAAGCCAAATGTTTGGATTGTGAGCAGTACTAGTTTTATAGCTAAGGACAGCCAGGGTGGCAAGTTAAAAACACACCCTGTGTTTTCAGTTAAAAAAACATCTTTGAAATGGGTGAACTACACATTTCTGTGCTGTTGTGATTGTGTTGTGATTGTGTTGTGCAGGGCCCTTTGTCTGTTTTCTCAGCAAAGCAGAGATGGACGGCCCCACGCAACATCAGGCTGAAACTGCAGGACAGAGATCTCGGATTCACTCTGAAGGGAGATGCACCCGTTCAGATACAGTCACTCGATCCACTTTGTCCCGCTGCGGTGAGTATTCACACACACACACACAATAATGTTGGCCCATCCTCCTTTAACCATCATGTTCTGTTTGGGGTCTCAGAGAATCCTGGGCCATTTTATTGCTTCAAAACATACTTGACATTGTAATATTAGGTTGATACTTCGTGTTTTTATTACTAATTTTAAACAAAATATCTTGAGAACATCATCCATTAAAAAGATTTACATTACTTTTGTTTGGGGTGTTTTTGCTTAGTGGATCCCAAAAATAATCTTTGATAAAATCGGTACCAGTTACATTGCTGAAACGTGCATGTCTGCTTTGTGGTAAAACAAAGGGTTAAAGGTTCAGTTAAATCTGTGTAGTGGGTTTTTCATGAGGCCAGTGAAACCTTCAGAAAGTATAGAAAAGAAAAATAAGAGATTCATTTCAAATTGACTTCTATTTAGTCATACAACATTTACACAATCTCAGCAGAACATGAGGGTTATGATCAAGCCTGTGTAATGGAGTTCAGGATGGGCAAGGATGAAGTGGGAACCGGCAGAACATTCAACATAATTTGAATGACATAAATCAGCTTAAATAATCATAAAAACATAGACACACACACAGCGGCCGTGTGTCTCTCTCTTTCGAGCTGGCACCTCCAGCTCGTGTATATATATATCCCCCTCCCAGGCTGATTACGACAATTCAGCGCCAGTATGCATCCTCACGGCCCGGCCACACCCTCCTCCTCGTCACAGCCGGAGTTATAAACTTATCCCTCTTCCTCTGTTTCTTTGGAAATAAACTATTAATACAGAGTAGCCTAAATGAGAATGAACAGACAGAAACTAATAACTCATTACATTTATAAAAAGAGATAATATCTTGTTTCAATTTATCCTCTTTTTTTAAACATGCCCCTCAAGCTGAGCAGAGACTATTTAATCTTTGACCACAGCAGTTGAATGAACATGGAAACACACAAACATCCATGTCCTCACTGCACCTGTTTTTGACCATATCAGTCTCGAGCTGTCTCAAGCAGCTGTGTTCTCTCCCACAAATAACTTACCTCATTTTGTTGGAATACATGAACAAGCCCTCTCAGAATTGATCTCTATGGTAACAGCAGTGTGGTTGTGCCGATAAACTCATACCATGAATATTTGAAGTGTCAGACAAAGCGCTACTCTTGTTGGACTTGATTTACTTCTCTGTGACCTTTTCTCTTTTTTCCCCTGTTTCTTTTCTTTTCTCTGTCTCTTCATCACCAGGCTGAGGGACTGAAAGAGGGAGATTACCTTGTTGCTGTTGGCGATACAGATTGTAAATGGATGGGAGTGAGTGATGTGATGAAGCTTTTGAAGGATGTGGATGAGGAGGGCATCAACATTAGAGTTGTCAGCATGATGGACAGCAGCAGCCAGCCAATGGTAACTTCTGTTTGCCTACCATTCTCGAATTGGCTGATTAGTAGATCAGGGCAATATTTCTAAAATATATTTTTGTAATATTTTTGAGCCTTTTGACAATGTTCAATATGCATGAAATATCTCGATATATGCATTTAGTTAAGTACACAGGGACTTCTATGTATTATTAAGAGCTATGCCAAAATCAAACAATTGAATCAGTGTTTTGAACCAATTCATGGAAAAGAACTTTTGAAAATGAAGGTTTAAATCTGAGACCCAATTGAAATATCTTAACATTCCCATACCCACGTGTCATGACTTGAGTGGCCCTAAACTGGTTTACTGTCACCAGTCTTAAAGATGTAGTTCATCTAAAAATGAAAATTCTCTCATCATTTACTCACCCTTATGCCATCCCAGATGGGTATGACTTTTTTTCATCTTCTGAACTCAAATGAAGATTTTTAGAAGAATATTTTAGCTCTATATATATATTATATTTTAGTCAGAAGTTTACATACACTTAGGTTGAATTCATTAAAACCAATTTTTTTTAACCACTCCACAGATTTCATATTAGCAAACTATAGTTTGGCAAGTCGTTTAGGACATCTGCTTTTTGTATGACAGCGGTCATTTTTCCAACAATTGTTTACAGACAGATTTTCACTTTTAATTGCCTATATTAATATTCCAGTGGGTCAGAAGTTTACATACACTTAGTTAACTGTGCCTTTAAGCAGCTTGGAAAATTCCAGAAAATTATGTCAAGCCTTTAGCAAATTAGCTTCTGATAGGCTAATTGGAGTCAATTGGAAGTGTACCTGTGGATGTATTTTAAGGCCTACTTTCAAATTCAGTGCCTCTTTGCTTAACATCATAGGAAAATAAAACAAAATCAGCCAAGACGTCAGAAAAAAAATTATGTGGACCTCCACAAGTCTTTGTTCATCCTTGGGAGTCATTTACAAATGCCTGAAGGTAGCACATTCATCTGTACATGTATAAATACCATCGTACCACGTAGCCATCATACCAATCAAGATACGCATTCTGTCTCCTAGAAATGAATGTAGTTTGGTGTGAAAAGTGCAAATCAGTCCCAGATCAACAGCAAAAAGCCTTGTGAAGATGCTGGAGGAAACCAGTAGACAAGTATCTATATCCACGAGCCTATATCAACATAACCTGAAAGGTTAACCTGAAACCGCAATAAAAAGCCAGACTACAGTTTGCAAGTGCACATGGGAAAAAAGATCTTACTTTTCTGAGAAATGTCCTCTGTTCTGAATTAAACAAATATTTAACTGTTTGGCCATAATAACCATCGTTATATTTGGAGGAAAAAGGGTGAGGCTTGCAAGCCGAAGAACACCAGCCCACCCGTGAAGCATGTATGTCATCATGTTGTGGGGGTGCCTTGCTTCAGGATGGACTGGTGCACTTCACAAAATGGATGGCATCACGAGGAAGGAAAATTATGTGGATATAATGAAACAACATCTCAAGACATTAGTCATGAAATTAAAGATCGTCACAAATGGGTCTTGCAAATGGACAATGACCTCAAGCATACATCCAGACTTGTGGCAAAATGGCTTAAGGACAATAAAGTCAAGGTGTGTGGATATTGGAGTGGCCATCACAAAGACCTGACCTCAATCCGACAGAAGTTTTGGGCATATCTGAATAAACATGTGCTTGCAAGGAGGTCTACAAACCTGTTTCTGTTACACCAGTTCTGTCTGGAGGAATGGGCCAAAATTCCAGCAACTTATTGTGAGAAGCTTGTGGAAGGCTACTCAAAAAGTTTGACCCAAGTTAAACGATTTAAAGGCAGTGCTACCAAATACTAATAAAGTGTATGTAAACTTCTGACCCACTGGGAATGTGATGAAAGAAATAAAAGCTGAAATAATTCATTATCGCTACTATTATTCTGGCATTTAACATTCTTAAAATAGAGTAGTGATCCGAACTGACCTAAGACATGGAAAGTTTTCTGCAATTAAATTCTCAGGAAATGTGGAAAAACTGATTTTTAATGTATTTGGTTAAGGTGTATGTAAACTTCTGATTTCAATTGTAGGTCCATACAATGCAAGTGAATGGGTGCCAAAATTTTGAAGCTTCAAAAATTACATAAATCAGCATAAAAGTAATCCATACAACTCCAGGGGTTACGTCAATGTCTTCTGAAGTGATATAATGGGTGTGGCTGAGAAAAAGATCAATATTTTAGTCCTTATTTGTTATAAATTATTCTCCCTTGCCAGTAGGGGGCGATATGTGTGAAGAATGTGAATCACCAAAAACACAAGAAGAAGAATGTGAAAGTTAAAGTGTAGATTGACTGAGCAGGCAGGAGAATTCAGTCTCCACTTTAACGTTCACTTTCATCTTGTGTTTTTGGTGATTCATATTCTTCATGCATATCACCCCCCTACTGGCCAGGGAGAAGAATTTATAGCAAATAAAGACTTGAATATTGATCTGATTCTCACCCACACCTATCATATCACTTCTGAAGATATTGATTTATCCACTCGAGTTTAATGGATTACTTTTATGTGGCCTTTATGTGCTTTTTGGAGCATAACAATTTTGGTGCCTATTCACTTGCATTGTATGGACCTACAAAGCTGAAATATTCTTCTCAAAATCTTCGTTTGTGTTCTGCAGAAGAAAGAAAGTCATATCCGGGATGATGTGAGATTGAGTAAATGATGAGAGAATTTTCATTTTTGGGTGAACTATCCCTTTAAGGAACGGAATGGGAAAATAAAAAGGGCATTAAAATCATCGCAATATTCACAAAGTTTGTTCATTATAAGGCTAACAAAAACATGAATATAAAGTAAATATTGTAGATATCGTTCAAATTTTTTTAGGACTGAACACCCTTTCACCAATGAATTCCAGCCAATATTTAACGTTTTCAGAGCTGTCAGTCATTCAGGATTTGTAAGCTGTTTTTGGTGAGGTTGTTTTGATTTGATTTTGAGACCCGTGTCTGCATGTGAAATTGTATTTTCATACTTGATAGGATTAAGGGGTTTAGATGTTCTTTTGTGAATGTTTGTAGGTGTTGTGGTGAAACATGGACTAGTTTTTTCAGGCAACAGGATGGATTAAACTAACTAGTTAGTCATTGAAAATAGACAGTGTACTGTCAGGCAAATATATCATTAGAACTGTAAAACATTATAAGCTGATAATAAATTTATCCTAAACAAATTGTTCTTGAATCAATTAAAAACAATATATGTAATGTAACTAGGTCAGTGTGTCATGATCATATAACAGAAATGCATAATAGTAGCCAGACAATGATCTTAAGTCCCTGTGTATCTGTCACCCTTTTGTCACTGAAAACTAAGTTAGTGTGGGAAATTGAATATTTTGGAAACTTCAAAGGGGAGTATTTAAATTGAGCGTTCCTGGTTTGTATCTTCTGTTCAATTCTGATTAGTGTTGTAACCTCTCTCTCTTCATCCTTCAGCCCACCAAGAGTGCTACGTACTGTGGTGGTCTTCCCAAGACCTACTCCATGATTTGCCTGGCTCACAATGATGATGAGCAGAACCCAAAGGCTCGCAAGGTAGCAAAGAAACCGTCGTTCCTCAGTTGGGGTCTCAAGAACAAGCTGAAGAGTAGCAGCACATTGAGTTTACCCAACGCAGATTACAGCGGAGCCCTGCCCTGGAACAGACCATGCCCTACCTTACCTAGCTCCTATAAAGATAGTTCCCTCTACTAAACACACATACACATGTACGTAACTAGATCTGTACATACACTGATAGCACAAACGAAACCTATATTACAAAAAAAAAAGAAAAAAAAAGAGGGAGAGTAAATGAGAGTGGCTGAAATTAACTCCCGAAACCCAGTGTACATTTTGCACAGACCTATAAACAGTGTACCGGTAATCTTTTTTTATTTCTTCATTAGTGTGGTTGTCTATATAAATCTCATCTGTATATGAATGTTGAAAGATTGTGTTTTATTGAATCGGTAGACAAAACACGAAGTGTATGCTGCTCAAAATATTAAATTTTGTTTGTTTGTTTGTTTTATTATTCTTGTATTGAATGGTTTAAAGAATGATGATGTGTGATTGAAGGTTTTTTTATATTCTGCCTATTTCGAGGCTGTTGATACAAATCTGGTTGATTGACAGATGCTTTAGGGTGTAGAAACCCATTTTTTCTGCAATTGTACCTGCCTCTACTTCACTCTGCTGGAGGACATTATTTCCTTTGTCTGCACCTCACAGCAGACAGTCTGTGGCTTAAGATAGACCACCACAGAAGGTTTCTATGGTGATCTTGTGTCATTGAATGGAATTCTAATCCTGCGTCAATCACTGTAGAGCAACAGAATGTAAAAGAACGGTGAATAGTTTTTGGTCTTGGAATGTCAGAATAAGAAGTAATATTATTTTCGTGTATTTACTTACACTGAAGGGAAATACTATGATAGGACTCTTGCTATGCTTACCTTAAATGTATTGCCAAGTTCAAGCAAGAAGTATAGAAAATATCATAGCATTGAATTCAAATGCCATTTTTATTTAACTTTTGTTTTGTGTTTTTCCTAGCACTTAAGTGTTGGAATGTTTCACTGTCTACAAAGTAGATTTTTATACACATTTGATAATCAAATAATTTAAATGCAAAAATAAAGAGAAAAAATATATATATAAACTTATTCTTTTTAAGGACTGGAAGTATTCATTTTTGTATCGTAAAACTATGAGCCTGATGTATATAATCATGTGTATGGTATCTTTTCTGTGACTCTGTGTGCATTTCTTCACTTTATATGGTGTAGTTCAAAAGGTATATATAATATGGTGGGTTTTTTTTCTTCATTTATCTTGTATTATTTAACTTTGCATTGAACTGCCTCTCCATACCTCAGAGGCCTTTAGGATGCCTTACCAGAGTCAACACTGAAACAATCTTATACACTCCTTCATTGTAAATACTGTATTATGCCTTATGAATGTATCCTTACCATTTATGTTTTCGCAAGTGCCACATAATTACAATGGCAAACACCGTTCTGCAAGGATGTTGATATTTTTCAGTTACTTATTAACAATTCTTTTAAACTTAATGCACACAGTCCTTTTCTTTAGAGTTGAGCTGAATTCTGTATATATAAATTCAAACTTGATTACTAATGGAATAGTGAAACTGATTCCAGTTTTGTTTCACAACATTTTCCTGTGTTCTTGTGTTTCTAGTTTATGTGTGGATTAGCAGTGGGATAAGTCTGAGGAAATGTATGGCTTATGAGAAATTGTATGTTGCTGCCAACTTTTATGTTGAATATGTAAATCTAGATCTCAATAAAATAAGGGGTCAAAGCTGTGGCTATTTTTATTGTGTAAAATGTTACAGTGATTATTCATTTGTGGGGTTATGGAATGAAGTAGTCATATGTGTCTTCAGGATGTCAAATGCCATGATGTAATCTCTTGTTACTGGTTATACATACAGTGCATTTTCAAAGATTTCAAACAAACTTCTTTCACGTTGTCATTATGGGGTATTGTTTGTAGAATTTTGAGGAAAATAATGAATTTAATACATTTTGTAATAAGGCTGTAACATAACAAAATGTGGAAAAAGTGAAGTGCTGTGAATACTTTCCGGATGCACTGTAAACCAGCATTCTTTTCTAAGAATGCACTAAGATTTTTATCAGTAGTTTAAGCATCCTTATTTTTTCCTTGTAATTCCCCAAATTATGTTCTTTTAGACAGAAATCTCAGCAACACAATGGGGTTTGTGCGCAAATTAGATATTATTATGACGCATGACAATGGGAAGTTCTGTTAATTCATTAATCTCCAATCCACCTCTCCTCTGACAATTCTAAAATGCAATTCTCAAACCCAGATTGGGACCGAACTCAGTGTAAGAGACTGAGCGTAAAAATGCATTACTGCTGTAATGTAACAATTTATTGACCATGGCAACTTACACACTGTAAAAAAAAGAATCCTGTTGTTTTTACAAAATAAATCTGGCAGCTTTTAAAATGTAAACAACTTTACAGAACAACCTGTAATTTTTTGTTTAAAACTGTTGTTATTCACATGACCACGCTGGCGCTGTAAAAAAAAAATAAAAATAAAAAATGTCATAAACTTGACATTAGCCTTGTAAAATCTGATTTTTACTTTATAATGTATTTGTTAATCACTGTAAAAATGACAAGAGCACATGATGACATGAAGTTCTTCAATAGTGGCTCTTCCTGGAGCAATGACCAATAAACATGTAGAGACAGTGCTCAGTATCACTCACACAAACACTAAACACCATCAGGGTAACACATGTGAGATTTAAATAATGCAGTTAACATGAACTAAACTACATCAAATATAAAACAGAATAAACTGAATGTTAAAAATAGAAGTACATAACTATTCCCATAAAATATAATTAAATGTAATGGGTCATGCAGGAAATTCTGGGAATGCCCAATTACGTTTTCTTTACTGTCATTTTAACAATAATTTACTGTAAAAAGTACATGTACTCTCTTGTTAAAGATAATGTAAAAATGTACCATTAATTATACAGGAAAATCTTACTTTTTACATTAAAAAACTACAATAAAATTATTGTAAAAACTACTGTATTGTCTTAAAATATATGAAAACCTTTTACTGTATATTTTACAGTTAACATTTGTTAATTAATTAACATTTTATTTCTGTAGCATTTTTACAGAATTTTACTGTTAAAATTACAGACATTTTTTACAGTGCAGTTAAAATTAGAGAAAGAAATGTACAGACTCTTACAAAAGTATCAGAGTCGTTCGTGTTCTGCTTAGTGAGTATGTGAATCAGGGCAGTGAAAATGGTGTGGTGGAATAATGGATTTTAAATCACTCACAGACTGGGGAATTGTATGGTGTGGCTTGGTTGGGTTATTAAAGAGATTGCTTCCCAATGCCAGCTGTGATGTCAGAGCAGTTAAGTGAGCTTGTGAGAACCGAGATGTTTCTGCATCTTCCACAGTTGGAGAACAAATTATAAAAAAAAAAATACATCCACTCAGGACTTCCTCAACACTGGGGTCTATTCAAAAACAGTTTTACTTGAATAATTGACATGGCCCACATGAGTCTACTTTTAACCGGAACACTTTCCACCAGAATGATTTCTAACAGTATGGCTCACCCATTTTCTCCTCTTCAGCAGTCTTGTAGAAACGCTACCAGTATACATTTAACCCACTTACAAATCAAATTAGGATTTAGCACATAGAAATTAAATAGCTACAAGTATAACAAAAGTTTATTTTACTACACAGCCTTTTTCAAGTCAGTGTATTTGTATTAACACTGTGTCGCTGAAGATTAGATACTATGTATAGAAAGATTTCACCCAGTGGGATTAATAACTGTGTTAAACATAAACTAGATCACATACTGACCTCATTACAACTTTCAGTGCACATTCAGTTGATTTATGGAACAGTAATAATAATCAATTACAATACATTGATTATTATTACTGTTCTACAAACCAACTGATGAAAAATGTTTCTGGCTTTGATATATATATATATATATATATATATATATATATATATATATATATATATATATATATATTGAAGCCAGAAACATGGAAAATGGGTTTCTTTAAAACATTCATTAAAATCCATTTAATAAAGCAATGACAACTAATAGCAAGGCTAAAAATAAGGGTGGCCTGCTGGCCCTGGGGCCAGTCTGAGAAAGTTTCAGGACAGGCCTTTTTGTGGTGGGGCCAGTGAAAATGTTGACAGGGCAAGTAATCTGAACTACTGACCCGCTCAAACCAACAAATAAAAAAACAATTCTTGAAACTGGAGAGTCAACCTCTTTTTATTCTTAAAAATATTGTAGGCTACATATGGATTTCACGTGTAGTGGGAGAGACGTCCCTCTGCTGGACACTGAAAGTGTTGCACTCGATGCCACAACTCCGTTGCTAAGAGGATTAAAGGAGAACGCTGATTGGCTGAGCTAGCACAAGAGAACCAATCGAATGAGTCGTTATATTTCACGGTTTTTCATGGAAAGCGTCTTGTACGTGAAGTTGAGTTGAAGCTATTGAGATTTCTAGCACAAATTCTTTCTGTTAATAACAATAACGTTTAAAATTACTGTAGTGGTTAAAACATAGATACGATACACCAATTGTAATGAAATGCGCTGGTTTGACCCGCTCTCATAAGCTTTCATGTCAAATCTCTCACCGAAACGGGCAAGTTTGAAAAGCATCATGTCATCCAGATTCAACTTCAGTCTGAGGAGAAGAGAGAAGAGAGAATTTGTAAGTCTTTTATTCGTTTGTGCGTGAGGTGTAGTAACCAAACTCAATCGCTATTTATCCCTACTCGCTAACTTAACATTAGTTAAATATTGTGGTGAGCTAATGTAGCTGCTTGGTAAATCCCATGCCGTGTCACTAAGCGACAGAAAAGACATGCATGACATTAAGTGAATTAAATAGCTCAATATGTATTCATTTGAGTATTGTGATGTAGTTACTGTAATCCAATGTGTTGTTATGGTTGTTTAGAGGAATATAGCTCATGGCTTGGTCCCTGCTGCCACCATTGCCCCCAGACCTGCTGTCCCCCGCACTCCTCCCCCACGCAGCCCCAAACCCTCTTCAGAGAGACCCAGGTATACTCACATTTATCACCCTCTAAAACCTCATTCACACTGTGCTCTGATCCCAGGATATTGCCGGGGTCAATGCCGGCGAACATTCTGTGTGTGTCTAACTCCATTTCCCCGTCGGGATATGTTTCTCCACAGCAGATCTGTATGTGGGGAACAGTATCTGAAGTTATCATTCTCCGCTGTCAGAATGCATTCCCCCATGCACCTACACTACTCAACCTAGTCTAACCCTTACCTACACTACTCAACCTACCCTAACCTACTCTACCTACCCTAACCCTAGCCTCAGAGGTGGGAAGTAACTCGTTACATTTACTCCGTTACATTTACTTGAGTAACATTTTGGGGAAATTTTTACTTTGAGTAGGTTTAAAAGTGGGTACTTTTTACTCTCAATCAAGTAAATTTCTAATTATTATTTTTTAACTTTACAATGTGTGGCGTTACTGTCATCACATTACTGGGTTTAATTTAAATTAATGTGTTATTTATTGAGAGATTATTGAATGGCCCATTTTATGAGAGCGGAAGTTCACAGCTGCACGTGCTGAGCCAGTATCACAGACTGTCACTCAATCACTGCAGCAGGGTAAACTTTTCTAAGTGAAACACTTTCTTTGCTCCACACAGTGAAAAAAAGGATAGTTTTGTCAAGCAATACATTTTTTTAACACCAAGATAAGCTGATATTTCAAGATTAAAGTCACAGCTCCAACTTCAGGCAGCATGCTGAGGTAAGTTTTGGCTCTAATTCTGACGCAGGCTTTTCTGTGTAATGAGATGGTTATTTTCAGGGTGATGGGCTCTTATGACGTCAGTTTTTAAGTGTACATTTTTAATCAGTGCAGCAATATATCAGTGTGCTTTGTCACGCATGTCATAAGCAGTATTTACACATTTGCCCCGCGCCTTCGCAGAGGGTACTGGAAACTATCGCAGCTACTTCAGGCGGATTAACTGTATAAATCCATGTAAACATCCAAGTTAAGTGTAAATTACTGCGATTTGCGTGATCGACAACTGGAGCCCGAACAGACATTTCTGCACGTGCACAGCGAGGTGTGCGGGGCAACGAGAGTGGCTGTGTCCGCAATCGTTCACTCATTCACTATTTCCTATATAGTGAATGGCAGTTAGTGCACTATATCTCAGCAGAAAGTTAACGAAATGAGTGAATTTGGACGAGAGTGTCAGAGCTCTGGGGCTGGTGCAGAAACATCACATATGAAATTTTTAAATACTTAATTGTTATTCTCATTAAATAATGTATTAATACAATAAATCATTCTGTTTGTCATTTTTAATAAAAACCATGTGTTAATATAAAGAGTAAACACATTTGATCAAATCAAGACAACATTTTAAAGTTGATCTGTATGTTTTGTCTCTGTTTTTGTCTGTATGTGTAAAGCGGGTTAAGATGGGCAAGGAGGAGGCAAGAACTGGCTTGTCAATATAAATAATAATTTAATGAGAACTTAAACCAAAACACAAACATAAACATAAACACATACAGAGCAGCCTTTTGTAATTTTCTCTCTCTCTCTCGAACCGTCGTCACCGGCTGCCTTTATCCCTCGCGTGCCCCATCAGGCCGATTGGGGACCGGGCGTGCGACATTCCAGCCCGTTCCCGCCACACTCCACTCCACAATATGTTATTATGTTATTTTAATCAAGTAATGATTTGTCAAAATGTAATGTACTACATTCAGCATGAAATAAAACATTGCAGGAGTGAAGGAAGCAGTAAACTTTTAGTTTGTGCGTCTTCCCCGTGGTGGATTGTGGGAAATTAACCATCATCGATTGTACTTGAAATGTTCGCTTAAAATTAGAGTACGTTGTCGGTAAGAATGAGTGAACAAAAGTAGGGAATGAGTGGCTCACTATATAGTGGATAGGGGGCGGTTTCAGACACAGCGAGTGTTACATGATCAGGGTTAGTGCCCTACGTAGGCTGCATTCTCTGCATTTAGAGTGAGGCTGTACTGCTGTACAGAACTAATGATCTAAATATTTACGACACTGAAAACTGTGACTATACTGAAGAATCCACACAGGACTTTAAAAGCTATGAAATCGTGAAAGCATTAATAAAGTAATATTAACACTGTAATAATTACTAGAAATGTTTCCAAACCTCTCTTCTTATTGACAAGTTCATCCAGATCTGACAAGAGCCCTTAAAGGGATAGTTCACCCAAAAATTACAGTTCTCATTATTTACTCACCCTCATGCAACCTCAGATATGTATGACTTTCTTTCTTCTGCTGAACTTAAATTAAGATTTTTAGAAGAATTTCTCACCTCTGTAGATTCATACAATGCAACTGAATGGGTGGCAAGGCAACATTTTAAAGCTAAACAAACATAAATCAGCATAATAATAATCCATAAGACTTCAGTGGTTAAATCGGTATCTTCAGAAGTGATGTGATGTGATGTGTGGATGAGAAACTGAGAAACAGATTACTTTCACATTCTTCTTGTGTTTTTTGTGATTCACATTCTTCTATGCATATCTCCCCCTGCTGTCTGGCAAATATTGATCTGTTTCTTACCCACACCTTTCATATCACTTCTGAAGACATGGATTAAACCACTGGAGTCTTATGGATTCATTTTATGATACCTTTATGTGCTTTTTGAAGTATCAAAATTTTGGCCTACAGAGCTAAAATAATCTTTTAAAAATCTGAATTTGTGTTCTGCTGAAGAAAGGAAGTCATACACATCTGGGATGGCACGAGGGTGAGTAATTGATGAGAGAATTTTAATTTTTGGGTGAACTATCTCTTTCAAGTGATAGCTCAGCAATAATTTTATATTCTGTCATCTTTTCTCTACCCTCATGTTGTTCCAAACCAGTGAGGCTTTGTATTATGTGGAACACAAAATATGTTAGACAGAATGATAGAGACTGATAGTCTCAGTCACGATTCACTTTCAAAGTATATATATTTATATATAGGGTTAGGGTTTTTTACTTTCAGTGAATATACAGGTGCTGGTCATATAATTAGAATATCATCAAAAAGTTTATTTATTTCAGTAATTCCATTCAAAAAGTGAAACTTGGATATTATATTCATTCATTACACACAGACTGATATATTTCAAATGTTTATTTCATTTAATTGTGATGATTAAAACTGACAACTAATGAAAATCCCAAATTCAGTATCTCCGAAAATTAGAATATTACTTAAGACCAATACAAAAAAAGGATTTTTAGAAATGTTGGCCAACTGAAAAGTATGAACATCAAAAGTATGAGCATGTACAGCACTCAATACATAGTTGGGGCTCATTTTGCCTGAATTAATGCAGCAATGCGGCGTGGCATGGAGTCGATCAGTCTGTGGCACTGCTCAGGTGTTATGAGAGCCCAGGTTGCTCTGATAGTGGCCTTCAGCTCTTCTGCATTGTTGGGTCTGGCATATCGCATCTTCCTCTTCACAATACCCCATAGATTTTCTATAGGGTTAAGGTCAGGCGAGTTTACTGGCCAATTAAGAACAGGGATACCATGGTCCTTAAACCAGGTACTGGTAGCTTTGGCACTGTGTGCAAGTGCCAAGTCCTGCTGGAAAATGAAATCTGCATCTCCATAAAATTGGTCAGCAGCAGGAAGCATGAAGTGCTCTAAAACTTCCTGGTAGACGGCTGCGTTGACCTTGGACCTCAGAAAACACAGTGGACCAACACCAGCAGATGACATGGCACCCCAAACCATCACTGACTGTGGACACTTTACTCTGGACTTCAAGCAACGTGGATTCTGTGCCTCTCCTCTCATCCTCCAGACTCTGGGACCTTGATTTCCAAAGGAAATGCAAAATTTACTTTCATCAGAGAACATAACTTTGGACCACTCAGCAGCAGTCCAGTCCTTTTTGTCTTTAGCCCAGGTGAGATGCTTCTGACGCTGTGTCTTGTTCAAGAGTGGCTTGACACAAGGAATGCGACAGCTGAAACCCATGTCTTGCATACGTCTGTGTGTGGTGGTTCTTGAAGCACTGACTCCAGCTGCAGTCCACTCTTTGTGAATCTCCCCCACATTTTTGAATGGGTTTTGTTTCACAATCCTCTCCAGGGTGCGGTTATCCCTATTGCTTGTACACTTTTTTCTACCACATCTTTTTCTTCCCTTCGCCTCTCTATTAATGTGCTTGGACACAGAGCTCTGTGAACAGCCAGCCTCTTTAGCAATGACCTTTTGTGTCTTGCCCTCCTTGTGCAAGATGTCAGTGGTCGTCTTTTGGACAGCTGTCAAGCCAGCAGTCTTCCCCATGATTGTGTAGCCTACAGAACTAGACTGAGAGACCATTTAAAGGCCTTTGCAGGTGTTTTGAGTTAATTAGTTGTTTATAGTGTGGCACCAGGTGTCTTCAATATTGAACCTTTTCACAATATTCTAATTTTCTGAGATACTGATTTTGGGGTTTTCATTAGTTGTCAGTTATAATCATCAAAATTAAAAGGAATGAACACTTGAAATATATCAGTCTGTGTGGAATGAATGTATACATTATACAAGTTTCACTTTTTGAATGGAATTACTGAAATAAATCAACTTTTTGATAATATTCTAATTATATGACCAGCACCTGTGTGTGTGTGTATGTATGTATGTATGTATGTATGTATGTATGTATGTGTGTATATATATATATATATATATATATATGTATATATGTGTATATATATAAACATTCACTGAAAGTAAATGGTGACTCAGGCAAACATTCTGTCTAATATCTCCATATTGTGTTGCATGGGAGAAAGAAAGTCATACAGGTTTGGAAAAAACATCATGGTGAATGATGACAGAATTTCCATTAATCATAATTCTGTAGTATATGTTCAATGTGTATGATGTAATGGAATATAGGGGAGTAAACGTCTATTATGTCATTTGTTAAAGTAATGAGTTACTCACTACTTGAGTACTCTTTTAATGCGATACTTGCTTACTCTTACTCAAGTAATTATTTATGTTAGTACTTTTACTTCTACTTGAGTAATTATGTTTTTGAAGTAATTGTACTTTTACTTGAGACCAGTTTTTGGCTACTCTATCTAACTCTACCTAACCTACACTACATTACCCTAACCTACACTACCCTTACCATAACCTATCGGTGCTAGGGGGAAACAGATTCGTACAGGGAATACAATTCGATACAACTCCGGAATCCCAGAAAATTTGGTCCTGGGATCAGACCCTAGTAACATTGCTGGGATCAATCCTGGAATGTGTCTGTGTGATCAAAAGGTAGAGCCGATACCAGGAATGATGTGTGTCATAGTGAACGTATTTATCACGAGATGGAGAAAGACTGTTTCAGAATATAGATTTAACAATTTACTGTGTACTGCAGTTAAAATAAATAAATAAAATTTGAAACGGCTGTCGTACATTGCCATTTTCTCATTGTGTGAATATAATGTCAGTTTTTAAAGTCAGTCAGTTTTTTTCTCCCAAAATCCAAGTAAAGAATTACTTTTTCCATTGTAAATATCCATTCAACAAAGAAACAGTCGGCATCAATTACAGCATCACATACCTGTCGTGATCAAATAAATTATTTTGTCATTCAAAGCACTGCACACCCAATGTTGGAGCGGTATGGTGCGGTTGAAGTCCGCAAATCGGAGCGCGATGAATGAATTCTTTGTATATTTAAAATGTTGATGATGGAAACACAAACTGTGTTGAAAAAAGAGCCTTCCCATGCAGGAAACTATAAACCTGAAATGCAATCTCTGTGAGAATTTGCAAAGATTAATTTTTTATTGTAAATACATTAAGTAGCCTATAGCCTTATATGCTAATAAATTATAGACCCTCCTAAATAAGATACACAACCATATACAGTAGTCAGTTCAGCTTTAACTCGCTGCAGCACTTTCAACCTTATGACAGGCCAACATAAAAACTGTTTGTTAAAACTTTTTTTTTACCTAAATAAAAGGACAACAACATAAGGATATAGAAAAGTATTTTTTTTCGGAGATTCCAAATCTACTAAAATCCCAATTTAAACTAAATTTTAAAAGCAATTACTGAATGAAATAGGCCTACATATCTTATGTTGCAGCGCAGTATGAAAGTGATTAGTTTTTCTATGTAATTTTTTCTATAATTTAATATTAATAATATGCACCGTGACACATTCTATATAGGCCTATATACAGTATGTTTACAGGTTCCACTTTCAATCTTTATTGGCCAAATTATCTGAATAAAATTTATAAAATTGGCTATCATGCAAATCTCACACCGGTACCATCAGCGCAGACGATGAAATTAAACGTTAGTTCCCTTACGATTCAGTTCACTGACATTGCATCACTAAGCTGACACTATGGGAATGTCCTTCTACACAAACTAGTTGAAACCCTTCTACAATAACGTCAATTCTATGATTGGCTGTGGTGTTTAAGCCTCACCCTCACAAAGCTGAATAAGCGGGCATGCAAACACCATTCCTCAAAATTTTCTTCCTTTAATCCAGTGATTCATCTCATCTTAGAAGCCTTCTACATTCATCACCGTCGAAATATACGAGCCAGTGGATGGAATCTTCGCAAGCTTAGAAGACTGTCTATATATATATATATATGAGAGCCACTTGCATCTTTTTAAAGATGTCATTCCATAAGTGTGCCTACATGAGAGCTGCGTTCGCTGTCTGGGCCACGCCCACGCAGAGGCAGCTTTCATGGAGACAGACTGCACTCACTGTGAGGGCATGAATCTCGACGCTTCGCTTGTGAATCGCCCTCGTTCTGAGGGACGATTCAGTCTCTGAGATACTTCACATCCTTTCAAGGGAAGAGTTGAAGAGCTTGGTCTCAAGTGGTCTCCTCCAGAGGAACCAGAAAAATATCACCTTGATGAGTGGTTCCTGCAGTCCGGATGTCATCAAGCGACCATGTTCCACAGATTTGCCCCGTTCTTCCCAGAGGTTCATAACGAACAGACAAAATCCTGCCAAGCGCCCTATTCAGCTGGCTTGCACAGCGATTCCACTCTCCTCACAAAAGTGGACCACAGGGAAGACAAAGGTGATGCCCAACTACCACCTATGGCAATCTGGGCCTGAATGTCAACTGGGCAAAAAGCACACTTTTTTTTTCCCCCAGCCAGCAAATCTCCTTTTTAGGAGTTCATCTCAACTCCATGAGCATGAATTTGCACCTCATGGACAAGTGTGTACAGACCATTCTTTGGTGTCTGTCTCAAACTGGGAAAAACATTACACTGAAGTAATTTCAGAGAATTCTGGGTTGTATGGAACTTCCGCCATGGAGAGACCTTCTCTCTAAAACACAAGGCACGATTTGGCATCCCCAGTCAGAGCTGTGGAGCCTACATGTGTGGAACTCCATTTTACTGTCTAGAGCACCATCCATGAGATGCCTCTATGCACTTAAATGGAATGTGTTCGCTAATTGGTGCATTTCACGTGGCAAAGACCTAGTGAACTGCACTGTACCTGAAATTCATACATTTCTTCAAGAGCGATTGGACACAGGACTTACTCCGTCAATGCTCAAAGTCTATGTAGCGATTATCTCTGCGTATCGCGCACCTGAAGCCGGCACCTCTATAGGCAAACATGATATAATTATAAAGTTCCTCAGGGGAGCGAGGCAACTAAATACCCATCTCCCAGCTACAGTCACGACTTGGGACCTAACTTTGGTCCTAAAAGTGCTCATGGGGCCCCCTTCGAGCCTCTGGATTCTGTTGAATTGTGTGTGCTTTCTCTGAAGACCGCAACATGCTGGCCCTGGCCTCATTAGAATGGGTCGGTGATATGCAAGCACTGTCAGTCGACAATTCATGTCTAGAGTTTGGTACAGGTCTTTAAAAATCCAAATCCAGGAAAGGCTATGTGCCTAAGGATTTATCCGCACCTTTCAGTGCTTAGGTAGTTTGCCTTCAGACCTTTTTCTCTCCTCCATTAAATTCAGATGAGGAACAGACCTTGCATTTGTTATGTACTGTGCGAGTGCTACACACGTACGTTGAGCACACATGCCAGTTCAGACTGACCAGCTCTTTGTGTGTGTTGTAGGATGGTCAGTGTGTTGGCTAAACCAGCAGCAAATAAAAATGAAAAACTTCAAAAATGTCAGTGGAAAAATTCTCATTTAATTCAGAGTGCCACAAATTCCAAAAAGTGCAACACAGTCCAAAGCAAAGTGTCCTTTGTAAGTCCAAGTTTAACTCAGAAATTCATCAGGAAAACAAACTAACAAAAAGAATTTGTTCAGAGTACAACTCATCAAAAAAAAACAAAGTAAGTCATGGGAAAAATTAGTTACACAGTTGGCTACTGATCCAACCAAACAGCCCCTTTTTCTTTTTCTTTCCCAAACATTTAATCTGTTCTTTTATAGTTTTAATCTCCTCCTTAATTTTCAAACTGACCAATCATAACTCTTCATCAGTTATTAACTACACATTTCATAGTTCACAGAGTATTGGCAAGCCTACCAACTATACATTGATAATGTCTATCTTTAACAAGTAAGTAAGTAAATCTTCAAACACATACACATTCATGAGTTTTAGGTATAAATACTCTTAATAAACCAACTCCTCCCCTTCAGGATGACATATAGTTGGTTTCCTGTTCGTGGCCCCTCCCACTAGGTATTTCCAGGAACCGGTAAGACAAAGAGACATACCCATTAACATTAAAATATTGTTTGTTCAACTTCACCTTGTATGTTCCACTTTGATAATAGTCACCATGGAATGTGCACCTTTCATGTGACTGCAACTAGAGTAAAACAAACACAAAAAATCTCACAAAACGGTTTAGTGTGGTTCTTTAAGTTTGGCACATGTGTGCCTCATCACAGTGTGCAATAGAGGATGCACAAAAGGAATGTCCATCTCCAAGCAAAAACTTCCTCACTGGATTGTTGATGCGATCGCTTGTACTTTTGTAAATTCTTGTAAATTGCCCAATTGGTGTTAAAGCACACTCAACTAGAGGCATGGCCTCTTCTGGGGTATGAACATACAGTACTGTGCAAAAGCACATAAGATGTTTCACAAAAGCATTGTCTTAAGATGGATATTTATATCTTCAGCTTTAGTGTGTAAATAGGAAATATAAATGTTAGACTCCCAAACATTAGTTCTGCAAATAGATATGATTAGAATAGAAGAACAGGGAGCACTGCAACAGATTTCATGGCACCCACAAAGCCCCCCACTCAACATGTCAGAACAGAAGCAATTGAGACAACCTAAATAGAAGAACTTTGGCGAATTCTCCAAGAAGCTTGGAACATCCTATCTGCCAACAACCAAGAATCAAAAATCTGTGTCCAGGTGTACCTAGGAGAATTGGTGCTTTTTTCAAGGCAAAGGTGGTCACACCGAATAATGATTTAGCTTTTTTGTGTTTACTGGACTTTGGATGACATTAAGTGATAAATGAAAACTATTTATGTCATTATTTTTGAAGAGATCCTCACTATGCAACATTTTTCACAAGTGCCTAAAACTTTTGCACAGTACTGTATGTTTTGCAGCAGGATGGTCTTCTCAAAATAACATTCACAAGTTTTTACAACTTAGATGTAACGTCTCTCTCATCAGAAGTCCTCTCAGTCTGGAGGGCTTGCTATTTCGTAGGCCAAACATATTCTTATGTCCCTCTTTTTAAGTATGGACTCCCCGTCATTTTACACAACCGCCTGCTTTCAGACTATTGTATTTCCCAAAAATCACAAGAACTTTCATTTTAAATTAAATGACCCGACTGGTTTTGTGAAGGGGTAATTCATACTATATGACTATAATTTATATATCCATTCTGAGTGTTCCCCTCCTGGCTCACCATGAGTGTCATTCAGTGAGAATTTTGAGCATTTTTTTGGTGGTAAGGTACTAAAAGACGCAGGTTATCAGTAAACGTAAGACTCTTTACATTAGATGTCACATTGTGAAGAAACTTTTGTCTTGGTATTTTTTACTGGGATGTGTGTGAATCCAAGTACAGATTCCGGGGACGCTTGGGCAGTGTGAATTATCAAAATCTTGAATTCCCAGGACAGATCAAGGGATGACTTTTCCGGGATTCAACCGAGGATATCTGTGTGAAAAAGGCTTAACTGTTGTACATTTCGCAGCATCCCCCATAGCTTTTTTTTTTTTTATCACTCATCATTAGCCATTGTTAGTGGTTGACTGATACTTCGACCAGGCTAATTTTTTTGCCAATATTTGGCCAATATAATCATCATTATTGGCTGATTACCAGTGCTAATCTTTACACCGTTTAGTTTTTTTTTTACAAAAATGTCCTTTTTAAGTTTGGAAATATTTCATCATGTCATATTCATTATTATTGTCCATTTTACTCTGAGCGGGGTAAATATTATTATTGGATTTTTCTTCTTTTACAAACATAATTTGTGCATTTGTAATATCTTGTTGCGTTGTTTTCTTCTTATTAAAATTTAAAGACGCTGACTAGCACCCCTGGAGTCCTGAGTTTGAATCGAATAAATAAATGGACACTGTAAGGTTGGCACCAGAATGTCTACACCCAAAAGGTGCTATTTCTGGTCAAAGTATGTCTGATCATACATGTTTGGTATCATTCAAGAGGTCTCAGTGCAACTGGTAACACGTTCTCATTCCATTTCAACAAAGTCAAATCACAAGTAAGATTTAAGAACTTAGTAAAATACTGTATTCTATCAGGGGCATGATCACTTCCAGATCTCTCTCATAGAGACCAGATGTTGTATGCAGATTAGGTGCATTCTTGTAAACATCAAACAACCTACTCAATCACAAGTTTCAAATGTCTACTCACAACTCCCTAAATTGAGACATAAAGAAGGATGGCAGAAGTGGTGGTGGCGTAGTGGCTAGAGCACAGGGCTGCTAATCAGAAGGTCGCTGGTTCAAACCCCATGGCCACCACCATTGTGCCCTTGAGCAAGGCACTTAACTCCAGGTTGCTCTGGGGGGATTGTCCCTGTAATAAGTGCACTGTAAGTCGCTTTGGATAAAAGTGTCTGCCAAATGCATAAATGTAAATGTAAATGGCAGAGAAGCTCGGGATCTCTGTAGCCAGAAGACCCACACAGAAAACATTTTGCGTAGTTTTCAGGTATGCAATTTGAATTTCTTATGTTTGGTAAATCTTTGAATGGAATGCACTTAACTTCAAATTAACTTTCACTTAATTATATTTTTATGCTTGGTTCACTGATAGCTTTGAGTTTGATTTATTATTTTTAATTGGAATGTTTGAATGTATTACTATTACCAGGTAAAATAAATTGTTATTATGATTCATTCTGAAGGACTGTTTTCTTGTATATTTCTTATTAAATACAAATCTATGGTCAGAGTTGGCTTAACTAAGCTTCTTCAGAAGTAATCCATTAGTTAAGTATGTACTAAAAGGCTAAACGGCGAACTGAGAATCTATAATAGAACTTACCCTAGTAAGAGTTAAATAGGAATAATAAGAGTAGGACCAATAATCTATAAAACAGAACTTAATTGACTGGGGCTAAACGGTGAGTCGAGAATCTATACTGAACTTGCCAAATAAGACCTAAATGGATAATACGGATATACCTATAAGGACTTAGTCTAAAACCTTTCTAATATCTGAAACTGATGAGTCTGTAGTTAAAGTACCTGCGTCTGGCCGGCACAGGACCCAAATAACATTGAAATAACAAATGCTGTCCAGAAGAGAGAATTGCTAAAAATTATATTATACAAAACTTAAATTCATAGCATAGATACCTCAAAGAGGTTTTTCATAATTGGAGTCAGATGAAATAAAGAAAAAATAAATGATAAGACTAATAAAACATGGAACTCAAATAAAATAATCAAAGTGTTATTTGCAGCTTATAAAAAGACAGTGACACGCAGGTACCTTCAGCCACCTTATTGGATGCTACCATTGGACTAATAGGTGGACCCTACAGACACAAAGTGTTAATTTGTATTGAAATAATGTAATTATGTCTGAAGAAAGAAATTGCTGAATAGATAAAAATCGAGTAGTAAAGATGACTCGTAATACCCTTGTGATAAAAAAAAATTCCTCTTTCTTCTGCCGCTAGCGCCTATACTACTTCAGCCACCTTGAGAACTTGGCAGCACAACACTGCAGATATTGTTCAACTTTGTACGACAAATTGCTTGCTATGGTCCTCATTTGTAAGTTTCTTTGGACAAAAGCATCTGCTAAATGACTAAATGTAATTTCCTGGATGAGCAGTCTGATTTGTGGATGTGTAGTTATTACTCAGAAATATCAAACAGCTAGATTGTGCCATTGACCAATCAGAATCAAGTATTCCTTAGAGCCATCATGTAATAATTAAAGGAAGCTCACCCTCATTTCCAAAATCTAATCTGTATCAGGCTTGTTTTTCCAATACCTTTACACCACTATCTAGAAACTTACAGACATTTGATATTTGTTTTAGGTCTGCCTTGGCAGCTGCCATATTGTCTTCCTCCCTGATGGGCCGAACTGTTGCCATTCCTCCTCCTCGCCAAAGGTCTTACTCTGAAAGTGACTGTTCACGCTCAGACAGCCAAACCGGCATTGAGCCCTACGCTGCCACAGCGCTTTATACTAGGTAACATTGTGCACTGTTTTGGTGACCTAAATAACCCCTGCCCTCTTTTGCTAGAGTTTGAAAGCAACCTCACTATTACAACAGCATGACATCTAATCATGGTTACCAGGGCAACGCAGCAGGCCGCATTGGTAGTAATTGTACTGAAAATATTGGTTCTATTGGTTATAGATAATTAGCTTACGACCACATTTTGCACTATTGAAAAATCTGAACTCTCATATCTGGACTCTTACACAAGACATTATTAATATTACATTGGCTCTCTAATTAGGGACAGATGGCCAGATTCGATGGCAAGAAGACCCCCTGTGCCTTCCCCAGGACACACTGATGACGATGAAGATGATGATAATGATGAGGTGGAGGGTCTAGAGAGAGATGAAAATCATGTGTATCAGTCCCTTGAGAGACAACAGAGCAGAGCTGATGACATAAATGTTGTTTATGCTGTGCCATTAAAACACAGGAAGGTACATTGGTGTGTGTTTGTGTCTAGTGCTTTGTCCTGTCATGTTGTTAGAAGAGGGGGGATTGCATTTACTGATATTAACCATGAGGTGGAGCTTCAGATCATTGAATTTCAAAACCCAGTCTGAGATCAAAACCCAGTCTTGAATATTATTCAAGAGTTTTTTTGAGAGCTTATTGTGTTTAACCACCTCTTACACCTGACATTTCTATTATTGAGAACGTTGAAACATATAAAGTGTTCAATGGCTGAATGATTCTCTGTGTCAGGGTTTGACCAGTTCCGATGCTGATGAAGATACCGAAGACTCTGCATTTGATATTGTGTCTCCCCTGCAGACTGAAGGTTTGAACCTCTAAAAGCTTTCACCAGGGAAAATATTGAAAACAAAAGAACAATTCCAGAATTGGAACAAATGTTTTACTGTATTTTCCATTTTTACTGTATTTTCCAATTATGCTTTTGCTCCTTCCTCTCATAATATTGACATGAAGAACACTGATTTTTGCAGCTTGATGAATATAGTTAATAACATTTTGTATTTCAGAGGAAATTGTGATTGAAGAAGGAGCTGCTCAAACGGTAAGATAACCTGCATAATGAGAATCTACAGTCATAATACTGCTGTAGAAATGTCAATTATTTTGAACCCTGGAGTGAACTGACTCCAGACTAAAGGTCATTCTACCCCAAGGCTCAATTAATTCTCCTTAGACAGAGGGAGAAAATTACACTGGCATACAGGGTGATGTTCAGTTTACCTTAAAACAGACCAAGGGAGAGGTCATTATCAGTGAAAGAGTGTGAAGAAAAATCAGACAGGATTAGGGAGAGTGGAAAGGTGTTTGACAAAGGATTAGTCTGTGTGGGAAGGCGAACATGAGAGAGAGATCCTGGAGTTTATTTAGAATCCCAGCCAACATTTTTTACATGAAACTATCACAGCCAGTCATGATTTAGTATGTAGCTCTCACACAACTATGTATACACACGTCAAGTAGGCCATGTGCTCAGTTAATATGCAGACACATGTACAGGCAAGCACAGAGAACAACCCCTTTCCTGACTTGTAACTTCATGTTGTTGGATCCAAATTCTGCCATTTCTACAGGTGCATAAAGGCTTTTAAAGTGAATCTCTAATCTCATCTCATGAGGGAAATTGCTTATAGGTGGATGTGAACTGTCCCCTAATGAGCAAGTGCAAAGCACTATTCATTATTAAATATACTTAGTAATTACTGTATCAGTCTGCACTCTTTGATAATCTGCAGTAGACCCTTTTAATCACTTAACTTCCCTCTGTCTCCATGGCAGCCATCATCGCTACGACAACCAAGATCAATCTCGCATGAGAGCATGGCGTCTCCAGGTACTTTCCCATTCTGCCATACATTATCCATCACAAAACTCAAACCCTTAATCATCTTTAATGTCACCAGTCTTTTTCTGTCAGTCCATGTGAAATGTGTCCCTTTTTGAGAATCGTTAAGACTTGAGATATATATATCATATATGAATAAATAAATAAAAATAATCACATACATTTAAAACTACACTTTTCTCTCCACTGCCCCTCCCCGAGAGCCCTCCAAGAAGGCTAAGTAGCTGCCCAGGCTGATAATGTTTTAATAAATATTTATCATGCATGAATGGCTCATGACTTGTTGACAGGTTATGGGTTAGTTAATAGGAATCTTGTTGTATGTAATTATCACAATACGTGGTAATGAATACAATACACATCGACATAAATACGGTATATGTGTTGTGATTGACTATTTTTCCAAACACCATGTGACAATAATACGCGAATTACATTTCTAGCAAATTTCATGTTTTAGATTAATCCTAGTGTTTTTAGATATATATATATATATATATATAAAAAACAATAAACCCATAAGCAAAGAAGAAAAACAATGATATAAAAAAGTGAAATCCTATTGGTAATGATGTTGATAATGGGTACTGCACCATTTATTCTCATTCAAGGGGTCAAGTGGCATATGCAAACAGACAAGCATTTGTGTAGCCTTGTAGAGGAGGATTTTAGGATGGATGGATTTTCTCTCTGAAATAGAGCATGAAACAGCAGGTCTGGCCAGTTGCTGCAAAGTGATCAGTGGACAACTGCCAAACCTTTTATGCACCAGCAGACAACGGCTGTGTCACCTTTAACTGCAACTGTGACTTCCAGTGAGGGAGAACTTTGCTTGGAGGCTGAGGCACTTATGTATTGTCAAGGATGACCTTGAGGTCTTAAGCCAATGTTGTTGTGTCAGGCTGGTCAGAATGTCCAAACAAATAAAGCGATGTTTCACATGACAAGTCTATTAGGGAAAATCAACCTACTAATGTTGTTTGTTGAAATTTTATCATGAATGAATTCTCCTGTTGCTATGTGTGTTAGTTAATAAATTAACTTTGTAATCGTAGCTACAGTCGGTTATGAATGGTTGTGTAATTGATACAACCAATCAGCGATCATTTGTGTATGTAGTGGGTGCACCAAAACGACACACAAGGTGAGTCGTGTAGTGTGAACTTGGTTTAAGTGAAGTAAAGGAGGCAGATGAGTGATCAGACAAGTGAAGGGGGGGTGAGAGTGAGTGCAATATCAGGTTGGTTGGTTGCCAGCCGTCTGTGTGGCAGACAAGTGGGTGAGAAAGTTTAATATTAAAGAGATGTTGAGGTAACCTGAAGTACTGCAAGGGTTCTGTATGTTTATGCTGCCAAATAGTACAAGTGCTCTAACATCAGGGAAGAGGCTAAGGAGTTATTTTTACTTTTTTAAATGGATGACTGTCTACCTCCAATCACCGCAAGAACAAAGCATTTACTTGATCAATTACTTAATCACTCATTAATTCACTTATACAGTTACACTCTCAATCAATTTATCGCTCACTCATTACCTCATTCTCATCCTAATTTCTACATGATTATTTCACATTGTTCTTCAGCAGATCTTAATGATGACTTGAGTGCTCAGTCTCATAAGTCAGCATTGCAGACTCCAAAGAGGAAGACCTCACGGAGGAAAGAGAGTCCAGTGAGAGGGAAAGAGAGAGACATCAGTTCAGGTAAAGTGGATGGACGAGTGCTTGAACTATGCTTTTAGACATCTGTCCTTTCCTGCTAAATGCTGTTTCTTTTATCTTCCCCAGAAACAGTTATATACCCTTTTATTTTTTTATACATAATTTTTTAAGAATCTCATTGTTTGAATACCAGAATTAGCTGTTTCACCTGCTTCTTTTCATGAAGATGTACAATATGATCACACAGTGTGTGTATTTTAATCAGTGCTAATGTTATTGAGCTGTGGCTTTAAGATCAGCAAGATTTATAGAATAAATGTATTGAGTAATCTCCACAGACTATAAAGCACCAGGCTCACGTGTAATGTGTATTAGGACTAAACAGATGGTTATAAACACATTTGGACCATTTGCACATCAAGTTCAATTAAAATAGTCTAACTTTGACAGAACAGGTAGACAAATACCTATTTTTTTTATCTGCAATGGGAAATGTGGCTTAGGAATTATTCACAGTTCACATGATCCTATCTACTCCTTCCTTGCTCTGCCATCAATGGTGCCATCAATTTTCATTTCTCTGATGGTTGCCTATGCTGCAATGCTTCCTGGTGTCTTGTCTTTTGAATTGTGGTGTGTTGCTGTTCTATTGTGCTGGGCTGCAATGTGTGTTAATGTGTCTTGTTTTCCATCCTATTTTTACCTCACTTCTTGTCTGTTATAATTTTTGCGCAATTCTTATGTAACATCCATGAGTTTCTGTGGTGTGTTTTCCTTTCTGCGTTTTGCCATGCCCTGTGTGCTGTGTGTGGCTGTGCGGTGCAGAGGCCAGTAAAATGTTGTGCTGTGCACTGGAGGTACAGCAAGAGCTGGTGAAGGATCTGAGGGAGCAGACTCAGGTTCTGGCCAGGGAGAAGGAGATGCTGGAGAACAGATGTTTACAACAGAGTCAGCACTTAGAGCATCTCCAGCAGGAGCTCTCTCACTGTCAAACAGAGAGAGGAAATGCCACAGGTGCCTCCTCACTCACTGCTACACATCCAACAGAGCCTATCCAACACCAAGCAACCTACTTTGGCACAAAATTTGCACTGCCAATACAGAAGTATATAGGTGTTCTTTTGCTGTTTAAATTTCATGCCTCTGAACATATACTCGGTGGCCATTTTACTAAGTATACCAATAAAATACTGTGTAGGATCCTCCACCCTTGATCCCAGAACAGTCTGAGGTCTCAAGGTGCTGGAAATGTTGTCTTGAATATTTGCAATTTCTCAGTTGCACATTCAGGCATATTTTTGCACCATTCTCTGGAGACTTTTTTGCATGTAAATCGCAAGAGACCAACATATCCGGAGATACTCGCACAAGCACAAAAATCGTGTGTTTACATGGATGATCTTATACCAATTATGCTTAATAACCAGACATTAAGCGTGTAGCGCAGTGCTATGCCATAACTCATAAGAGCAAAGTCAGTGGGCATGGCCATGAAATTTTTGTATTTTCATGGAAGCAAGCACTAAGTCTAGGCACAAGCAGGTTTGGCAAAATCGCCCGCACAACATGCAAATGGGCTGGATTAAGTACAGTTTAATTCTGAGGTTTTCTCTAGTCATTATTCTACCATCTGCATCCTATTATATAGTACATTCCCTCAAGCACCAGCAATATAAGTCAAGACAGCACATTCATAAGAAGTTGGTAGTGTAAATGGATTGTATGCAATGAATTAGAAGAGTAAATGACATTCTTATGTGCGTTAACTGCGTTCTTGATGATTGTTGGACATAATTCTATGACAGTGACACGCTCCTTTTATACGCATGGTAAATGTTATTCTCTTCATAATTTGAATGTAGGTTCTGTTAAATTACAGAGAATGTAAGTTTAATTAAACTTTGTCATCTACTGACACACAAATCATGGCTAGTATTAACAGTGATTGTATCGACACACATTTTACTTCTACCGGATGATTTTGAAAAATGTATTTATTGAAGCATGTTAAAAATAAACCAAAAATATTTCTAAATTGAAATGACACTTCAAAAGAAATGAAAATATAAGCAAAATAACGAAGTGGTCAAAAACTAATAGCCTACCAGTTCCAAACATTTTACACTCTCCAACTTCTTTCACCGGACTGTTTTGCAGTGACTTAAAAATAACTGCAACAATAGGTGGAAAAATACCTTAAGGCCTAATATTAGACAATAAATACAATAATAATAATAAATTAAAAATAAACCATGATCTATAGATAGTTTAACACAAATCTCATAAAGGTTTGTTCTAGAAAAGACGGCTACAACGCTGATCGTCAGGAACATAATTTGATGTTCCACTATATTTTCAGAGTTTGGACATGAACTTTATGACCACCTTCCAGTGGAATCTCTAAACTGCAAATGTAGGAGATGAGTTTAAACTTTGCACTGAGTTAAGAAGTGGTTTTCAAACAGCGCAACAACCTATTTCTCAGGAAAATAGAAAAATTGCACTTTGCTCCCCTTCCTTAACATACAATACACCCACAGTTTGCGCACATACATCCTCAATAGCGCAAAGTATCCCACCCATGACCATTTGTGCTGGCATGTAAATTGCAATTAGAATTAGCACTCTCACGAAAATCAGATAAGGTATTGCGCTTAGCACTTCACTTTGCGCACACACGAAAATAGAGCCCCTAGACTTTTCCCATTACCCCGATTTTGCTCTGAAAATAAACACCTGTACGAGCAGTGGCTTATTCAATGTGCACATACCTGTTTACATTCTAATTTCAAAAACAGAGAAAAACCAGACGATTTCAAATCTCATGTAAAAAAGTTTTTCTTGCATTATCATTTTTTTTAAGAAGCTAATTTTGGATCTTGTTGGATCATCTTGTTGTGCATGTAAATGCTCACCCATTCCATGATCAAAGTCATATAGATCTAATATCTTCCCCATTTTGATGTTTTGATTAACAACAGCTAAAACTCTTCACAATGTCTTGATTGTATTTGCATTGAGTTGATGCTACAAGATTTCTTGATATTTCGATTAACAAACAAAGGTGTACCTAATAAAGTGGCTACTTAATCTATATGTGTGTGTTTCTGGGTGGAAGGTCTTATGAGTTCTGTTGCTGGTCTGTTGTATGTGGCTTTGCATCTGTCAGCTGTAATCTAACAATGTGTAGTTGTATGTGTGTGTAGGTGAGAGCTTGGAGTTGCTGAGTCTAAGGCAACAGGCTCAAGAGCTGGTGGATGAAAATGATGGGCTGAAGATGACAGTCCACCGTCTCAATGTGGAGCTCAGCAGATACCAGACCAGATTCCGACCACTCACCAAAGATGAGGTAAAACAGCTCAGTAAAGCCAATGCCACACTATCTGATTTTTCCAGTGATTTTCAGGTGAGCTTCATTTGTAATTTAAATTTGTATTGATATTTAACAAGTCAACATAATACAAAAAAATTAAGAGAAACCACCCAGAATGAGTACATACAATAAAACCATCTTAAAAAAAAAAATTGTGCCAGCACAGATAACACCTTAACAGTAACTATAAATGAAACTACTCAAAAGGCAGTCCTCAATATCATTCTGATACAAAAGTTATAAAGCTGGACCACACTTGCATGTATTTTTCTTTTAAGTTTTTAAAATTGGCTATTGTTTATGATCGGTAACACAGATTTATCCCCCTGCAGACATAGTCATGGAGATTCTGGGAGTATATGTCCACCTTACTTTCCCAGAGTATATAACATTTCTCTCCAGAAAGCATGCACATATGAGCAGTCCCAGGTAGCGGGCATGAAGGTACCTGTTACTGAATTACATTTCCAGCACATATCGTTCTGTAATATATCATTTGACATTTTACAAAGTCTGTTAGGCATAAAATAAAACCTGTGTACAATCTTATAATGTATAACTTTACCTCTGACATCTCCTGTAGTCCACCCTACTTTCGAAATCAATTCCAAGATCCTTCCCAAGATCCCTTTGCCATATGAATCGAATGTTTGCCCATCCAATATTCAAATTAAGTAGGCATTTTTTATAGAAGACTGATGCTGATTGCTTTGCTGCTGAACCAGAACAATATTCCTCAATAGAGTTTTTACTCTCTCCCCTTATCGTTTACTACCACACCAGTGCTACTCCTCAGCTGTAAGTATTTCCAAAAATCTTCTTTTTCTTACAGACCATACACATTTTTTAGGTTCTGGAAGGATTTAAATATATTACCATTGTACAAATTCCCCAAAGTCTGTATCCCACTCCGAATGTCCAAAAATACAGATTTTTTCCCAATATTAATGTAGGGATTATTCCAGACCGAAGAGTACTTCTGCTTATATTGGGAAATACCAAATAATTTATGCGCCCTTCCCCAAACCCAATTTGAGTGTTGTAAAATCGGATTTCTCCTTTCATCAGGCAACTGTTGCGATAAATTCTACAAGGGAATAAATGGGGCCACTAGTGAACGCTCTATATTAATCCATCCTATTTCAGATTACTCATCTGACCAGAGTTTAGCTATTTTAGACATCCCAAAAGCCATATTATATATTTCCAAATTAGGGAGATCCAAGCCTCCCCTCTCCCTCACTGTCTGTATTTTACTAAATTAATTATAGGTTTTCTCCCATCCCACAAGAAGTCTTTATCAATGAGGTTATATTGCTTGAAAATATTTTTTTAAATTGTCACCAGATTCATCATATAATTAAATTGTGGGGCAATCATCATCTTAATACTGTTTATCTTACCCCATAGTGACAAATTTAGAACTTTCCATTTAAGTAAATAGATTTAGTTTCTGAAGTAAGGGTTCCAAATTCATATCCATGATATGCAGCCCTTTGATACTGGCATCACTTCTGCAAATTTATTTTGTAACCTGTTAATTCAGAAAAGCCTTGATCGTAGTCATTATATGAGGAACTGACATAGTAGGCTTTATTGCCTGTATTAAAATGTCATCCGCATATAGAAACAGCTTGTTTTCCACCCCGACTATATTAATTCATTTTATCTCTGTATTCATTCTTATAGCCGTGGCCAAAGGTTCCAAGAAGATAGTAAAAAGAAGTGGACTGAGAGTGCCCCGCTATTGCGTTCCAATAGACATCTTAAAAGTGATATTAACCAGTTTGTAACTACTGCCGCCCTAAGGTTTGCATATATTATAACCACCCATCTAATAAAACCCTCCCCAAATCCAAATTTCTTCAGGTTATATCTTAAATATCCCCACTCCACCCTATCAAATGCCTTCTCTGTGTCCAGGGAGAAGGCAGCATCAGGCAAATCTTCTTTATGATTAATCCACATTACATATGTTGTAACAAACACTGTATATTATCGGAGGACGATCTATTCTTTACAAACTCCACCTGATCAGGATGAATCAGAGAGGGCAAAATCTTCTTACGAAGTAATCTTACTAAGAACCTATCAGTCCACATTAATTCATTTTACTGGCCTAAAACTACCAGGATCGAAAGGATACTTATTTTCTGTTAAAAAAGTTAAATCAATGCTTCATTAAACATATCAATCATTTGTCCCATTAACAATATTTCCTCGAAAACCTACATTTAATATTGGAGCTAGAACATCTATAAATTTGCAGACAGACCATCTAAGCCTGGTGCTTTCCCCATTTTCATTGCTATTATAGCAGATCTGACTTCTTCCATTATGGGGCTATCCAATTCTTCCCTTTGTTCCTCTAAAATTTCAGGTGAGTTTAGTTTTGTAAAGAAAAATCCAGTTTGTCTACTGTTGGTTTAAATTCTGATCATGATAAAAGTTTCGGAATACCTTATTAATTTCTTTATTGTTAGTTGCTAGTTCCCCTAAATCCTCTTTTATTGCCGGAATCAACTGCTTGGCCTCCTTCTGTTTTAACTGTAGCTAAAAACTTCCCAGCTTTCTCCCCACTTTCTTAAAAAATCGTTGTGGCACGGTGGAGGGCGGGACCGAGGCGAGATTACACACGCCGGTCCCGTATTAGGCTAATTAAGCCGTCAAGAGGGATAAAGGCCACTCGCGGACGGCGATGGGAGAGAGAGAGCTCGTTCACGGACATGTCCGTCGTCCTATGTGTTTGTCTTTTGAGTTTTACATTAAACCTTTAAGTTATATGTCAAGCCGTTTTCTTGCCTCTTCCTTGCCCGTGACCTTGATCTGTGTTACATTGGTGCCGAAGCCCGGGAAGGAAGAGGGATGCGCCGTAGCGGATTTCTCGCCACTGCCCAGCGGAGCAGCCATGGCCATCTGCCAGGGGACGGAGGAGCCCAGCCGCCTGGATGCGGAGGAACGGCCGCCGACCGCAAGGGGAGGAGGGGCTCCTGGCCGACCGCCTGGAGCGGTTAGGGCCACTGCCAGGGGCGGGGGAGTCCCCCGCGGTTGGGGTTGGAGACCGTCGACCGCGTGCGAGGGGAGGGCTCGCCGCCGACCGCCTGGAGCGGGAGAACTGCTGCCAGGGGCGGGGGGAGGCCCCTTCGACTCCCCGGGAACGCGGCGGGGTGTTCCGTCCGCCAGGGGCTGAGGACTGCCTCCGATCTGCCCGGAGAGGCGCGGCTGTCGTCCTGTAGAGGGTGGAGAAGTGGCTGAGGAACGAGCTACGGCGTATCAGAGAACCGGCGAATACGTTTTTTTTTTTTTTTTTATCTCTCCTCTCTCTCTCGCTGCCGCTCTGCGTTGGCCTTTTCCCTCTTTTTTTAAATTATGGTGTTCGTGGGAGGGGAGGTACTGCCCAGTGCAGGAACCTCCCCCCCATTTTGTCGGGTATTTTGTCTGAAGAGCAGTCCTGGGGCATCCTCAATGCGAGAAGTCTCGGACATGAGCTTGTGATGTAGACACAAGTACATAGTAGTAGTAGTAAGTAGTAGTAGTAGTAACCCTTTATTGTCACATAGTCACAAGTAACCAGTGAAATTGGCCATCATCCTGCCCATACAAACAAACATACAATATGACAGTGGGTAGACAGGGCAGGAAGACAGGGAATTGAGAAGATATACAGCATTACATGTGGAAAGGTGAGATAAAAAAAAGCAACCCCCAGACTATGCTCCTGTTAGGATTACAGTATGGGAACAGGAAAAAACATCTCAGCAACACTTAGCACATAATCAGTACATCTACAACATAACAAAAACTTGCAACAGGGTAGGGGAGTGGGGGATGGAGGTAGCCCAGCACTGACAAACAGCATCTGGTCCTGCAGCCTTTCTCGGCGCTGGTCACAGACCCGCCTGTCAGACTGGGGGGTACGAAGCGGCGAAGGCGTGGGATGGGGTGTGGGTCGGATGCATATCTGTATTAGTGTAAAGTCTTGTGTGTGTGTGAGCCCAGAGATTCGCCAGAAGGTCACAATCCCAGGGTGTTTTGGGAGGGGGGAGGGAATGCGAGAGTGGCTCATTGCAGTGCTCTAACCAGGGGAGTTGTTGATCCATCAGCGGCCTTGGCCAAGGCCAGTGCTGGTTGCTGGGTGCCGAAACAGATAAGATTGAGATGTTTTGTCTTGGGGCGAATAGCTGCAATTTCTCAGGCTATTCTTCATGTCCATAAGAGCCCGGAGTGGCATGTACATCCAAACGATAGAATCTTATGAATGTATGTGGTGAGGACCAGCCCGCGGCATTACAAACATGTTGCAGAGGGACACCTCTGGCCAAAGTTTTAGAGGAGGCAACCCCTCTGGTAGAGTGAGCCCTGATACCTACTGGCGAACCGCACCAAGACATGGCAGCCTCTGGAGGAAGTATTACAGGGCCAGAAATACAGCCGTCAACTCGAGACAGTTGATGTAACAATTCAGCTGACGACCCTCCCATTCCCCACAATTGAAACGGTCTCATGTTTAGAAGGCCTAAAGGGATCACCGAGGACACAGATGCCATGAGACCTAGTATTCCGAACAGTGCAACCTCGGCCTAGCCTGACTTTGCTCAGGGTGTTCTGAATGGACTCGATTTGAGCGGGAGACAATTGTGCCCGCATTGTGATCGAATTCCATACGACCCCCAGATAGGTAGTTTTCTGAGTCGGAGAGAGGACGCTTTTCTTGGCGTTGAGCCTCAACCCCAGAGAAACCAGATGAGCTAAGACAATATCCCTGTGCTGTAATGCCAGTTCTTGTAACTGTGCCAGTATCAGCCAGTCATCTATGTAATTCAGATTGCGGATGCCTCGGAGTCGCAAAGGAGCCAGTGCTGCATCCATGCACTTCGTGAATGTGCGGGATGATAAGGTTAGGCCGAATGGAAGAACCCGATATTGGAAGGCTTCGTCCCCGAAAGCAAACCTCAGGAACTTCCTGTGTTGTGGCAGAATTTCTATATGAAGGTATGCGTCCATGAGATCGATTGTGACCAACCAATCACAATGTTGGATTTGAGCCACGACCGTCTTGACAGTTAGCAACTTGAACGCCCTTACTGAGCAATTCGAGCCGCGAAGGTCTAAAATCAGACCCCCCCCATCCTGTAATAACCTAATTCTCTCTCTGGAAGGGGAACATTTTCTATGGCCCCTTTGACCAAGAGATTTTGAAGTTCTTTCCATAGTAGACATGCTTGTTCCGGTTTCATGGTACTGGGAACCACGCCGTTGAAACGCGGAGGACGGCGAACGAATTGAATTCTGTAGCCTTTTTCTACTAGTAGCTTCCATGCTGCCAGGTTCTCTGAGATGGGAATCAATTGAGGGGATGTTGAGTATTCCGTGTCCTGGACTACGGCAGGAAGCAACAGAACACCCAACATTTTGCTGGAAACCTCTAACTCCCGAAACACCAGTGGCGGCAGGAATGGAGAGGTTTCGTGGAAGTTTCACACGCCCCGACCTGAGGGGTGCTACCCCCACAAGGCTGGGTGCAAAACCATCAGTGTTTTCTCTTCTTTGAGATGACTGCCCTGAGGTCTTGCTTTGGGGGCTGCTGAGGGTGACAAACCGGACCCCAGTCTCTACGAGGGGGAGCACGATTCGCCACGTTTTGTTTTTGAGCCTCCCTTCTAGAAGGGATGGGGCGGGGTTAGGTGGCCGACGGCCCCTCCCCTGAGTGCGGCGAGGAAGGAATTGCTGAAGGCCTCCTCATGTCTCTTTGCCTCCTGGAAACTGGTGATAACTGTGTTCATAGCAATACCAAATAAGCCAGAAGGCGAAACCGGGGCATCAAGGAGGAAAACTTTGTCCTTGTCTCTGATGACAGGTTGTCTTTCTGTGCTGGCCAAAGCAGCCATAGGCAGCCAATGGCATGAGCCGTCTGTTTGGTCGCACAGAGAGACAGATCCGTGGCTCAACGAAGCAAGCGATAGGGACGGGCCCATCTCTCGCTCCTCAGCCAGATCCATGTGAGAGCCCCACGATGAAAGAGTGGGCGCTGGCTCTTGAAAGTAAGCGAGATGAGTGCGAAGCATTTTGACTAAACAGATCGCAATGCTCACACCCGCCCTGCCCCAACGCAAGAGCAGCATGCTCTTCCCCCAAACACACAAAATGTCCGTTTCAGCCATAGAGCGTAAACACGAGATCACACACTGCTTGCTTTGCTTCACACTCATTCTTGGAAAGGAGAAAAGGTTTTCTGCACACTGCCTAACAAATTCTAACACCTAACAGAGGAAAAGAAAGTTCTGACAGTTTCATTCAACTGAAATTTAATTTCACATATTAGTTTAAACACACCTTCGGTATGACTCTCTGACAGGATCTATTCTGATTCCTTAATTTGAGATTCCAATAGTCTAACCCTCTCCCTATCTACTTTTTTCTTTTTGCTTGACCATGCTATGACATTCATAAAAACATCAAATCTTTTGCAAACTCTCTTAATCTCTACTACTTACAGTGACATAGAATGTCAGAAATGTACAGTAAATCAACCTTCATTCCTCTGGGTCCATGTATCACATCAAACAGACAAATTAGTCCTAAAGAAATTACAGAAAACCGGGCTTCATGACTGGAATGATGTAATCCTTTGCATCCTTATATGCTTCCCTGAGAAATTCCAATGCCTTTGCACTGTTCGTGAACTTCAAACTCTTCCCTTTCCAAGAAAATCATTCAGCTGGATAGGCAAGTGGGAATCTTACATCCAAGTCATGCAGACTTGTCCTTGATCTAATTTTTCGCAGACTGGCGTATCGTCAGCATTTTCCTTGACAGAGCTCGTCTTTAGGTGTCCATCTTTCTTTTCAGTCCCACATGACTCCCCCGGTGTGATCCTCATTAACATAATCACCGACCAGGAGGAGGGAGATGTAGCGTGAAACAGACGATTGCCTTGCAGTTCGCACCATGTCAGATTATCATACTTTTCAATGCAAAAATAATTTAAAAGCAACTAATGACAGATACAAATAACCACAATGGAAATTTTTCTGTAATAAAAAATAACTTTGCGAAAGTGAACCAAACCATGAAGTTAATGCGACATTGTAACTCTAGTGAAGTCAAGCCACCTACAGGTCTGAAAATGCCCTAAATCACTCTATAGCAATTGTTTGTGCTCGTGTAGTACTCCTATTGTTATTTCAGCGAGCTCCATGTGATAGGGAATCAGAGAGAGAGAGTTGTGGTGAGTTCATCTGTCACCACTCTGCCATTTTGTATCTTCAATTGTGTCATAACTCCAAGTGATGAGACTGAGATCTCAGCAAAACATTTGGCATGTGTGACACCCTTGGCCAAAATAGAGTTGTTCAAGTCTGCTTGTGGAGCACCAGCTTATTCTTTTCACTGTGCAGTTTCCTAGATCCTAGACACTAAGCCTGAAGATATTACTTCATTAGTATAATCACTGGCCAGACATAGGGAGTCAGAGTGCTCATTATTGTCTCTCAGTGGGAGGTGTTAATCACTTGATTGTTGGGACTTCTTGCTGAGTTATGAGTTCAAAGACTGAAAAAACACATCCACCTTGTTTGAAAAAAATTGTTCTCTCACAGAGTCTGTATTGTGTTCTTGTCAAGTGACCAATGAGCTTCATCCTTTTACTGAAGAATGGACAAGATGTCAAGCTGATATGAATGTTTTCATCACACTCAGATTATGTCACCAAGCTTTTTTCCGGCCTTTTTTTCCTGAACTGAAATGAGCCACAACAATCTGTTTTTATTGGATGTATTTCTTTACTCACTGTAAACTGCTTATGGACGTGTTCTATGACATGCCTTGATTTGGTAAATAAACAATCATGTACTTTCACAAGAAAAATGTATTCCATCTTCATGATCACTTCTCTCTTTTGGATAGTGGCAGAACAAACAAACAAAAACACACACACTCTGAGTGAGTGAGTGAGTGAGTGAGTGAGTGAGTGAGTGAGTGAGTGAACAGGTACTTTTCAATGCAGAATTAACGCAAAAGCAATTAATGATGGATAAAAATAACCCCAGCGTAAATTTTCCTGTTTTGGTCCATTTTAAAATATAACATTGTGAAAGCCAACAGAACCGATAAAGAAAATCCAACAATGTAACAATTTTAGCCTCTTTTTCGGCACAAACTCCTGTTGTTTTTCAGCAAGCTCCACGTGACCGGGATCAGAGAGAGATAGTTGCGGTGAGTTCTTTATGTGTGACGTCATTCCACCATTTCATGTCTGGAAGTGTGACCTGTAAAACAGTTTGCAAGTGTGACACCCTTGGCCAAAATCGAGTTGACTGGAGTCTGCAAGTGTGGTGCCAGCATTAAAAGTGATTATTCAAGCAAAATAATTTTACAGCCCTGGGCTTAGCATTTATCTGTAAACCTGGTCATGAAAGTCTTGAAACCTAGCATGGGCATAATAGTAAATATGAGGAAATCTATGTGGAATTATAATACTTTTGAGTGCATCCCTTCTTAATTTACAGACAGACCTTACTTGTTCATCTGAGCATACGTATTTAATGCATATCCTCACATTAATGGATGAAGACTATGTATCTTCTAGCAGTTTGCAAGATCCCAGTGTAAAAGGATTAGATCACCCAAAATGAAAATATTGTCGTCATTTACTCACCATCATGTATTTCTAAATCTGTATGAAAAAGTTCATTTTTGGCACCATATCAAGAGGAAAGATACTTATGCACTTAAGGAAAAAAGTTTTATTGCACTTTACATGAAGAATTATCAAATTACCTTACTATGGGCAGATGAGTGCATAGCAGTCTTTAACAAAAATTAAAGAAGTGCCTCTCTAAAATTAGAGTTCATATATCGGACGTTATCCCCTTTTTTGCTTGCCTGACCCTTGCGTAAATGCAAGAGATTGGTCCTGTGTGATAACTCAAACTAATTATAAGCGTGTCTGCTCTGATGGTGAAAAGTGTGGTTCATTTTTCCTCATAATTGAAGAAAAAATTAATCGGCACTCAGAATTTCAGTAGTTTATCTAACATTGTTGCCTTTCAGTCTTGCGGGGTATGATTAGCTGACGCCACAGTAATGATATGCAGTCCTTCCTTTCATCTCCTACTGCCTGTTTAATGCAGAGATGATAGTTTGCCTGGTATTATAATTTCAAAGGAGCATTAACCAGCAAGAGGTTGAGATCTGATCTGCGTACGTGCAGAATCAGACAATGTCTTGGCTTTTCCTTGGTGTGTAGCTTGGCCTTGCCATTATGAATGCATTAGTGTCAACTAGCATAGAAAATATACTTTTTTTTTTATAGACCTTCTTTCAACATATCCCTTTGGAATGATACCTTCAGAGTTTTTGTTAAATGTTGTTTAAATATGCTGGGATTTGCTTGTAGGAGTTGTAATGTAGGAAAGAGCCCCAGGTGCTGCTGTAACTAAAAAGCTGAGTTGTCCTAAATTTTAAGAGCTTTTATCCAGTGAATGTCAAGCGGGAAATCACACAGAGGAATTGCATAACTGAGCTTCTTTAACGAGCCTCAGAAGAGTTTGACAGTCTGAAAGGACTGTGACCTCTGTGCCATCCATTTTTGGGCAATCATAGATTGCGTATTCATCCCAGCACCAGTGGTGTCATTATATTAAAGAGTAAGGGACAGATAGGGCTTATTTTATATTCATGAGGGCTGTCTGAACTATAAGGCAGCCTGACTCTCTGGATAGACAATGATTCTCGTGGTTGCTCAGACACTTGGAGATAATAGTTAAATCTACATTTTATTCATCTGTACCATATTCAGATGCCTGGCATGCTCCTCATTTAAAGATGAGCTTAGGGCTAATCGACCCTCACCGTAATACATTACAGATTATACTTTTTTTTCTGGTCTCTCTTGTCCCAATTTCCACTATTTAGTAGGTCCTCGTGGTGGCACGGTTACTCGGCTCAATCCAGGTGGTGGAGGACAAGTCTAGGTTGCCTCCACTTCTGAGACCGTCAGTCTGCATATCTTATCACGTGGTTTGTTGTGCATGACACCGCAGAGTCTCTGCTTTTGGAGGCTCATGCTGTTCTCCACAATCCACACAGAACTTACTACACACCCCATTGAGAGCGAGAACCATTAATCGCGACCACGAGGAGGTTACCACATGTTACTCTACCCTCCCTAGCAACCGAGCCAATTTGGTTGCTTAGGAGACCTGGCTGGAGTCACTCAGCACACCCTGGATTTGAACTTGCAACTCCAGAGGTGGTAGTCAGCATCAGTACTTGCTGAGCTACCCAGGCCCCACCAAAACAGCTTTTTATACTAGTACTAAATCTAAAAATCACAGATGTTTCTGTGAGTTGTAGAGGTAGGGTTAGGAGAACATAGCTTAACATTAGCTCAGCATGAAAACAAAAGAAGTCAATGAAAAATCTCCACTGTGACAGAAAAACAAACAAAACATGTGTGGGTTCAGGTTTTTCCTACGGTGTGGGAGAAAAATGTCCCCACATGAAAAGTAAAACCTTTATTGTGGGTACCAGACAACATCCTCATGAGGAAAAGGGCTTAATAAACATACTAAATAATTTCCTAATATAAATGTGAAAATGGAAAAAAGTCTGTGTGAGAGTTAGGTTTAGGGTTTCAGGATTAAAAGATAGATAATATCTTATCCTTAGCTCAGAATAGAAGTCAATGGAAAAAGTACTTTTGTATGTGACTGAAAAACAAATGTGTACTGTATGCATGCCAGGTTTTGCTATTGTTTTGGGGACCATGATGAAAATAGCTTAATAAACAATGTGCTATGTCATGGGTAAAAATGGCCAAGGCTAGTCTAATGATCCAAATTAAGTCCATTAAAATATTGTGTGGGAAAACAGCATGATATAAAAACATGTAAACGCATGTAGAAAGGAGATAAAAGGTTGCAGACCATGTCCAGCACACAAAATACTGTATGTCTCTTCCAACTCACAATGGCCGCTTGTCCTAAACCATCCTCTGAGCTGCACCAGCTCTAAGCTGTTTGTGTGTGTTTATTTGTGTCCATAGTTCAGTCCTGAGGGGGCCATTGACTCATATCACTTTTGAGTTCTGAATTGCCCTCATGCTTTGGTCTCTGTAACAGACCTCTGTAACTCATCTCTTATTGCTTTTAAGCACAGATATCTCTTAAACACACTTTCACACTGCTGTCAAACTCCATCCTCTTATGTCACAGATTTAAATCCAATATTACTGCTAATCTCATTGACCAAATATGGGTAGAAATTTATGTAGTCAATGAGATCAGCTAAATGGCAATTATTTTATGGTATATTATTTTCTTCTCTTTTATACTTTTAGTCTGTCTTGTCCTTTTGCTCAACTCACCTTTTTTAATTTCCCAATATCCATGTGAATAAAGAAACAGATAATGCATTGTCACATATGATTTTCTTGTCCTGAGTTCTGAATTGCCCTCATGTGTTGGTCTCTGTAACAGAACTCTGTAACTCATCTCTTATTGCTTTTAAGCACATATATCTCTTAAACACACTTTCACACTGCTTTCAAACTCCATCCTCTTATGTCACAGATTTAAATCCAATATTACTGCTAATCTCATTGACCAAATACGGGTAAAAATGTATGTAGTCAATGAGATCAGCTAAATGTCAATTCTTTTATGGTATTTTCTTTTCTTCTCTTTTTTGTCTTGTCCTTTTGCTCAACTCACCTTTTGTCATTTCCCAATATCCATGTGAATAAAGAAACTCACATATGCTTTACATTGTCACATATGCTTTTCTTGTCCTACATTTTGTAGAATGCTCAACTCAAAGGGCTGCCAATGAAAGGACCTGCACTTCCTTGGTTGGTGAGTAGGAACTTTTAAGCTGCTGTTAGTTTTCATTTTTCATAGTTGTTTGTCTGTTTGTTTCATGTTGTTCCTACGTTTCCACACCTTCTCTTAGAGTTTTTGATAAAGTTTCTGAACGATTGCTCATCCTTAACTGATGCAGTCCCATGTTTGTTATGAAGGTAGTGCATGTAATGCTTTAATAAAAAATGAAAGCACTTACAGTAAAGCCATCTTTTATCAAATTATTCCACAGCCCTGGTCAGCTTGATCTTGTAATGAAGGACAGAAAAAAAAAATAGAAAGGCATGTTTTGGTTTCATTGTCTTTGTTTAAGGCTATGGCTGTACTCTTTATTGCCTTAGCTGGATATGAAATATTTATCGCCGCTTCTGCTGGCCTATGAGGATCAGCTGAATGCCAGAGACAACCTCCTTAAGTCATGTGAGGTAAGTTTGAGTGAGAATGGGAAAGTTAAAATCAGTTTACACTTATAGTTTTGTTTCTGTGCACAAGAATTATAGTTCTTGTGAACATTTGAATGTTTGTATTAAATGACAAGAAGTATGTATTGGGATGTTTTAAATTACAGTATATCAGACAGGTCTGTGTTTTTGATGCAATTAATTCCTAGGCTTTATGAAGTAAAACTCATCCATTATAAATATGTATTGAGCATCAACTGCTGGTGTGTAATATATTAACATGGACAGATGAAAGAACCAATAAGATTAGCCATATCTGTTCATCTGTCGGTCCATCCATCCATCTGTCCTATTTGATCATTTTCACTTATTCTCTGTCTCTCTCACACACTTTAAAGTGGAGCCATCACACCCACCACGCTAACCTGCCATGATTTTTAAAATTCTTTCCATTCAAAGTCACTTTTTATGTTTCAAAGAGAATGACAACACTTTTGCTTCAGTCTCTCTGCAATCAAGGGATGAATAATCCATAATTTTCATCAGTAATATTTAAGTGTTTTGAAGTCCTACCCCACTCATTTCAAAGTCAACTCTCACACAATAACCACAATACAGCTCACACTGTCAAAATGTCCCATATTCTTCTGGAACTTTCTTAAAGATCTATTGAACATCACCTAAGAGAGCTTCATTATTGCATCAAGCTGTTATTTTGAGAGCTTGCCAATGGGTTAAGCCATATGCTCAAGGCAACATTTAAATAAATGTCAGAATTAAAGACTCTGGACACTTTTGTCCATACCGAGGGCAAATGCAAGATAATGGGGTGTAACTTCTCCGATTAGTTTGATATAAAGGCTTTGCAATGGCGAAATAGGGGCAAGAAAGTCCTATTCAATACAAAACCAAGGAGGGGTTCTCTCAAATGGAAGCGACCAATGAGCCAAATGTCTGAGACCAACTGCATAATAATAAAACAAAATCTTGAGTAGGCCTAGCCCACCTCTGTCAATCGGCCTATGCAACTTGCTAAAATGTAATCTGGGACATTTACCATTCCAAATGAAGGACTTTGCTGTGCTATCAAATTGCTTGAAATAAGAGAGGAGGACATCTGTAGGGAGAGACTATAGCAGATAGTTTTTCGGAATTTTCGGAATACACTTCATTTTAATAACCTTCTCAATCATAGATAAATGCAATGAAGCCCACCTGCCCACCTTTTTATTAATGGGTCAACATTAATTTGAACTAAATCACACACATTTTCTGGGAATAAAATAACCAAATACTCAATGCCCTGTTTGAGCCACTGGAAGGCACCTGGCTGAAAAGCTGTTACCAGGCAGTACGCAGTCAGAGCCAAAGCTTCGGATTTGGACCAATTAACTCTGAATCCTGAGAACTTCGAAAAGGAATGAATAATTCTAAACTAGCACAAAAATGGTGCTTCGTTTCCTCGAACAGTCAAAAGAATGTTCAGTGAACTGGCCCATTCGGCTGCTACATGAATGCAACAAATGACCTAATCACTCCAATATCTTGTAAGAAATACTCCACAAAACAAACTCCAGCCAATAGGAGGCATAAGCACACAGAGCGTGCAGATTCATCCACAAACTGTCCTGAAAGAGTGTTACTCCACAAAACAAATTCCAGCCACTAGGTGGAACCAGCACAAAAAACAAAAAGGTGCTCTGTTTTCTCAGAGAGTCAAGTGAATTTTCAGTGAGTCAGTCCACTCGGCTGCAATGTGAATACCACAGAATAACTTTTTCCATTGACTTTATGAAGGACATCGCTTGCAGTGGGCATGTGAATGTTTTACGACCATCCTTAGCATTTATTCTCAATTTGGCCAGGAATATCAGTACAAAAGCGACCTTCCATTGATGGAAGAGTTTCTTGCATTCCTTGAATCGATCACATTTCTCTCATCAAATTTGCAAAGTCTGGGAACAAGACAATGCTGTGGTTCTTCCAAAAAGCTTTCCTTTACTCCTTGTCTTGCGTAACAATATCTTTATTGGATGATCTCTGAAAATTGGCCAGAATTTATTGGGACCTGTCTCCCTCAGCAGATTGCTGAGCTGGAACTCTGTGAACTCGCTCGATTTCCATTTTATAGCCTGTTATGTCCAGCAGATTCGGAAAGAGCCTGTCCAGGAATTTCACCATTTTCTGACCCTCTTCGGCCTCAGGAATTCCGACGAGTCAGACGTTATTCTGCCGGCTATGGTTCTCCATGTCGTCCAACTTCTTCCAGACGCTCTCCAAATCCACCTTGGTCGTTAGCAGATTAGCAGATAATTCCCTCTCCAATGACTCCAGATAATATATCTGTTTCTCAACATCTCCCACTCTTGTAACCACATCAGAGAATTTTGTCTCCATGGCAGTGATCGATCGACGTATTACAGCAAGTTCCTCCAAGTCAGCAACGACCTTCGTCAGCATTGCTGATATGATCAACATCTCTTGCTGAATCAGCTACTGGCTCTGGGCCTTCTCAGGTGTGTCAGCTTGAGCACGTAAGTCTTTTAATCTCTCCAGAGCTGAGGAATTTGAATTCTTTGACATGTCCTCCTAGAACAGTTATGGAACAGAGTGTATTGAATCTCACCGGTTTATGTCATTAATAGTGTTAAAACTAGAAAAGTGCACAGAGCTCATCGTTCACACATCCGAACCTCACATGTCATCACGTGTCTGCCCTGTGCAAGCCCAAGAAGATCATAAATGCAGCACCCCAGAGAGCAGCTGTTGCCAAGGTAACACCCAAGATGGCATTTAGCTCTGCATGAAGACCTGGTTTGGGTGGTGATGAGGAATGAGCGGAGCTTATTCAGAAGTTAAATATCTTAAAGTCTACGATCCAGGACATGGAGCAAGAGCAGGAATTTTATTTGGGCAAACTGAGGGACATTGAGCTAATCTGTCAAGAGAAGGAGGTTGAGAGAGATCCCACCCTGCAGAGGATTGTGGATATACTCTTTGCTGCTGTGGAATGGATTGTCATACCAGGGACTGAGTCATAAGACCAGGAGGAGTTCTAATACTTATGACTTGTTGCAGTTTTACCCTCCTTTCATCCTCTCCATTCCTCCCCTCTCCACACAGTCAACCCCTTCCCACCACAACCTAACCTCAAGTCTCCCACGTCATGTTATGCATTTGGACTTTCCCAAACAAACTCCATATTGAAACAGTTGTGTCTGCTGAAGTGTTCATAAATGCACATATTGGAAGAACTTTTTAATGCCCTTAGACATACCTTGCTATGTGATGACTGACACGATACTCCTGTTTTCTATCTGTAAAATACAATCGCTAATATTGCTTTACTCTTTTAGCAACTTCACACACCTGCAAATGTATTTATCTTATTTTATGTTTCCAGAATGATGTCTTGGCCACCTTGTCTGTAGTGATTTTATTGGTGGCATCTCCCCCAACACAGCCATGGCCATACATATATGTGATGTATTATTCAGAACCATACCTTACACTGACACAAAACTGAGGAATGAAAACAGCAAAATTTAGTTAATTGCAAAGATGTATACAGTGCTTAATGTAAACCCTGCAGCCTGAGCACCCTCTTCCTAGTTTACGAGGTGGGTAGTAGTCATCACTCCTCCAGTCTATCCTTAGTGATTGTGCCTTATATACAGACTGTCTGGAGGGAGTGGACCCAGTCTGACATTTGTCTGGTTTGTCTTTTGCTTGTTTTATCAATGTAGTGATGTGTTGTTTACAGTCTAGCACAAATCTGTTTTTGCTGTAATGTAAATGTATGTTGTAACACTCTGTGGTTTGCAGTCAACAAGACATTACTGTATTGTAGCACTCACATTTGCATGAGCATATTTTCTTTACCTTTATTTATTCTTTTATTTTTTTTTTATTTCTCTTGCTTTAAAGAATTATCCACTTACTAGCCACTACATTGGTAGTCTGAAGGCCAAAATTTGACAAGAGTTGACAATAAAAACACTGCCCATCACTTTATGGGAAATGCATAAGAAGCAATTCTACCTGCTTCTTATGGCAAATGTTTGTAATTCAAATGAGAGTTTTAAAATGTTTTTTTTTTTTTTTTTTTAAAGAAAGAAAAAATAACTGAGGTGACATCTGAAGTTTCAGATGATCTCTAGATGAGATGAATACACTCAGATTCACAAGAGCAAGGTTATCCTGCACTCTTGCATACCAGTAATCATCCTTTAAGTGATAGTTCACCCTAAAATGATAATTCTGTCACCATATACTTACACTTAAATTGTCCCAAACCTGTATGACTTTCTTTCCTCTGCAGAACAAAAATGAGATTGGCAAGATCAGTCACCATTCACTTTCATTGTATGGAAAAATTTTACAATGAAATTGAACAGTGGCTGAGGCCAACATTCTGCCTAACATCTCCTTCTGTGTTCCATGGGATAAAAAAAAGTAATACAGGGCCCATATTCACAAAAAATCCTAAAAATAGCTCTGAACATGGAAATTTAGGATCAATTCTTAAAAATTAGGGCTGTGTTACTCCTAATTTTAGGACTTCTCTTTGGAGAACTCCTAGTGGTAAAAATCTTTGTGAATACGGGCCCAGATTTTAAACAATTAGAGGGTGAGTAAAATTATGTCTTTTGGGGTTAACTTTGAGGTACTTTAGAAGTTTGGAGTTTGTTGTGTGGCTGAATGATGGTTATCTATGCTTCTGCCCCTGACAGGAAGAGATGCAGAGTCTGAGAGTACGTGCAGAGGAGGTCATTCAGGAAAATGAGAAACTTCATGCTCAAGTCAACAAGAGCAGCGCTGTCAGTAACAAAGAGTGGTGAGTGTTTGTGCAAATGTGTTTGCATATGCATGTTTTATTTTTTTTTTGTGGCTGGGAATTAAATCACAATTGGATTTAGTTGACATCCCCCTGAGAGGAATGTATTTCACAACAAAAAAATTAAAAAAAGGAAAAAAAATGTGCAGGTGGATTCCGATAGTATTGAGGGAGATGACAAAACAGGGCATTTTGTCCTTGAGGCATGCCTTGTGCTTTCAGCCAAGCTCCATCACATAATCAAAGTGAGGTCATTTCCACATGAGGTAGAGTAATGATACATGTCATTTCTAACATCTCCTCAAATTTGTTTTTAAAAGTGCTGTGCTTGCATGTCAGACACACGATTTCATAATTTCAGTTCATATAAAACACTTTGTGTTTTTTATGTGTGTGCGCGCAAAGAGTTTTTCTGCATTTTGCTCATTTAATCAAATTTCCCTTTCTGTGAATGTACCTAAACCTCAGCAATACTTTCTCCTTGTGTCTGAATTTCCGATACAAAGAAATTTAGTGATTATGCAAGCAAAATTGCAATGTTATTTACACTGGAGGCCAAAAGTTTGGAATAATGTTCAGATTTTGATCTTATGGAAAGAAATTGGCACTTTTATTCACCAAGTGGCATTCAGCTGATCGCAATGTATAGTCGGGACATTAATAACGTGAAAAATTACTATTACAATTTGAAATTTTCTAAGAGTTCTCATCAAAAAATCCTCCATTTGCAGCAATGACAACTTTGCAGATCCTTGCCATTCAAGCTGTCAGTTTGTATAGATACTCAGGTGACATTTTGCCCCACACTTCCTGTAGCACTTGCCATAGATGTGTCCGGCACTTCTCACACACCTTACAGTCTAGCTGATCCCACAAAAGCTCAGTGGGCTTAAGATCCATAACACTCTATTTCAATTATCTGTGGTCTAACGTCTGTATTTCTTTGCCCACTCTAACCTTTTCTTTTTCAAAAGTGGCTTTTTCTTTGCATTTCTTCCCATAAGGCCTTCACCCCTGAGTCTTCTCTTTACTGTTGTACATGAAACTGGTGTTGAGTGGGTTGAATTCAATGAAGCTGTCAGCTGAGGACATGAGGCATTTATTTCTAAAACTAGAGACTCTGATGTACTTATCCTCTTGTTTAGGTTTACACCTGAGACTTCCACATCTCTTTCTGTCCATAGAGCCAGTTGTCCTTTGTCTTTAAAGACTGTAATTGTTTTTGGAAATGTCAAGTATTGTATAGCCTTCATTCCTCAAAACAATGATTGACAGATGAGTTTCTAGGGAAAGCTTTTTCTTTTTGCCATTTTTTAATAAATGACCTTAAGACATGCCAGTCTATTGCATACTGTGGCAACTCAAAAACAAACACAAAGACAATGTTAAGCTTAATTTAATGAACCAACCTTTCAGCTGTGTTTGTTATAATGGCAAGTGATTTTCTAGTACCAAATTAGCAATTGAGCATGATTACTCAAGGATAGGGTGTTGGAGTGATGGCTGCTGGAAATGGGACCTGTCTAGATTTGATAAAAAATTACTTTTTTCAAACAGTGATGGTGCTGTTTTTTACATCAGTAATGTCCTCACTATACATTGTGATCAGTTGAATGACACTTTGGTGAATTAAAGTAAAAATCTCCTTCCGAAACAGCAAAATCTGTACATTATTCCTAACTTTTGGCCACCAGTGTATGTAATGAACAACCAAACTGGAATTTAGCTTATTTTTTTTTGTTTATATTAATTGCTAGCTGTTCAGTCAGCTCGTTTTCTTCATCAGTGATGGACCTCTCTTCTCTTCCCATGCTGCCAGTTTCACTTTAATGACAGTATCATTCAGACACTGAAGTGTGTGTGTGTGTGTGTGTGTGTGTGTGTGTGTGTAGGAGGCAATTGCAGGAGCAAGCTCGCTTGGTGCTGGAGGAGAATCAATTGTTCATAGAGCAATTGGAACTGCAGCATGCTAAAGCTAAGGAGGCCCACAGCAGACACACGCAGGAGGGTATTACACATACACTACCTCAGTGTTCATACTTTGCTGCTGGGACATGGAGAAACTTGCTTTGTAATGCTTTAGATTTTGGTCGAATTTGCCTTCTTGCTTCCTAAGGCTGACGTCTCACTAGCTAACTCGAAAACAGCTAAATTTTGATCAGAGATGAAAATTATGCTTACAAACGGACATCGACTGACAAATCAGCTAGTGATGCACCAGCTAAAGAGTAATACAAATGTTTAGTCTGGCTCTGAGTGGTCTAGGATGGCAGCAAATGTAGTTTCAACTAGGGTTGTCATGATACCATAATCATATCTTACGATACCAGCTAAAGTATCACGATATCAAGTAGTATCACGATACCACAAGATAGTGTGTTACTTCTTAACAGTTTGTCATAGCAAAGGTGGTTCTTCGATATTAGCCATTCCACTTGTTGCTCTGGAATTGGTGAAAATAACTGATGGATGAATTGGGAGAATACTCAAATGGACTAACTTGTTATCTAATACAATATTAGTTTGATTAGTTTCAATTTTTTTTAAATAAAATCTTCACCTCATCAAAACAGCCAGTTCAAACAATAATGGTTTTTAACTTTTATTCCATTATTTCTGTGATTATTTGATTATTGCTAACATAAAAAGGTTGATCTTTGCTTATTATTTATTTGCATACATTCAGATGTCTCTCTGTGTGTGTAGTGTGTAAGGTCATGAAACAGGTGATGTTGCTGGAGTCGGACAAGCAGGCTCTAGAAAAGGAGCTAGAAGTGGAGCGTAAAGAGCACCATGCCCTTAAGAACGAGTTTCAGAGAGTTCGCTTGGCTTTACAAAACTCTCTAAGCTTAGCTGAACACAACAATGTGACAGACAAATTCAAAAGGTACAAGGTCCTCAAAAAAGGGAGTGCTGTGTTCCTTTATTTACATGTTATATATAGTGTCATGTTGATAGATATATATAGATAGATAGATATATATATATATATATATATATATATATATATATATATATATATATATATATATATATATATATATATATATATATATATATATATTAGTATGTACATGTTAATGTAAGCCTTCTGTAAAATGCTTCCTGAATTAATTTGGCACTGCATTTTAGAAATTTACAAATTTGACAGCAGCACATTCTTTCATGCTGTGTTTTCTTGTTTTGACTCATAATTCCATAGAGTCATGGATAATTTGGACCTGTATGACATATAAAACATTTTTCACTGTAACAATGACTATAAAGAAGTGCTTTATGTTGCCAGAAAGGAGAAAAGTCTGGAAAACTTTGAAGTGCCTCTCACAGAGTGTATAAACAATGACTTAATCATATGGAAAAGAAACACAAGAGCATGGCATAATATATATAAATCTGAAATGTAAGCACAGTATAATGATTATCTCACTGTAACAGGTAACGGTTGGGTAAGGAGTTAATGCATAAATTAACTTTCACTAACATAAACGGACACACATGCAACGCAGCCGCATGTGGTTCTCTCTCGAACCAGCTGATTTGGCGCCGGCCGTGCTCAATCACGGCCCGGCCATGCCCTCCTCCTCGTCACACTCATATATTGTGGCATTCTAAAATGTACATATAAAAGGCAACGCATGGATTTTATAATTTATAATTTTACATCCTTCATGTATTTTCCTATTTTCCAACCACTCCCCATTTTTTAAGCGGATCAGATTTTGCTGTTACATTTTCCACATTTCAATCATTAAAAATACTTAAAAGAGCACTATAAATTTACATTTAAAAACATCTAGAGAAAACATTGCCCCAGAATAACTGCTGTGTTTCACATTTTCACTGGAAGGTAGACACTTTCAATAAAAGAGAAAGACAGTATAGAGAGAATACAGAAAAGTAGGTAGGACAGAGATTCATTGCTATTGATGAACTGCTGAAGTATGAGAGGCTTTGCAGTGAGAAGAGTGCTGAGTATTGAGTGAGGGGAGTTAGTGTGCTTCCTATGAGATATTTTTATCCCCAGTTACAACAGGATATAAAAAAATCATTGACATTTTTCTGGGATATGCCATTGATTTTGGAACTCACCTAGACAAAGACAAAGGGAGAGAGAAAGCACTTCTTTCCACTTCTCACTCTCAAACTGAGAAAGAAAGAGATCCTACACTCATTTATACCCTGCACACACTGTCTGTGTGAATATAAAGTAATGCAATGGATAAATGAATAAATGTTGCCACAAACCTATTCACTTGCACATACACAGTAAATGCATGGTGCCTTAGACACACACAAAATGCAGGTGGTTGTCTGAGCCATAGCCTAGAGGGCTATATATAATGCTGATACATCATGGGTGACCAGAGTACGAGTCCCGGCTCATGAAGTCCTTTCCCAATCCCATTCCCACTCTTCTCCCCTATCATTTCCTTTCATCTCTCCACTGTTCTCTCGCTAATAAAGCCAGAAAAGGCAGAAGATAAATGCATGCCTTTACCTTGAATCTTTCCTATATGCTTTTCACTTAGTTGAGTGTGTGTGTGTTTCAGGCAGCTGCAGGAACATGAGAAAGTGAAGAATTCTGAGGTTGAAGAGCTGTTGTCTAGTGTGAGTGCGATGGAAGCAGAGAAAAAGACTCTGCTGCTGGATAAAACCAACCTCAACACAGACATCAAACACATTGAGACAGAGCTCCAGCTTTCGCGTCAAGCTAACAGGTACATGCTTGAACATACAAACTCATGTTTAATGCACACACACACACACACACACACACACATTTTTTTCCGTGTTTCAACACCCTGTGTGCACAGTTAAACTCAAGCTGCTTATTCTAGGAAGTGTAGGATGAAGGGCTTAAGACCAACTAATATTGATTTAAAATCAAAGCTCTGTGGTATTAAACTAGCAGTCTTATAAAGGCTGGGCTATATTGGCCATTGTCAGTCTTGGTGAAGAGAATCACTCTGTAAAATATTGTGAAATGTGTCTTTTAGCCTACTCTGTTGTATTTGAGGACTGCTATTTCTGACTGTGAGAGCACGTTTAGCTGGGAGGAGGAGGATCAGGATGAATAATAGGCAATAGAAGCAGAGACAGATTATTTTGCCAGAGGGCTGCAGAAACAGAAGGAGAACAGACAGGAAGTGTAATAGCAGAAGCACTGTTTGAGGAGGAGAGATGAGGAAGAGACTTCAAATCAACTGACCAACCAACACCAGTAAACTCTGATGCAAAAGGGATTGCATGTTGACAGATTTAAAGGAAAAGATTCACCCAAAAACTCTCATTATTTGCTCAACCATATGCCACAAATGTGTATAATTTTTTTCTTCCGCTGAACAAAAATGAAGAATGTCTCAGTTCTGTAGGTCCATACAATGCAAGAGATTGGTAGCCAGAAATTTGAAGCTCCAAAAAGAACATAAAGGCAGCATAAAAGTAATGTGTAAGACTCCAGTGGGTATATTCATATCTTCAGAAGCAATATGTTTGGTGTGGGTGAGAAATGGAACAAAATTGAAGTCCTCCTTTTTACTATAAATCTGCACCTTTGACTAGCCCCAACCAATAGGTGATGATATGCATGAAGAAAGCGATTCACAAAAGAATACATGACTTTAACCACTGGATTCATATGGATTATGTTTATGCTGCCTTTATATGCTTTTTGGAGCCACTGAATTGGTGGCTGATAAAGGCAAAAATAATAAATACATGTGAAACATTGCGGGAGAGGAAAGGTTAAGAGAGTACTCTATATAATATGTATGTTTTCAATTTAAAGGAAATACTGACATAATACTGACTGATAGAAGGGTTTAAAACACAGTTGTTCTCTTTTTTTCTGTTTCTCTCCCTCATTAGGAAGGCTCAGAGGCGTATACATTTCCTGAAGCAACAGGTTGAAGACTCTTTAGAGAAAGAACTCGTTGCTCATCAGTACCTTGCTAACATCGTCACACTCGCAGAGAAAACCACCCATGAAAGAGATCAGCTTATACACATGGTACTTCAACCTGCACTCACAGCCATTCACTTATACACACACATGCAGGGAATATCCATTTTTGTCTCCTTGTGTCTTCTAAAATCTACCATTGGCAGTTTATGTTAACATACAAAGCATGTTTTAGCAAATGACACACAGTATTTCCTGAATTCCTCAACCTTGAAAAGGGGTTATATTCAAAACTTTTATCAAATCCTCTCCACAGCAACTTTTTGGTTCAGCACATCTGCGAAATGTTTCCTATTTTGAAATGTTTTAATTATTTTTGTGTTTGAGGCAGAGCTTTAAGCTCAGGGATTATGAATGTTTCAAATTACCCTTTTTCCAGACAGAGAGCCTTACTGCTGCTCGGGAAATGTTTATAAATCTGATTGTACCCAACAGATAGCAGTGAAACTTTTAAAGATTTGCTTTTCTTTTTTCCCACTTTTAACTGGCTCCTCTCTTTCCTTCCTTGCTCTTGTCCCTACTACCTCTCCTCAATAATGACTGTCCTTTATATCCCTCATCTTCCTCTCTCTCTCTAGCTTTGTAACCCGTCCTGTTCCCTTTCTCCTTCCTCAGGCTTCATCTCTAGAGAAAGACAAGCAGGGTGTTCTCACACGCATCATAGAAAGCACTGTTTGTCTCGGAAAACTGCAGGAAAAAGTAAAGGTAAGACGTTCAGTTCACAAATTGCCAGTAAATGTGTATTTGCCTGGCTTGAAAAGCTTTTTGTCCTTACAATGAACCTTGGTAGATAGAAAATAGATGGTACACACAAACACACCAACCGTGAAGTATGTTTGTATGTAGTGCTTGTTGAGGGGCTGGAGTTAGTTTTAGGATTGATTGCTTGGCCTTAACACACTTATGAAAGATTACAGAGACAGAAAGAAACTATGACACAGAGAGCGAAAGTGCTGACATACTCTGATACACACAGCTTAATTACATGACCTTGCTTGCCTGACATTTTTAAAAAGTGTTCGTTCCAGACACATACAACCCTACACTCAGCAGGTCTACAAGTAACATTTCAAATGGAGATATTTCAGCTGCAGAGTGAATGTTTTTCCCACTTCACTTAACTGTGGTTCAGCTCAGATGTGTCTGTCTGGATGGAGTTCTGTGTGATTGTAAGGCAAGGCACTGAATGAAACTGTCTGTCTATATTTGTGAAATTTCCCCAGAGTGAGATCTGCTCCTCATATTGTTCTACTGCTATGGACAATACAATGGGATTTTACAATTTAACAATGGGTAGTTAAAAGCCAAGGATGACCCTAGACAAACTGTGGCCTTATGTTATCGAGGAAATAATATAGCATATTACATTTGTGTATTGATTTAAGATAATGTTTGATGTGGATATCTGGAATAATGGATGAATGATTTCTGCAAATACTAAACCATTTCAATATTATGTCTGCATTACAAGCACAATCACTTCCATAATGAACAAAGCTGTCTGGAGTGTTCTAGTTTTGTTCGTAATGAACAAATGTGTGCAACCTCTGCATTATAAAATAGAAAATGAGCGCAAGTAGTTTTGTAGTCTTTTCTTTACAAACCGAAAATTGATTTCCTCTCAGTCTGTGCTGTGCTGCGCTGCAGTTGTTTGTGTTTGCCTTTTTATGGTTTTAAAGTCACCATGCAATCCAGTGAGTTGTGATATTGCATCCATGCATGGATTAGATTATTTTCATGAACACTGACTGCTGATCTTTTCCCAAACAAACAGACATTATTTCACAATCTCCTAAAGAGCTTTCCTGTTTTTTTCTTTTGAGGTGAAGACAAATATAATATAATATAATGTGTGCACATAATGTGCTGTAATTTTGTCTCTTTGGGAAGGGCATCAGACTCATATCAAATACAAAAGACTCTCTTACACATGATTTTTCATGTGTTCTAACCATTAACGTGTGTAAAGAGACAAATTAAAAGAGTGAACAATAATAATACTTATGTTTATGTACCTATTCCATTCCTACCTATTCCATTACTCTATTCTTTCTCTTATCTCCTTTATGTCCTCTGTCACTCTTTCAGTCCCTTACACCTTCCTCCTTTACTCCACCTTTCTTTCTTCTCTCTTCATTAGTCTCCTGTTGACTAATTAGTCAGAACATGTCCTAGACTCACGCAGAGTAAATACATGCAGAAAATCGCTAATCACTACCTCACAGAGAGAAAAGAGGATGACATAAAAAGGACACCATGATACTGAGATCAAGTGAGTAGAACACAAACGAAGAAAAAATGACAGAGTTAGAATTGAGCAAGGCCTCAAAGCCAGGTCAAAACAATACAAATAATCTAGCTGTTGTGGTATAACTTCTTCAAACGCTATATCCAGGCTTACTGTATCCTTAGTGGTTCTTAGAGTGATTCTTGTGTCTGTCCATTTAGTATGAATATTTGTCAGCCAGAGAGAGAGGAAATTGTGGCGTGTGCTAGACTTTGCAAGTGATTTGGCATGGTTCTTGCCCAAAGGGTCAGAACAGCATCCTCCAATCAGCCCATCTAAACAAACTGCCTACACACACACACACACACACACACAGGTTTTACTACCCTTGTGTGGACATTTGGTCCCCACAATGTAGCATACATATGTACACACACACACACACACACACACGCGTGTGTTCATTCATATATTATCATGTGGTTCATTTGTAGCTGGGTAGTCAGTAGCAGATGTCCCTCTACTACATCAACACTGTGATTTTATGCTTTTTAACTTTCTGCCCTATTTAATCAGTAGCTATGAATTATGATTTTGCTACATTGCTAAACTATTGGAATGTTGTAGTAGTCCAGGGATGTTCCCAATGATATTCAATAATTAATTTGTGTGTTTATGCATGATTTATATATTTGAAATCATTTGAAAGAATCAAGATGCTTGGACAGATAGTCATTTTACAGGGGTGTTAGGATTGATTTGCTTAATTGTTGTTATTTATTTTTTCCATTATTATTTGTTATTTTATGCTTTGATTACATGTGGCCAGCCAGGGTCCCGTTTCAGCAACAGTTACTTTTCAGTTTTTAGCAGAGGTAAGATTGTAGGGTGCAGCTTTGTGGTTTGCATGCTTTTCTGCATATGTGCTCTGTTCTGTGCAAGGAAAGTTCACATGCTTCCTCCAATCCATTCTGATGAAAGCTGTCTCTATAGTAACAGCAGGAGAAGAGGGGATTGGGGGCCTTCAGTTTTCATGGCTCCTTGGATCTCTTGCAGAATTTGTACAAAGCTACAGGCTGTTTTGCTCCTATATTTTATTTTTATATACAGTGGCCCAAAAAGTATTTGTATGCTTAAGCTGGACTTAAAAATGCATGATTTCCTTTGCATATGAGAACAAAACAAACCAATTTGCATTTATTGTAAAAAAAAAAAAAAAGGTAACATAAGCACAATTTTCAAGCAGAGCATTTAACGAAAATAAGCTTGTTACATTTTAAACAGCCGCGGGCCATACATTAAGTCTAGGCCTTCAGTGCAATTCATGCCATTAAGAAAACACAGTTTCACAATGAATAAGATGCTATGCCTGATCATACATTACGTGGCAGTCAACTAATAATACCAACTGACATTTTAAAAACACGTCCACGCACGAAAGCCAAAACTTAAAACAACACTTAATGCTCTAGCAAGCCTAATTTTAACTGCAGCATGACTGTTTAGTGAATTGAACTTCAAAAATCATAATTTTTCATATGAATTTACCAAGGAGGTCTATAATACCTGGAAAAATCCTTCTAATAATATTTGCGATTTAAATGCTGCTTGCAATAAATTTAGTTTCGTCAGGGTACACGGTTATGCTGCGTTCCATTCAAGTTGGATGTGGGATATTCCTACTTGATTTCTCCGACCATAAATGCATTCCATTCCCCGATATTCGGAACTAACTAATGCTCTCGTTAGCATATCAGGGTTTTGACTCTCATTAGAGATGTCTCCTAGCAACCCAACTGATAAACAGTGCTGCAGCGCTAACATTTGTGCTTCAGGTTTACGATTATCAAAAGAGATTATAATGTGTTATACACCTGTTTCTACAAGTTTAATATCATGTAATGTGGAATCAAACTAATTTAAAGATATTACTTAATAAAGTGAATGTTTGTCACTTACTTTGAATGTCTCCATGAGTGTCGACATGTTTGTGTGACCTCATGCACCTGCATCTCTGCGAAATCGGAGTTGAGAATTTCTGCAGGAGCCTTCAAGTTGAATTCTGATTAAAGATACATTCCATTGCACTTTTCCTAGTAGGAAGTTGTAAAATCCGACTTTCCGAGTTGATTGGAACGCAGCACTACTTTTGAAAACTTGATCTGACACTGAATGCTCAAGCAGCATAATTTACACATAGAAAACTCCAGATGTTGCTATAACAATCCAAAAAGTCCTTACCTGTTTACTTTAAGTGAAAATCAGTCCTCCTTTGCAGTTTAATAAATGAAGCAATAACACGATCATGCAGAACATCTTGTGTTTTTAAATCCACAAGGATCTTTTTCTCATCGGCGATAGCGGCAGTGATGATGATCTCGTGCTCTTCGCTTTCAAAATACGTACAACAATTAACGCGTGATTGTATCACTCACGGCCAGTTAGAAGGCCTTGACCGGGACATATCCTAAAGATCACATTAAAAAATAAAACTAAATAAATAAAATAAAAAAATAAAATATTTTATTTAAAATAGTAATGGTAAATATGCTGTTGTGTTGTTTGTTAAGAACAAAGTGTCTGAAACATTCTTTGTTTCATAGAATAGAATGGTGTTCTTTTATCATTTTCAGATTTACCCGCCCCTTTACGTCTTAAAATAAATAAAGTAGTTTATTTATAATTAAAATAAAGTGAGCAACCACAGTTTACCTAACCATAATTTTCTCTCCTTTTCTCCCCAATTTGGCATGCACAATTCTCAATTTCAACTTGTTACTTCAAAATAAAACTTTATTTTTGTGTCTACAGATCCCTCATTAACAAATAGACATAAGAAAATTTTAATATAAACTTAATAGAAATGCTACAGATCACTATTTTCCAATGTAAAAAAATTTGATAATTTAACCTCAAAACTGTTTGGATGGAATAAATCTCACAAGTATATATACATACACACACACACATGCGCTGTATATGTTTAAAAAAAGAAAAACCCTTACCTTGTCTGCAAGTCACGCGATTGTAGCGTTAACAGCTTTATTGATTATAATAGGAGCGATTCAATATTCCCAACCTTGCCGCTGAGGAAATAATTGTGAGCATCTAAACTACGATACAATTTCATCTCCTCTCTCGCCTAGATGTTCATCCCTCACACTATTGCTACGTATTAAGATTTCAGATTCAGATTTGACCATGCTTGTAGAGGTGTGCGTGTGCGTGTGCGCGTGCGTGCGTGCTGAGTGGGAGGATTAGTGTCATATCTACTAAACCACTGTTTAAGCAGATTCCAAAAAAATAAACATTTTTGAAGCTGGGAGAGTAAGAATTCTTGAGGAACAAGAGACAGATAATTGGATGGAAAGTGGAATTACCAGGAAGATGAGGAGATGGGAGAAATAAAAAATGGTGAGAGGGAACAAGTCTGTTGAAAGAAGGGAAGAGAAAGTTCCCACAGGATTAAGAGGATATAGTGGGTAAATTATTCATGGGTCATTAAAATGTATGCAGCACATTTGCCTGAAATGGCAGAAAAAAAAGATGTTGAATTTTTGATGGTGTGTATAAATACAGTCCTAAATGGAATTTGGTGGTGATGAGGGCTGTTTTTAGATTAGGCCTACATGTTCAGCCGTCCTCCTCTGTGTTACGAATGATGATTAAGAGGTGGGGTTTGAAGCAGACTGCTCAAGAAATTCATTCTCACGACTGAGTTAAATTAAATTGTTGTTAAAGACACTGAAAAATAGTATAAAATATGCATGAACTATACTTGGTTTATCACATTAACGCAGCTAGCCATTGACGTTTCCTCTAAAATTATTAGTTGTTCAGATGAACAAATTTTGTTTCAGTTTTCATGGCATTTAATACATTGCCATGTATTACATTGTATGTATTACAAATACATTTCATTGATTTAATACAAATTCATGGCACTGTTTAGTGCTTAAGCAATCTTAACATTTTGATTTTGTTTGTTCTTTTTGTACAGTACTTTGTTAAACATTTGTTTTGAAAGGGCTATAGAAATAAATGTAACTTTACAGCATTAGCAAAATTCAAAATGTATGTCTGTTGCTCAAGTTCAGCGTGATGAATGACACTCTTATGAACCCAAGGTGAAGGCTCAGTAAAGAAACTGCTGGGAGAAGAGTGGGATTGAGTGAAGGATTATAGAGCTGCTGTGGTTGTGTAAGTCCTACAAATGTCCATTAAAAAGAAAACATTGTAAGATTTTCAATTAGATTTTTCTTAAAACCAGGAGAACATCACCTTAGTTATGTCTGTAAGATTGTCATCCTGCAGAAAAAGCCCCCATCCCACCCTCTTCAGATGCTCCTTGCTGCAGGCCAAGTGTCATTGATTTAAGATAACATCTAGCACTCATAGCATCCAAAAGCACATATTTTTTCCTCTGTGTGCCTCTGCAGCTCTCAGACTGCAGTGTTATATGGACTATTTGTGCTCTTATTGAATTCCTGGAGCGTTTTTATCGTGTCCGCTCACCCAGGAAGAATGGAACACCATTTCCATTTCATTATGTGTCATTACATCATATCTCAATTTTTCACTGTCTGATGTCAGTAAGAGAGAGGGGAGAAAAATTATTTACAGTATAAGAAAAACTCCATAGTACTAATTCCTCCTATTGCCTTGTGAGGTTTCAGTCACAATTTTCAGAATTAGAGGTGTATATATATATATATATATATATATATATATATATTAGTTCATCAGATGAGGTTTAATGGGGAATAAGGTTTATTATTATTCACATATTACGGAGTTGGATACATAATGTGCTCAAGGAGCACATTTCTATACTTGTGAAATGTTAGCGATAATTTGCGTTTCCATCGGCTTTATTTTGATGTGCTAAAACTTTTTTCGCATAATATCTTTGGATGGAAGCGTAGTTATATATTTATGCAGAGAATCCATAGTTACAAAAAAATAGTTTTGGCATAGATTAATCGGTAAAACTGATATATTGGTCTAATACTGTGACACTCCAAACAGTATGGGTGTGTCTTTTGAGCTTGGAAATGTTCAACAGATTGACAAAACAACAGCATCAGCAATCTTTATTTTATTTAGATGATATAAGTTGATACTTTGTAATGCCTAACAGTCTTTAACCAGTCAGATGGGGCCAGTCTTAAACTGTAACAGTGGTGCTCATGGAGCCTTAAATTTGTGGCAGAGAGAATCAGGGCACACACTTTTTTTCAGAGCAATGAGAATTATCCATGGTTAACTTTATTCTTAATGGCCCGCCTGCTCAGCATGGCTATAAACATAAAGCTTGAAGACCTTCTGCTCTGCTTTGATAAAATCCCACTCATGCATCATCATCTGATCTGCATGGGGAAGCTGTTCTAAGGTCAGTTGTTTACTTCAGAATGTCAGTGCTTGAAGGTATGTTAAGCTAATCGTGTGTCCTCCAAACTGACCTTTTGCTTTAATACCTGACCATCCTCTTATCAAAGCTGCTTGTACACATCCTTTCAAAGCTAGATGGTACACATTGCATTTTAATTGCAGGAAAGAGACTGTTCTGATGTATAGAGCTTATATTTATCTTCGCTCAGTGTGGTGAGATGAAGTAGCCTGTGTTTTTTTTTTCCTCTGGGCCTGGCCTTTTTTTTATACCAGTCACCCCCTGTTGGAGCAATCGCACATGCCCTGGCACAGACACTGGCAGAAGCCATAGACCAGACAGACTGTGAGGCTGGATGGTACCAGGCTCACACACACAATCCCCAGAGTCACTCTCTGGATCACTAGCAAGTAGATGCCCAGCGGCAGCGAACCAAAGTAGAAAAAGCCTAATAGCCACACTAAGACCCGCGGCACATGATTACAGAACTTGGACAGTGTGTCTTGGTCCACCGCGGCACTGTTGGATGCCACGGAGACAGAGTCCAAACTGTGGTCACCATAGTAATCAGAACTTGCATTTTGGCTGGGTGAGCGCTGCTGGTCCCGTTGCACCTCCATGATGGTGATGACCAGACAGTTGGAGGAGTCGTGGGAGGGGCTGTCATTGGAGGACAGGCTTTTGGGCGTCAGCACCACCTCCTGACTGTGGTCTGAGCTCCAGGACTTGTCCCGCAGCGCCAGACGGGACATGATGTTTGCGTCATCGGGCAGTCCGGCCACTTCGTACTCACTGACCTGTGTCTCATGACGGCAGAAAGGGCAGATGATGCAGCTGGAGCCGTCCCCCATGTCCAGGATCTTGTTGAGGCATCTGGCACACACACGGTGCAGGCAATCCAAAATCTTGGGCTTGCGGCTGTGTTCATTGTAGGGCTGGTAGCAGATTTTGCACTCCAACTCATCGCCGGTGGTGCTGTTGAGACTTGTGTTAGTATTTGCACTGGCATAAGCGGAATTCTCCTCTGGTCCAGCCTGAGCACAGCTCATTGTGGCCTCATGCTCTGGGAAACAAGAAGAGGATGTTAGTGCAAGTTTTGCACAAAAAAATAACATTCACTGACACAGAAATAACTCATTTATTTTTTTAAGAAATCCATGTTTTTTTTTTTTTTAAACAGAGGTTTTAAGGTTTGTGTGTTTCCCTTAGTATTAATGTTTGGTAGTTCTTAATGGATCTTAGTCAGAGTATTGCCATATTTTATTTTCGATTGGAAAGAAAACCATGCTGTGAGTGATAAAAGTGCAGTCTGTTCAATGATTTGTGCTGTCGTTTAAATGGATGATTTTCACATATCCAGGTGTGGAACGTGGAAGTAAACTGTAGTTGGGGCAAACTTCTATGGTGGTAATGGGAGACCACAAATTGTAATGAGTGAGTGAGAGAGTGAATGTGAGATTACAGCAGTCAGAAGAGAAAAAAATATAGATTTACTGTCACATCCTCAGTACTTGTATTTGATGCCCTAACACAACATTGTAGACTGTTTTTATTTTATTATTAATGCCAGGGTAATATAACACAAAGTGTAATATTATACATTTACATTAAGCAATTAAATAAAATGTAAATGTTTGATTTAGTTAGTTAATTTTGCTTTATGATCTATATGAGATCATAAAGGTTACTACACTTGATGATCTATATGAGAGCAGAGTGTTGAGATCCTTTTAAAATTTGGTTCAACATTTTGGGATTCCCAGATCTCAGTTCTTTAGATATTTACAGCTGTGCCACCTGCTATTTTTGGAGTAGCATACTTTTTATACTAATTTTGGTAGTAGCATACAACCCCCTAAAGTGGCAGATTACTGCTTTTGGAAAAGGTCATGAGGCATCAGTGTATTACTCCCTGCTCATTCAGAATCTTGGGTACAGAGCTTCAACCTTTCTCAAGAGATTATGGAAGAAAGATTTAACTTTAGTATTGGAGGAGGCAGAGTGGGCTAAGATTCTATAAAACATCAAGTCACAAGAGACACAAGAGTGTGCCTTATGCAATTCAAGATTTTACATTGATTCTATTGGACCCCCCCTCTAGACTGTATAGGCTTGGTCTTAAAGTCACACCCACCTGCTGGCAATGCCAATCAGAGGATGGAGACATAACCCATGTCTTAATCCAAGATACAGGAGTTTTGGTTGAAGGTTCAGAGTTTTGTGTGTGATGTATTGGTCACTTGGGTTTCATTTTGCCCAGACTCTGTATTTTGGGCAATGGGGCAGTCATCGATATTGAGAATAGACTCATAAAGAGTTGGGTTCTAACCAGTGTCAGGGAGATGGAGGTTGGCTGGATCACCCTCATTTCAGGAGTGGTGCTCGGAGATGGGTAAGTGACGGCCTTTGAAGAAGGGTCATTTAGAAGACTGGGGAAATGTAACTTGTTTGTGGAGAAACGGGGTGGATATCTGACATTGCTGGATGTGTGATTATTATAATTATTTATTTATTTATTTATTTTTGTGTGTCTACAATCATGTATGACCACTGGGATGTTGTTGGGGGCCAGGGTGGGGTGATAGTGGGGGTTAATTGTTGATTCTGTATATATATTTTTTGCTTTTTTGTGTTCAATATGTGAATCATTAAAAAATTGTTAATCAGAAAAAAAATTAAATACACAAAAGATGTGATCTTGGACCTTTTTACAGCTTTGTACAGTGCATGTCATTGTACAGACTGTAAGTCTTTCCCTCAAATTATTGTTTTCATCTATGTAAAATTCAATACTATAGAGTCAATAGCACCCAGCGGGTGTGGCACAAAATGGAACAGGACACCAGTTTACTGTCGGCGCGAGTCACGTCGCAACGGACGCTTCCAGTGTAGACACCCTCATTGATTATAATGGGTTGAATTGCTTTTGATGCAATGTGACATGCTGCTCATGTTCGATGTAGACAGTTTTAGACTGACAGCCTTTTGTTGGTTTTTACATTTGAATTTTTTTGTCAGTCTTAGTTTGAATTCACAAACATTCTGTTAGCCTGCTTAAATATTTAGTCAATTTGTCCGATTTAAAAAAAAAATAAAAAATTTATCTTCTGATGTGCGAAAACTTAAATGGATAATTCAACCAAAAATATACATTTCTGTTATTATTTACTTACCCTCATGATATCCCAGGTGTGCATGACTTTCTTTATTATAACACAGAAAAAGAGAAAAATATCTTAGCTCAGTGGTCCCTAAAATGCAAGTGAATGGTGATTTCTCTTTTGAAGCTCCAAAAACCACAGACAGTCAGCATAAACGTCATCGATACAACTCCAGCAGTTAAATTTATGTCTTCTAAAGTTATACGATCAATTTAGGTGTGAAAAAAGATAAATATTTAAGTACTTTTGAACTATAAATTCAACACTTAACAAGAGGGTAGAGTCCAAGCGGTCTCTCGACATATTTGCGTTACCATAATACAGAGGTTATCTCACGTTTTCCACTCGGTTGTGACATCAAGGATAAGCACAAAAACTTAGTAAAAAAACTGATAAATACAGATCTAAACCAAAACCAACCAAGCTACTGTACAGCATTCCTCCTCACTTGTAAACAGAGCTGCTCTTCCGGCTGTGACGCACATGCGTCAGTTCTCACTTGTTTCAAATGTCAATGCGATTACATCAAACGTGTGTACCGCTGCTGACCGGATGCATGATTTAGATTTTAAAAAAGAACTTAAAAATGACTGGTTTTTTTCACACTAAAACCAGTTATGTCACTTTAGAAGACATTCATTTAACAACTGATTTCATATGGATGACGTTTATGCTGGCTGGCTGTCAGTGATTTTTGGAGCTTCAAAAGAGAAATCTCCATTCACTTGAATTTTAAGGACCTACTGAGCAAACATGTTTTTCTTTTTTCTTCAAATGTGTTCTTGCGAAGAAAGTAAGTCATACACACCTGGGATATCATGAGGGGGAGTAAATAATGAGAGAATTTTTATTTTGGGGTGTACTATCCCTTTAAGTCCGATCAGTTAGAGAAGATATACAGTAGCACACCCAGTCAGAACAGCCTGAAGGTCTGTCTGTACCAAGTTTGGTGAATGTAGCTTGAAAGCTTGGAAGGGTTAGTTTTAGAAATGTTGGACTTTGTCAAGCCAACATGATTAAACTAGAGAAGCTTGTGATTTTAGAAAGGAAGAGGTTCCTGCTGAGCATAATGCAATCATGCATTAGTGCATTGTAGCTGTAATATACTAACAACCATGCTATTAAGTTTTCATATAGAACTCCTACTGTGCTACATGGGTGTTTTCAATGTCTCTCCAAGTGTTCAACTCTCCAAAGGCCTAATTAGGCTGCTTTGTTAATCTCTGATTGTGAAATTAATTACAGAAAGAAACATGGAATTGATGTGGCTATTTTGCTTTATTTTCTTGTAGAGCCAACTGTTTTTTTTGTTTCCCTAATGTCACCAGGCCATTGTTATGCTGAAGGTAGAGATACAATTGTTAGAGAAATTAAATAACGTCCCTTTGGGCAAAGAGCATGCTGCTCCAGCATACAGATCTCTCTCCATTATTGATGACAACAATGCCTGTGTATAATTGTATTTTTAAGAGAAATTTGTTTTGGTTTGCTGAACAGAAAAATATTGCCAACAGTTGCTGTCAATAGAAGCACAATAAAGAGACAGGTTTAGGGTTCTGGGGCAACTCTAACATGCTTTTTTCAGAGGAATGTTGTGCTCTGTGTTCTTTGTCTTTGGGCTGATAGGTTATCTTATTTTACATTTCAAATCAAAAATAAAAAGCTCATTTGTAGCTCAAATGGACAAAATTAATCTTGTCTTTATAATTGTATCTCACAAAAAGCATTGAAATTGGGGCCTAATGAACTGTAAATTATAAATGTTACATTGGCCATTTATTTTTATTTAAGACAGTAATATGTTGATGTTTACTTGGCTCTGCAGTGTTCCAGAAAGAAAAAATCTTTTAATAGCTGTTCTGAAGGTTGTGCTATAATTACTGTGCATGGTTCTATAGCCAAGTAATCTTTAATTAGAAAATTTGTAGCATTCCACTCTAAAGCTCAATCAAATGTAGGAATCCTCCCACTCAACACACACTTACACTCAGTCTCTTTAATAATTATGTGTCAAACATCTGAAAGAAAGCACTCAGGCTTATATTTCATGCATCTCTGCCCTGCATAAATGCAGACCATGCAAACTGAGCAAAGCAGAAGCAGACACCTTTTAGAGTAATAGATTTGCATATTTCAGAAGGCTTACAACTCTACAGAGGAAATGTGTGGAACACATACTATAAAGCTGTCAGCAAACATAAGACTATTTTCCAACATATGATGTAAGACATTTTTCCCACGTCATTGACTTGAACATTAACCAGTATTACAGAGCTGCTCCTTATGATTGGTGATTTCATGTTTTCTCCAAACATTAATGTACTGTATGGGCAAAACCGATGTGATTCTAGTTTCAGGTTGACTGTTTTCTTACACTGGCAGTGAAATATACAGTATTTAGTGAAAAAAACAAAATCACTCCAGACTGGAATGTTCACAAATGCTGTAAATGAAATGGCCTATTGTTACTGCTGAGTCGTGCTAGATATTATAGGGATAGTTCACCCCAAATTAAAATTCTCTCATCATTTACTCACACTCATGCCATCCCAGTTGTGTATGGCTGTACATCAATATGTAAGTTCTTTTTTACTAGCAATCTCCACCCTTGAACAAACCCCAAACAATAGGTGGGTGAATGTGAAATTAAAAGTGTAGATTTACAGTTAAAAAAAAGACTTAAATATTGATATTTTTCTCACCCACACTTATATCGCTTTAGAAGATATGGATTTAACCACTGGAGTATTATGGATTGCTTTTATACTGCCTTTTGGGTCTTCAAAGTTCTGTTCGCCATTCACTTACATTGTGAGGTCCAACAGAGGTGAAATATTCTTAGAATCTTTGTTTGTGTTTTGCAGAAGAAAGAAAGTCATACACATTTAAGATGGTATGAGGGTGAGTAAATGATGACAGAATCACATTTTTGGGTGAACTATCACTTTAAAGCTTGTCTTGTGATGCAAGCACAGGCCACTGCTGTTTTTTCAGTGCACACAGGGCATGCTAACTTGAGCCGTTCAAACGTTGTTTGAGTGACATCATACAGGTGCACACCAGCTAAAAGAAAGGTGTTTGTATGAGTTTGTGGTGCTGTTGTTTTGAGTGCTCAGTGTTGGCTGTTTTCAAGTTCCACTGAGGTAAAAAGAGCACCTCTGGCTCACAAACATTGCACATTGCTTAGCCCTCATTTTGATCCACTGGTTTAAAATGAAATCCGAAAGATGTGCAACACCAAGGATGGGACAACACTTATATTTTGCAGTAATCATACTTGCAGTAAGTCTCCAGAAGATGCACTATGTGTGTATGTGTTATCAGCTAAGTGAATCAAAGCTCCTTATTGCAAAGATGTCAGTAGTGCAATCACTTTGGCTTCTTAAATTTGGCTCTCATTCATTTCACCATCTAGAGACTTGCGAATCTACAGTCAATTAAATTACTTAGACCACATTGAATAGGCAAGCTATATGTGAGAGAGAGTGGCAAAATAATTAATGTGAGTGCTTATTTGTTTTAACGATAAGGAAGGGATATATAAAGCTGCATTCAATCATTTATTAATGATGATTATGAATACCTTATGAATATTGAGTTACAAAGGGAAGCTGACTGAGTCTGGCACATGCAGCAATGTTAATATTTCAGTACTCAGGGCTGTGGTTTAACATCCTGCCTATTTTCCACAGCCAGACTCACAGAAATTCTCATACTCTACATTCAAGCCACATGACTTAGGCAAAAGTAGCAGCAGATAGTGCTGGCATCACACTTGCAGACTCCAGTCAACTCTAATTTTGGTAGAGGCTTCACATTTGCAGACAGTTTTACAGAGATCTTGCACTTTTCAGTTTGAGGTATGACACACATACAAGGCCGTTTTCAGACATGTAGCTTGCTTGATTTGTGCCAAAACAGGGGCTAAAATAGTTAAAATAGTTGTTCCATTTTCTTCATGGTTCGGTTGGCTTTCACAAGGTTATATTTTCAGTAGCTTAAGATACTGAATTTCTGAAGCCTGGCATTGAGTGGGCTAAACCAAATCAGGGAGTGATCGGTCTACTCTGAAACCCTATACATCCTTATTCTCACTGATTTTTGTGCCTTATTGTCAAGTGCATATTGTCATAAACACAAAGACCGAGCTCATCTCATAAATGTGACATTCAATATGACAATTTTTTCACTAATAATGTTATACTGCATCCTTGTTTACTGAATGTGACCATTTATATAATTAGGTTACACAGTAAATCTAATAAACATGCAGCAATATCTACAGTATGTATTTTTATTACTTGCACTTAAGCACACAGGAAATGACAAATCTATCAAAATCAGGTCTTCTACTAAACAAAAAAAATGCTGTTATTCTGAATTTTTATTGTATTTTTTTATACTATTCTAATGATCAATGGTCAGAGAGTGATACAGTTGATAGCATGTTTTATTACAACCTAATCTCATGAAAATAATGACTAAGGTGAACTTTTTGTTGTGTGGGGACATTTTTGTAAATTACATTACAGGTTGATTACAAATTACAAATTGCAGGTTCATTACATGTATTGGGCAGTTACAAGGTGGAATGTCCACTGTGTGGTGCTAAAAGCGAGCTTAATGTTTCCCCAAATAGATGTGACTTAAGTTTTAAGATGGGTATTTTAACACAAATACAACCACATCATTTTGTTGTGCTTCTATGACACTTTTGATGACAATTTTGTCTCCTGTGTCAACTCACGTTCTCTTCTGGACTCGTACCACGGTCCTTCCTGTTTCAAGTGCAGTGCTCACATCCTTTTTGGTCTTGGGACTCGGACAAGCCCCAATAGATGCTGTCTTATCAATTTGAGGATACACTTGTCCATGACCCAAGTGGAAACTCAGATACAGTAATTACACTCATCTAATTTCACATTTTCTCAGATTCGCTGTGAGTCCCACCCATCTCTGTGATCTCAGGACAGCCCACAGATGCTGGATATGCCACTGCCAATCATAACTATAAATAATAATATCATTCAGGTAGGCAGCGGGATATGCAGCGTGTGGGCAGATAATTTTGTCCATGAGTCGTTGAAACGTAGCCAGGCCCCAAATAAATTGAACGGAAGTGTAATGAATTGGTGTAACCTAAATGGAGTGGAAAAAGCAGTTTTGTTTTTTTTTTCTTTTAGGCAAGGTGATCTGCCAATATCCCTTTGTTCCAGTGTGGAATAAAAATTAGCCACACCTAACTGATAAAGCAGTTTGTCAATTCGAGGTATGGGGTACACATCAAATTTAGACACATTGTTAATTTTTCTATAGTCCACGCAAAACCAGACCGACCTGTTCTGCCTTTGGTACCAAAACCACGGAGCTGACCCAATCACTATTGGACTCCTCGATTACCCCCATATCTAGCATGGATGGGATTTTTTTTTCTCAGACCACTTTTTTCTTGTGTTCCAGTAACCAATAGTGATGGGAACGTACCACCACTCGAGTCATTTCAATGTGGTGTTTTATGAGGTTTGTATGACTGGGTAGAGGTGAAAACACATCAGAAACCTCCTTTTGCAACCTGGCAACCTCATTGACTTGGGACGGCGAGAGGTGGTCTCCAAAGGGCACCGTGGTCTCCACAGGGCCCTGGGGTTGTTTGATGGGCGGTTTTTGATTCCACCTCCAATCCTAACTTGCCCTCTCTGGGACGACCATCGCCAAAGCCACGGGTACAACCTGTCTCCAAAATTTTATGAGATTCAGATGGTAAATTTTATGTGCGCTCTCTATCCGTTTGTCTTACCGCATAGTCGACTTCCCCAACTCACCGTGCGACCTCAAAGGGCCCTTGCCACTTTGCTAATAATTTAGAGCTCAATGTGGATAATAAAACAAGGACCATATCTCCTTGTGAGAATTCTAGTAGCGGAGTGCCCCTGTCATACAGCCGGGACTGCCATTCCTGAGACTGGAGCAAATTCTAGTTTTGCTTTCAGGTCCAGAAAGTTTTGAATTTCATTCTTACTCTCTGAAACATTTTTAAGAGTCCGATTAAATAGATTGACCAGGCCATCCGTTTGAGGATTGTAAATGCTGGTGCAGATCGGCTTAATCCCCAATAGTTTATAAAGTGTACCAATTGTATGTGACATAAACGAGGTGCCCTGATCAGTTAGGATCTCTTTCTGAATCCCAATAATTTTAAAGAGTGCCTCCACAGCACTGCGTGCTGAAATGTAGTGCAGGTGTACTGCTTCAGGGTATTGCGTTGCATGATCCACCAAGGCTAATACAAAGCGATGCCCCCATGCCATCCGTTCTAATGGCCCGACGAGGTCCATCCCAATTCTTTCGAAGGGGGCCTCGATCAACGGAAGAGGGCGCAATGGCACTTTTGGAGTGGCCGGTGGAGTGGCCGGTGGATTCACCAACTGACATTTGCGACATTCAGCACACCACCTGTGTTCATCCTTGCGAATGCCCAGCCAATAAAACCGGGCTATAAGATGGTTCGGTGTCTTATCTTGCACTAAATGTCCCGCCATCAGAATATAATGAGCCACCTGGAAGACCATTTCCCGTGTCTGTTTTTGATTGAGCGTCCTGTGTTTCCTGATACAACCTGTCTTTAATAAAGGAGAGTGCTACACCGGGCTTTTGACCATCAATTACTCTCACTTGGTCAAAAGCATGCCTGAGCGGGAAATACCCCATGGGAATTCCACGACAGGCGGGAGGGGTGGAGCCCTCACTTCCCTCTGGGTTTCCCTGACGTGGGAAGCCGTTCCCGACAGCTCAGGCAACGCCTCCCCAGCCAGTGCTGCACAAATCCCATTGAACAAATAACAGTTGCTAAAGGGTATTTGTGTATATCCCCATGCACATACCTCACCTTCACCCAGAGTGCTATACCCAAAGCCCAACCTTGAACCAAGCTTTGGTGAATTTATGTCTGATTGCAACCCAGATCCACCAAGGCTTGTTGTGTATACCCTTGAATACTCACTGGTATACAGTAAGTCCCTGTTCACTCGGGGTTGGCTGAAGATGCATCAGGAACTCAGACCCATGGCCCCACATCCATCACCGTGCATTGATCCTGGAAGTGTCCTGGTTCCCCGCAGCACCAGCCCAGACTTTCCCTCCACACCTGCAGCCCTGGATTTACCAACCTGATGCGGAGGGGGAACAGAAATTGAGGGGTTAGAAGCAATAGAAACCTCCCGGGTCTGGGGTATAGGACACCCCCCCCTCCCTTCCACCGGGGGTTAAGTTATAGGAACAGTATGGGATGGGGAAGGGGAAGAGAGTGAGGGAGAGAGAGAGAAAGTTTAGACATCCCCCGGATACTCCATCAAGTGGTCCCCTGCCAGCTCTACGGTGGCACTGGACCCACACCGCCGTTCACTTCGGCAGACGGTCAGGCACCACCAGGTCGACAATTTCACCAGTGCTGTGGTCCTCAGACAGCAAGCACCTCCGACTGGTGTCACGGAGTTGTTGGGTGAATGAAAATGGCCAGCCGAACTCATTGAATATCAGTGCCTGGCGCTGACGGTGCTGTTCGGGCTTACGGCTGACCCATTGCATGATGGCTCTTTTCAGATCCGAGTATTCCGGCAGACTCGTGACAGGTAGCTGTTTTGCCGCAAGCTGAGCCTCCTCCAACAACAATGACAACTGATGGACCACCCACTGTGCTTGGGACCTCCCCGACCCCTCCGCAGAATGGTCGAAAAGCTCTATGAAGGCTTCGGGGCTGTCCTGTGATCCCATCTTCACCATTCATCATCTGAGGTACAGCAGATGGGGTCAGGGTCACTGCTGGAGTACCTCACCTGTCAGTCCCCTGCCTGGGCTTGCATCATGGCCTGGAACTGTTGTTCCTGCTCTGACCGCAGCTCTAGGAGGGCCTGAGGTTGCATCTGGTGGATGCCGGTGAGGGCTTTGATGATCTCGGCCTGCGGCGAAGCTTCCACGATGGCGATCTTCTTCCTTCCTGGGTTTTCGGCACCGCTGTAGGAAATCCCTTGGTTCCAGGGAATGAGGAAGTGTGAGGCGGTATTTCTTTATTGTTCTTCCTACTTGCTTTTTAGCGTTTAGTGGAACACCTCTTTAAGTACACACAGCTCTGAAGGTCTGTTCTCTCTCCTTTCTGCCACTATCTCCTCCCCTTTTATCTCTGACTCACAGCTCACTGGGAATATAAAACAGGTGTTAGCACAAGTGTAAATCCTTAACCACCCAGCTTTCCTGGACCTCACTCTCCACAGATCGGTGCTCGATCACACCCCCGCCTCCACACCCTCTTACATAAAACACTGGGAGTTCACAAATGTAAGAGTGCAGATTTGCAAGCGTAAAGGGCAGTTGCTGTTTTACATTTTTGTTTATAATGTATGTGATTTTCTAACTGTACTTACAGAAATATTTAATTCTTTCTGCTGAATTCTTATCCTGAGGTTGGTTATCCCGGTCTGTTCCAGGCACGCATATTTTCCAAACACCCATCAGAATGGTGCTTATGCTTTACATGGCCACATTAATCAGCGTTCTCCAAGAGAATCCTAGGTGTGTTAAACCACTTTCCTTTTGGTGTAAGGAAATCAGCTTTCTTGTTTACATGACGTTTCAGAATGCCGCTGTCTGCAAAAACCCTGGAATAAACCGTTTCGTTAAGTGCGTGTAAATGCCTCATACATGATCTCATACATTCTCATGTACTGTGTATGTCTGAAAACCCTCAGCTTCCTTACAAAATCAAGACAGAGTGAAGATGTCAGAGATCACATACATATTCAGTCTGTAAGTAACAAGTCCCTAAGGGAAGTATCTGCTGTGTATGTTGTTTGTAGCAGACGTAGCTCGCAAGTACCTATGCAAGGCCTCTGTCTTCAAAGATGCTTCTCTAACCAGGATTTGAGGAAAGAACCCTGTAGGTTTGGTGCCTAAGTGAAAGCCGTGTGGGACATGGGGAATAGATCGAGGGAAAGAGTGCTTAAAATACCTTCGTATGCTGTGCTGTAATCTCTTTAAATTGAGGGTCATTTGCAGTTCAAAGTGGAGTTGAAATAAAGCAACCTTGAGAGAGGCCAGTGATAGAGCAGCACAGAACGCTTCCCAGATAGCAAGTGACCACTGAAACGATGCTAAATCAACATTGATTCATCAGCCTTATTTAAGGTTGGCATTGAGTTAATAAGGTGATGTTGGTTCAAGATCACTTTTGCACCCTCAACGTAGATTTTTTTCCTTCTTGAAATGTCAGTGTTAATGTCACTGAATCAACGTTACACTGCAATGTTGATTCTACATTACTTTTGTTAAATCTACATGAAAATTTAAACCAAAAATCAGTATTTACTTCAATGAATCAACATGAAGTAATCTGATGTTGATTCTACATCACCATTGCACCTTCAGTTAATGTTGAAACTATTAATATTTCAGCGTGAAACCAATTTTATAATGTAATCATTTTTGCCTCCTCTGTTAATGTTGAAACTACATTGAAGTATCAAAGACATTTGGCGAAAAAAAAACAATTATATAAATAAAAACAACTTATCACACAGTTTGTACAGTTTATTTATCTTCATCACAAAACTAATAACAGATAAATAAAAAGGTTGTTGCTGGAGACACCAGAAGAGCTGCTTCCAACCAATTGCTGAGTCAAGGCATCTAAAACAGAATAAAACAAAGAGAAGAAAAAAAACAGTAAGATTAATGTCACCAGAATAAAGTTTGTAATGTCCAGTAGTTTCACTTTTGACTCTTGTAGGATAGACCGGTCCAAGGGACCCCAAGTCCTGCACATTTTGGATGTCTCCCTTGTTGAACACACTTGATTCCTCTCATCTCATTTGTAGTCTCCCTGACCTGGTGTCAGAAAAGAAAAACATCAAAAATGTGCTGTGTGGCAACAGAAAATTATAAAATATATATATATGTCAACACGAAAAACTTAATGTCACTTAAAGTTAGCTACTTCTAGCAATAGCACCTAGTCACCACATCATTTTGGTATTTTATGGTAATTCACACAATGCTGGGCATAAACATACTGTTATAAAACTATTCATTAATAATCAGTTTGCCACAATCCATCATTGCAACATTGTTATACAAATACAGTCCTTTCCTTACCTGATATCACTCCAAAGATATGAGGCACTTGGTTGGTCCTTTCCAGATCCCAGGTGATCACATGGTCAACAACATTCAATGGCTGTGTCTCATTTGGAAGGATGCATCCTCCCGAGGTCGCATTTGACATCCACATATGTCATCGAGGCTGTCTTGTTTCAGAAAAGCGAGTAGGACACTTAGAATGCAGCCTTTGAATGCAACCTTCTTTCATGGTAATTCAGAGGATGCATGAGGTGTATCTTTCGTGGGCTCTCACAACCCACAATTCTTTGCTTCAATGGAAATGGCTAAAAAAAAAAAATCCAATTTGCCCATAAATTTTATGTTCAAATGCAAGGAATGTTAATTTCCAAGTTGAAGAACCTCAGTAGATTGGTGCAAAGTATATAATATGTATAATTATATTAATCTTCTTACATCATTATAACTCTCCTAAAATGTACCCCATACATTCCCTTCGAGAGGGACTTTGTTCCCTTCTCACTCAAAGCACTCGCACTTGTTAAAGAGTGGCGTGCTGTCATAGTTCCTGTTTGTTCTATGAAGGCCATCTCGTTTAAACGAGACTTGTTTAAAGGAGGACACTCAGTATACTGCAGCCTTCTAACATGCAGCCTTCCAAACAAGACACAGCCAATGTATTTTTAAAACCATTCCATCATGGGGTACTTTTTGCTGCTTTAAAGGTGTATAATTTTTTTATTATTTTAATTAATTAATTCATTTTTTTTAATTTAAGAATCTAAATATATTAAGAAAATTTCTAAGAAAGAAGTGGAGTTTTTTTTATTTATTTTTTTTTATAAAGCACGGGGCATTTTAACATTATGGTCACAAAACCGTGGAAGCTCTGCCCACCCAAAGTCTCCACCTATTTATAGGCATGGGTAATAGAAATCCCCAATCAGCTACAGCTGGATAAGTCTGTAATTGTAGCAGAATATTGGATGAGCCTATATTTGCAGTAAAGTTAGATAGAATAGTTGCAACACTAGTTGACATTTGTCAAATGGAATATCCTCACTCTCTCAGTTTTTAATTCTGAGTGACGTCAATCACTAATGATTTTGCACAGAATTCATTACTGCTGTACTCTGAAAAAAGTTCAAACAACATTATGGCAGATTCTTTAAAGGCATTCTTAATCTTGATAAAACAAGATGCACTTTTGAAGTGGCCTATGTGGAAATGTTTCATCGATGTATTTACACACTTTAAAAAATTAAATGTATTTAACAACTGTCAGTAATAGAATCTATGACTCCCACCCTAAAAAAAATCCATGTAGAAAATTCTGTTGTCTCTGCTCTAATTGAAGCCCAGCCCACTCTCAACAGCTGCAGACCATTGCCACTAATGAGATAGAAGCCTTTAAATGTGAGTGTTGATTTGGTGCATATGGCAGTACCTTTTGTTCCTACAGCTTGGGCCCTTCATTAATGGTGTCTTTTGTGTGAATGATACAAAAATATTAGAACAACGTCAACACAATCAACCATAGTACCAATTTATGACATCAGCAATAATTCATTTGAGTATTGACTGTTTAGTGTATATTGGCATTGCTCATGCAATAAATTATGCAAATGGACGTGTCTCATAATGTTAAGACCAGAATGATGTTAATGAGCCAGAATTCTTTGACATCCCTAAATAATTTACAACTAGTAAAACAAAGGGAGAGTATAAAATAAGATGAACTCCATTGTTTGAAATCATGCCAGAGATTTTTTTGAGAGTGCATCAGGGGTTCAAATAATAAAACTTCAGTAAAGAATGCACCTGTGTTTTCTCATTTACCAGAAACGTCTCGGGTTACTTGTGTAACCCTTGTTCCCTGAAAAAAGCGGAACGAGATGCTGCGCTGCTAAGCGCTATGGGGAACAATCTTATTGTGAGCAGCTTCTGAACATGTGTGTAACACGTTAATGAAATTGACTGGAATTTATAGCCTCGGTTGGTGAGATCATTGGACGCACCTGTGACGAGGCTATAAATAGAAGGCGTCACCAGAGTGTCGTCAGATTATTTTTCTGAATAGCGGTCCTGGGACGTCCCAGTGCGGCAAAAGAAGCGCAGCATCTCGTTCCGCTTTTTTCAGGGAACAAGGGTTACACAAGTAACCCGAGACGTTCCCTTTACAAAAAGCTTCACTTTGATGCTGCGCTGCTAAGCGCTATGGGGAACGAAATGCCCACGCCGCCGCACTGGGGCTGTCCGGACCCCTGATCGTTGTGAAGTGTTTTCACAGAACGCGAGAGGCTCCAGACATGAGCTTGAGATGTCGACTCAAGGGCATAAGCCCGGAGTAGCAGAACATCTAACACCATAAAATCCGAAGAGTGTGTACGGAAAGGACTAGCCTGCCGTATCACAAACCTGGTTTAGACATGAGCTTGAGATGTCGACTCAAGGACATAAGAGTCCGGAGTAGCGGAGCATCTAGCCCACAAAGTCAAAAGATGAGTTTTAGAAGCCGATTCAAAGGCTCTAACTCAAAAGTTCGTACCATGAACTTTGATTTGGCATGAGCCCGGGATGTTGACCCAAGGACATAGTCCGGGGTAGCAAAACATCCCAGCCAATGTAGAAATTGTAGAATGTGTGTGGAGGGGACTAGCCCGCCACGTCACAAACTTGCTCCTGCATGAGTTTGAGATGTCGACTCAAGGACGTAAGAGCCCGGAGTAGCATGAACATCCAAACTATAGAATTTAATGAATGTGTGCGGAGAGGACCAGCCTGCCGCATCACAAACTTGCTGCAGAGGGACCCCTCTAGCCAAGGCTTTAGAGGAAGCGACCCCTCTGGTGGAGTGAGCCCTGACACCTACTGGCGAAGCTTGACTGCGCGCCTCATAGGCCAGGGCAATAGCATCCCTCACCCAATGTGACATAGTCTGCTTACTAGCGGCCGCCCCCTTGTTGCGGCCCCCATAGCAAACAAACAATTGCCCTGACTTACGCCACTGGCTTGTGCGGTGGACATAAATCTGAAGGGCACGGACTGGGCAGAGTCCATGAAGTCTTTCCTGCTCTGGCGTTATAAACGGCGGGGAGCAGAAGGCTTCTAAAGTGACAGGATGTACTGTCGAAAAAGGAACTTTAGGAAGATAATCAGGGTGAGGATGCAATATAGCTTTGGCCATACCGGGGGCAAATTCTAAGCAGGTCGGCAGAATAGACAGAGCCTGTAGATCCCCAATCCTCTTAAGAGAGGTAATAGCCATAAGGAAGACCATCTTGAGAGTCAGAAGTCTGTCAGACGCTGACTCCAGAGGTTCAAAAGGGGTCTCGACCAGAGCCTCCAGGACTATAGTTAAGTCCCACGAAGGAGTTCTGGCCCTAACGGGAGGCCTCAGTCGCCTGGCTCCACGAATGAAGCGGGCGAGTAGAGGATGTCTCCCTAAAGGCACCCCGTCAATCAGGGCGTGGCAAGCCGAAATGGCGGCCACATAAACCCTGAGAGTAGCGGGGCACATGCCTGCTGACAGTTTCTCTTGCAGAAACTCCAGAACTGAAACAATTTGGCAGTTAACTGGATCTGCATCATGTGAACTGCACCACCTTTCGAAGACACCCCATTTATTGGAGTAAATTCTTCTGGTGGAGGGAGCCCTAGCACTAAGAATGGTTTCAATAACCCCAAGCGACAGCCCTGTGTCCCTCAGTTGGTACCCTTCAGGGGCCAAACGTGAAGTTTCCACAACTCGGGCCGGGGATGAAATATTGTCCCCTGTGCTTGAGACAGAAGGTCCTTCCTGTCCGGAATCGCCCAGGGCGAGCCGTCTAGGAGAGACATCATTTCTGAGAACCAAACCCTGTTCGGCCAGCGAGGCGCTATCAATAAGAGGCAAGACCCTTGCTGGCAAACTCTGGCCAGGACTCCCGGGAGCAGAGAAACCGGAGGGAACGCATACAGGCGCATTCTGGGCCATGCATGCGCCATCGCGTCCAGACCCAGGGGGGCTGGGTGACTCAGAGAGAAGTAGAGGGGACATTGCGCAGTCTCTTGAGAGGCGAAGAGGTCTACTTCGGCTCTGTAAAATCTCTCCCAGATCTGTTGTACTACCTCGGGATGGAGTTTCCACTCGCCCGATGGTAAGATTTGTCTGGACAGAAAATCTGCTCCCACATTCAGGCGTCCAGGGATATGGACTGCCCTGAGTGACAGTAACTTGCCCTGGGCCCAAAGGAGAATCCGACGTGCCAGCAAATTGAGGTGGCGAGAACGTAGGCCTCTTTGATGATTTATGTAGGAGACTGCCGCTGTGTTGTCCACCCGCACAAGGACGTGGCAGCCTCTCAAATGTTGGAGAAAGTATTTCAGGGCCAGAAATACTGCCATCAGCTCGAGGCGATTTATGTGCCAATCGAGTTGATGACTCTCCCATTCCCCTTGGGCTGGACGACCACTTAAGACCGCACCCCAACCCGTCAGGGAGGCGTCTGTCGTAAGCATCCTGCGACGACACAACGCACCAAGAGTGGGACCCAAGGTGAGAAACCGGGGTCTGAACCACATAGAGAGGGAACGAAGCACTGGGCGCGTAACCCTTATTTGCCTGAGGGGACTGGCCCTTGGATGAAACCCTCTGGCTTTTAGCCACAGCTGAAACGGTCTCATATGGAGAAGGCCCAAAGGAATCACCGTGGACGCAGACGCCATGAGACCTAATATTCGTTGGAACTGAAGAACAGTGCAAACTTGACCTAGCCTGAGAATGCTCAGGGAGTTCTGAATGGAGATGACACGAGCGGGAGACAACTGTGCCTGCATCGTGACCGAATTCCATATAACCCCCAGATAGGAGATTTTCTGGGTCGGGGAAAGAACGCTCTTTTTGGCGTTGAGTCTCAGACCCAGAGAACCTAGATGAGCCAAGACGATATCCCTGTGCTGAACTGCCAGTTCTTGAGACTGGGCTAGGATCAGCCAGTCGTCTAGATAATTCAGAATGCGGATGCCCTGGAGTCGCAACGGAGCCAGTGCTGCATCCATGCATTTCGTGAATGTGTGGGGTGATAGGGCTAGACCGAATGGAAGGACCCGATACTGGAAGGCTTCGTCCCCGAAAGCGAACCTCAGGAACTTCCTGTGCTGTGGCAGAATTCCAATATGAAAGTATGCGTCCATGAGGTCAATCGTGACCAGCCAGTCGAAACGTTGGAACTGAGACACGATGGACCTGACTGTTAGCATCTTGAACCTGAGCGCCTTGACCGAGCGGTTCAAGGCACGAAGATCCAAGATGGGACGCAACCCCCCCCCCCCCCCCTTCTTGGGGACCAGGAAGTATCTGCTGTAATAGCCAGACTCTTTCTCTGGAAGGGGAACATGTTCTATGGCCCCTTTCTCCAAGAGATTTCGCAGTTCTACCTGAAGTAGACATGCCTGTTCCGGGCTTACGGTAGTGGAAAGCACGCCGTTGAAGCTCGGAGGGCGGCAAGCGAACTGAATTCTGTAGCCTTTTTCTACTGTTTTTAGAACCCACATAGAAATACCTGGCAGAAGTTTCCACGCTGCCAGGTTCTCTGAGATGGGAACTAATTTCAAGACTTCCTGTCGAGGGGGTGTAGAATGTTCCGTGTCCTGGAATATGGCAGGAAGCGACGGTACATTCAACATTTTGTTGGAAACCCCTGTCACCCGAAACACCAAGGGTGGCGGGAGTGAAGAGGTTTCGTGAGGGTATCGGGAGGGCCGAAGTGAATGAAACACGCGCCCCGTCCCAAAGGGAACTACCCTCACAAGGTTGGATACAAGGACGTCAGGGCTTCTTTCTCTTGGAGATAACAGCCCTGAGGTCTTGTTTGGGAGGTTGCTGAGGACGACGAGCCTGTCCCCAATCTTTGCGAGGGGGAGCACGACTTGCCACGCTCTGCTTCTGAACCTCCCTCCTCACAGAATCAGGGCGAGACTGGGTGACCGACGGCCTCGCCCCCTGAGTGCGACGAGGAAGGAATTTTCCAAAGGCCTCCTCATGGCTTTTCGCCTCCTGGAATCTGGAGATAACCGTGTTCATGGTGTCTCCAAAGAGACCAGAAGGCGAAACTGGGGCATCAAGAAGGAAAACCCTGTCCTTATCCTTGATGCCGGATAGATTCAGCCACAAGTGCCTTTCAGTGCTAACCAAAGCGGACATAGACCGGCCAATAGCACGGGCTGACTGCTTGGTGGCACGGAGAGACAAATCAGTAGCTCGACGAAGCTCAGAGAAAGCTTCATCGTCGAGACTTCTTCCAGCACTCAAATCTTTTAGCAGGTCAGCCTGGTATGCCTGCAAAACAGCCATGGTGTGCAGCGCAGCACCAGCCTGACCAGCCGCTTGATATGCTCTCCCGACCAGCATGGAGGTTACCCTGCATGGCTTAGAAGGAAGGGCAGATTTATTAAGAGATGATGTCGAACCCGGCGAGAGATAACCCGCAAGTGTCTCTTCGACCGGTGGCATCTTTAAATACCCTCGCGCCTCAGCGCCAACGATAGTCGAATATATTGACGTCGAGGGCACGTGAATGCGCGAGGTATAAGGCTTATTCCAAGAACGAGAAAGCTCGTCATGGAGATCATCAAAAAGGGAAGGGACTGACGAGGTGTTCCCTTCCCTTGGTCACCAGACAGAAATCTGTCCTCTAATTTAGAGCGCTTGGGGGGAACTTGGTCACGTGGCCAGTCTATTTGAAGCCTGGCCACCGCGCGAGTAATCACATCGAGCAGCTCCTCCGAAGATTTTGAATCGCGATTGGAGCGCTCGGATGCGGTTAACTCTAAATCTGACCCAAGGGAAAGGAGGTCCCCCTCGTGAACTGAAGAGGCGCCGAAGCACGCTTCAGGATCACGCGAAGGACCAGCAGGATCTGGGGAGAGAGCGAGCGAAAGGGACGAACCCGTCTCTCGCTCCTCAGCCAGATCCATGCGAGAGCCCCACGAATGAAGTGTGGGTGCCGGCTCTCGGAAGTAAGCAAGGCGAGCGCGAAGCATCCCGACCGAAAGTAGGTCGCAATGAGCGCACCCGCCCTGTTCCAACGCGAGAGTAGCGTGCTCTTCCCCCAAGCAAACAAAGCAAAATTGATGCGTGTCCCTGTCAGACATAGAACGCTGACAAGGAAACACGCATTGTTTGCCCTGCTTTTCTGCCATTTTCCCCTTTTTTTTTTTTCTTTTTTTTATATATATATATATAAAGAGAGAAAGAAGAAAAGGCTTAAGATTTTTAAACAATTTCTAGCAAGAGTTTCGTGAAAACACAGAGAGAAAGCTCTGAAGAAAAATGTCTGACGACACTCTGGTGACGCCTTCTATTTATAGCCTCGTCACAGGTGCGTCCAATGATCTCACCAACCGAGGCTATAAATTCCAGTCAATTTCATTGACGTGTTACACACATGTTCAGAAGCAGCTCACAATAAGATTGTTCCCCATAGCGCTTAGCAGCGCAGCATCAAAGTGAAGCTTTTTGTAAAGGGAACCTTCAATTAGAGTATTGAGAAGCACACATGATCTTGTAATCATCTACTACAAATCAATGTTAGTTCAATGTCACTGTCGCCGTCCATGTGTGCTGTACTTTAAACATTGAAATTTCAATCACAAACTGAAAAATCATCATTGTATCAACATCACCTTTGTATTCTTCTCTGTAAGACTTCTCTGTAGGATCCACTTGTGTTTTCTCACTAATGAGGAAGCATCAATTAGAGCACTGAGAAGCACACATGATCTCATGGTCATCAACCACAAATCAATGTTAGTTCAATGTCACTGTCACCACCCATATATGCTGTACTTTAACCCTGGAGAACCCACGGGGTCAAATTTGGCCGCTGTTAATTGCTGCTACCCAAAATGAACAAACAAATTTTTTTTTTTTTTAAATTTAACTTCAAAAGCCCAGAGTGCCACTTCTGGCCCCTGCATAGAGATACCTAGTGGATGAATATTGAACTCACAAGTGCCAGAGTGGTAGTAACAAGATGACTGACCACATGCTGTTTTGTTGAGCTGGAAACCTATCCAAACAAAATCGTCTTCTCAGCAAACCAGCGGTTGGTGAAATTGTGTATTTTTTGTTAATCTATTTAGTATTAGCTTGCAGAATGCCTAGAAGTACGTTTTATATTCTTTTTGGATAAATTAGCGACTCTGAGCTAGTTCAAAAAACGATGGGCCAAAAATGACCCTCTGGGCATATGGGTTAAACAAATGTCGGGTCAAAAATGACCCTTTGGTTCTTTGAGTGACTTTGATGGAGAATGGTGACAGTCCTGTATTTGGCTAAAGTCTTGAAATAATTTCATTTGTATAATATATATTTTACTAAGTTACCTCAGTAGTACAGGGCCAGAGACTAATAAAGTAGTATACCGTCGATGTGCTGTGTGCAAGGACCTCAAAACTGAAATGCACTGTGAAAAATGTGCAATTCCTCTCTGCATCAACATAAAATAAATTGTTTCAAAGACTACCACAATGTCTAGTGTGAGTTCCTCTCCCTAGCAGAACAGATTATTGGATAAGCAAAGACCCATAGTGTTAGTTTTTTTCAGGTAGTGATTTTGTTTCCATTGGCCAAAGTGTTTGTACATTTCAAATCCAGTTCTAACATGCAACAAATAAAGCAAAAAAAAAAAAAAACATTGTTAAATGTAGCTATGTGGTTGACTGATTATTTTCCTAAATTTAAAATAGTTTGCATTGACAGTGTTTGTTATTGTGATTCTTTGAAATGATACACCTAAAGCCCAAATGGGTCAAATTTGGCCCTAATCCTAAATTAGGGAATAAAGGGTTAAAATTGAAAAAGTGGATATTTTGGTGTTCAGTGAACTTATAGCAGTAATGTAATGCATAGTTCATAATTTTCCAAAGAAGAAAAGGGTTCTTGGGTTCTACATTGAAATTTCAATCTCAACCAAAATGATGGTTTGGACAAAAAAAATCAACATTGCATCAATGTCAACTTGCTCTCTGGGTTACATATGCACATACGTATGTTCCCTATTTATGTAGTTGTCTGCAGCACTTTAAGGGTTCTAAAAACCCCAAATCAACTAGTTTAGTCATAAGCATGTGTTCCAAATCATCTTGAGAATCAGATTTACCTCTATCTTTTCATTTATTTATCAGTTCTTCTCTCTTTTCATCCATCTTCATGCTTGTTTTACAGTTCTCCACAGTCCCCTTATTGAAACAGACTCCAAAATAAATGTTTCACATCATTCAGATTTTCAAGCAATGAATGCCTTCTCTCAGAATTTTAAAAAGATTAAAGATGCTTGCTCTGACATAAAAGATCTTGATGTCCTTCTCAGATAGTCTTTGACCTTGGAATCACTTTTTTATTATTATTTAGTTAGTCTCTGAAGCCTTTTCCGACCAATCATGACTCCGTCTAGGACCCAACTTTTTAAACATCTGTCCCCAATATTAAGTGTTGTCCCATCACCCAGGATACAGAGTCTGGGGCTAAATGAAAGTTCTGAACCCCCAACCAAAATTCTTGGGTCTTTACACATCTTCTGATTGGCACTGCCAGCAGGTGGGTGTGTTTTTAAGACCCAACCTACACAATCTTGAGGGGGCCCAGTAGAATCGATGCAAAAACTTAAATTGCATCACACAAACCCTTGCATCTCTAGATGTAGTCTTGACACTTTTTAGAATCCAAGCCCACACTCCCTCCTCCAATACCAGGTTTAAATATTTCTCCCATAATCCCTTGAGAGAAGATGAGGCTTCAGCCCCCAGAATCTGAATTAACAGGGAGTAATACACTGATGCCTCATGACCTTTTCCAAAAGCAGTAATCACCAATTCCAGAGTATCTGCCGCTTTAGTGGGGTGTATACTACTCCCAAAAATAGTACAGAACAGGTGGTGCGGCTGTAAATACCTAAAGGAATCTTAAAATGTTGAACCAAATTTTCTAGTTCTTAGCACTCCACTCTCATACACAGAGTGTAGGAACCCCCTCCCAATCCACTCTGAGCAACAGAAAGTAGACTTATTAATATGTAATTTAGGGTTCAGCCATATGCTCGAGGCAACATTTAAATAAATATCCGAATTAAACACTCTTTGGTCCAAACCACATGCTAATGCGAGATAACAGGGTGACTTAACTTCTCCGGTTAGTTTGATAGAAAGGCTTTGCAATGGAAAAATAGGGGCAAGTACTTCCTGTTCAATATGAAACCAGGGAGGGGCTCTTTCAGGTGGAAGTGACCAATGAGCCAAATGTCTGAGACCGAATGCATAATAATAATAAAACAAAATCTTGGGTAGGCCTAGCCCACATTTGTCAATTGGCCTATGTAACTTATTGAAATGTAATCTGGGATGCTTCCCATTCCAAATAAAGGACTTGGCTATGCTAGCAAATTGCTTGAAATAAGAGAGGGGGACATCTGCAGGGTCAAAATTTACTAAATCACAGAGGATACTGAGACCAATTGGTCTCCATATAAACATTGATTTCAGCCTTTAACATTTTTGGTAATAAGGATTTTGCAAAAGGTATACATTTAAGCGGCAACTATATTATTTATTTTCCTCCATATGTGGCAACACCTCTAAACTCACCAGGGCGTGATCTGAGACTAAGATGTTTCCATTTGAGCAATCAACAACAGTTGAAATGAGGGAATTAGATATATAAAAAAGTATATTCTAGAATAAATCTTGTTGAACTGATGAAATGAATGTATAGTCCCTACCAGATGTGTTCAAAAGTCTCCAAATATCTGTAAGACCAAAATTTGTACACATCCTGTGAAGTGTCAATGTTGCTCTAGGAGGCTTGCACACTATTGTTCCTTCTCTTTATGGGGTGCCCCAACCCATTCACATTCCACGTGGTGATAGATATTCCACTCATATTAACATTTAACATTTTGACATATTAGAAAGTTAAAATTATATAGGCCACATTCCAACTTTAGTGCCACAGTCATGCGCATTATCCCCACACACGATCCATCCCTCTAAACTCAAACAGTCAATGCACGCCTGCGAGAGTCCCCACGACAATTTTGCCATCGGATTGCTCAAGTTTGGTGTTTCTGTACAAATTTTGTGAGATAGAATTACATAACAGAAAATAATCTATAAAACAAACTCCAGCCAATAGGAAAATTAATACAAAGAACATGTAAATTCATTCACAAATCTGTCTCCAAGGTGTGTTCCTCCACAAAACAAATTCCAGCCTAAACAGAACCAGCACACACACACAAATAAATAATAAAAAATAATAATAAATAAAATAAACAAATAAAGTCGTTCAGTTTCCTCAGACAGTCAAACAAATGTTCAGTGAGCCAGCTGTTCATGAGTACAGGAGATGACCTAATCATTTCAGTGTGCTGCTCCACGAAACAAACTCCACCCAATAGGAGGAATAATCACAAAAAATGAGTAGATTCATCCACAACTTTCCCAAAGGAGTATTATTCCTCAAAACAAACTCCAGCCACTAGACGGAACCAGCACGAAAAGAAACAAAAAAAGTGCCAACTTCCTCGGAGGGTCAAGTGTATGTTCAGTGAGACAAGCTAATTGGAGGCACGTGAGAAACACACCATGACTTCCTCAGTCCATTGATTTTATGAATGACATCGCTTGCTGTAGACATGTAAATATTTTGCGGCCATCCTTAGTATCTACTCTCAACTTGACCGGGAACTTCAGTGCAAAACCGACCCTCCGTCAATGCAAGAGTTTCTTGAAGGTGTGTTATTACACAAAACAGACTCCAGGCGCTAGGTGGAACCATCACAACAAGAAACAATGACGCCAGCTTCCTCAGACAGTCAAGTCTATGTACAGCGAGTCAAGCTCACTCTGGGGCCACATGAAAATCACCAATTGGCTTACTCTCACCCCATTGTCTCTATGAAAGACAATGCTTTCTGGGGACATGTAAATACTTTGCAGGCATCCTTAGTATCTATTCTCAATTTGGCCAGGAACATCAATGCAAAAGCAACCTTCCATTGATGTAAGAGTTTCTTGTATTCTTTGAATCAGTCACGTTTTTCTCTTGTCAATTTCACAAAGACTGGGAACAAGAAATGCTGTGATTCTTCCAAAAAAGCTTTACTTTGCTCCTCGCCTCGTGCAACATGAGCTCTTTATCAGATGATCTCAGAAATTTGGCCAGAATTGATGTCTCCCTCATCTTATGGACGTTTATGTCGAGTAGACTTGGGAAGAGCTTGTCTAGGAATTTCACCATATCTCTGCCTTCTTCATGCTCAGGAATTCCAACAATTCGGATGTTGTTTTGCCAATTACGATTCTCCAAATCCTCCAGTTTTTCCCAGACACATTCCAAATCTACTTTGGTCGCTGGCAGATTAGCAGCTAATTGCCTCTCCAATGACTCCCAATCAGTCTCTCGACATCCCTGATTCTTGTAACCAACTCAAAGAATTTCATTTCCATCGCAGTAATCGATCGATGATTGATTAAAGCAAGATCCTCTGTTAGCAACAACTTTCGTTAGCATCACATACCTGCTCGCCAGTTGCCGTTGAATTTCTCCGTTGAGTCCCTGGCCTGCAGGCCTGTCAGGGGCTTCCGTTTGAGCACGTAAGTGTTTTTTAATATCTCCACAGCCCAATAATTTTTAATTCTTTGCCATGTTGACTTTAAAGAACAGATATGTAGGGGTGTTCAGGGTGTCACCGGTATATGACATAAAAATAATTAAAAACTAGCTAAGAGTGCGGAGCTCGCTGTTTACACGTTTTCTCCTCGCATGGCAACACATGAATCTTTCACATGAATCTTTATTTTTAATGTCCACATTCATTTCTGCATACTTTAGATCATTTAATTTACCTCAGTCTTCCCCACTTTTCATACACTGGGACACCAACAGTAATGACTATGAAATATGTGGACTCCTTCAAAAACAACATGTAACTTTTTATTTCTTCAATCATTTGGGCTGGTGACGTATCTGCTGCTGATCTAAACATCTTTGTTTGTCAACAACAGTTGATTTTCTGCATCGCTCAGAAATTTGCTTTCAATACAAGATTAATCTCTACATTTTAAGTACCATTATAAATACCCTCTATATACAGACAGATATAGATATGTAACAACAGTGTGTGTGTATATATATATATATATATATATATATATATATATATATATATATACATACATACAGTGCCCTCCACAATTATTGGCACCCCTGTTTAAGATGTGGTCGAGGACTTCTAAAAATTCTCTTTTTTTTTTTTAAACAACATAGAACCCAAATGCAAAAAAAGAGAAAAATCCAACCTTTTATTTAAGTACTTTTATTTAATATAATTGTTTATATCAAACCTCTGAACACAGTGGGGGGCGTGTACATTTGCGTTGATCATCTCAGCACATTTGCTATGAATGGCGCGCTCTGCTGGTGGGTGGGATCACATTACAGATAATTAGATGAACCGGTAAAAACTGAACATCGCTTTGTTTCAAACAGATTGCATTGCAGGAGAATATTTGTTTTGAATTGGTTCATTAAAAAGTAGACATTTAAAGCTTTCTTTAGACATATGTTTCATGTTTGTGTGATAAGTATTTGCAGAGTTTTAGTTAATTTTTGTGACGTGTTTCTGAAATATGCTCGTGAACAAAGAGATGGTTGAAAGCTCACCCTTTTTATTTTCTTTATTTTACAAAAGCACAATGTTTCATTGTTATTATGAGTGTACACAAATAAAAGTACACCCTTTATAGTCTCTAATGATGTCTTACACTTATCTGTATTCCCAAAAATGACGGAGTATTTTAAGTTGTTTCTGCTGTAATGACGAAAATATCCAGCAGGACGCGCCGGCGCGTCCTTCGACCCCAGAGGGTTAAAGGGTAATTTCACCAAAAAATTTTAATTATCTGATCATTTACTCACCACCATACCATCCCAGATGAATATAAATAAAAATCAATCTTGACCGCAGTCTCCACGGGGATCGTGATTTCACACTTCCCATAGGGGCATTTAGCGCTATTCACATGCGTCATGCACAACGATGTGTAATCGAGTTTGAAATCATGATCGTTATTGATCAAGATGTACAATGAAAATAGAGTTATATTTTGGACTGTTCTCACCCAAAACAAACTGGATCACATCAGAAGAAATAGATTTTACCACTTGAGTCATGTGGAGTTCTTTTAGATTCTTTTATGTGATATTTGGACCTTCAGAGTTCTGGCCACAATTTACTTACATTGTATGGACCTATGGAGCTGAGATATTATTCTAAAAATCTTAATTTGTGTTCTGCAGAAGAAAGATAGTCATACACATCTGGGATGGCATGAAGATGAGTAAATCATGAGAACATTTTTTTTTTGGGGTGAAAAATCCCTTTAAAGTGCATTGATGGATTTACCTGCTGCCTCTCTCTAACCACTGTCTGCAAGAATAAGGCCACAAGGATTCATTTTTACCAACACTAGCTTTGACACATCATTAGCATGCCTCTGGAACACTTGGAAGGAAAATTTTTGTATAGACCAGCTCCATCATGGACAGCAGACTTTGGCATGGCTCAAGAGCAATATAGCCACAAGTGCTTTCACAAGCTCAAAATACAATGCTTTCCACCACACACCTAAAAATTTTGTAACATGCAATTTTTTTATCTCAAAGGATCTTTTTCGGCTTTATCTAACCCAGAAAAATAGCTTTTGTTGGTGTTACCTACATTGCCAGGTTGATTTAGTCAAGTTAGAAGTAACTTGGAAGCAAATTTTTTATGTAACTTGATTTATTTATTTTACAGAGCAGGTCACCGATCAACTGGCATTATTGGCAGTAAGCAATCTAGCATGTTTACAAAGTCCTGGATCTCCTAATTAGTTTTGTGGTCCATTTGGTGGCTACTTAGATGTTCTTTGACATGATTAAGACATCACTAATACTTCGCTTACACATCTCTAGCACGATCAAATAGGAAGTCAACAAACAGCATCTCCATTTCAGAGATTTTTGCATCAGCTCCTACGTGTTAACCCTTCCCTGTTGCGCAATCGGAAGGCACATCAGCTGAGTGAGAGGACCCGGGTTTGGATCCTGCATTGAAACAAGGAAGTTATCGCATTCGCATAATCAGTGATGAGCACAATTTGGAGGTTGCATTTTTCCCTCTAACACAACATTTTTATTCCACAGATGGTTAGGTTTAGGGGATGGGTTGGGGGTGCTTTTTATAAAATAGCATATGCATTCCTCTTCTCTGTCAGTACAGCTGAAAACAATTTGCTTCAAGACTCGCTTTTGACGCCCCTCCATGGACATTTCACTTGGAAAATAAAGCTCATACATGCCCATATGCCCAACAACACTTTCTGTTTTGGCCACTGGGGGCAGTGTTTCACATTTCAGTAAGCACAGACTGATTTTTGCTAAAGAAAAGTCAACCTAATGTTTCTGATTTCACTTTGAGATCAGTCTGACATCTCATTGTGGTTTTGCAATAAGAGAAAAAGAGAGAGGGTGAGAACTGGAGAGAGTATTGCAGTAATTGAATGCTCACACACACACACACACATGCATGGAAAGAGCTGTTAACTGAGACTTATTTGTGTGGGGTGTTATTCATGGATGTGTGAGGGAAAGGTTGTACCTATGTGCTCTAAAACCCCACAGATTACATTCAAACCACTCACTTTCTACCTAACACACATCCCTCTCTCCTTTCTGTGCATGCTCATTCTCTCTTCTAAAAATGTATATTAAAATATTGATATGTTTGAGAAATGAACCTTGCTAATTAGCACTTTAAATGCAGAGGTATGTGTTTACATGCACTTAGAAATTTTCTTTGCGGTTATTGTTAGATGTTCATTCATGCATTACTCCCTGTGGGTTTTGATCTCAGAAAGACACATCACATCATTTACCAAGGAAAACAACTCCCTCTATTCTTATGCTTGCTTTCTTTCTTTCTTTCTTTACCTTTTTGCATGCAGTATGTCCTGATTTTTATATGCATTTTTCTCTTTACATCTGCTTTGCTTTGCTTTACATTTCTTTTCTCCTTCTTTTCTCATGTCTCAGAGTGCAATATCCTCATATTTACAATAAGATGTTTAAGGACTGAGCATATCTGACTACTCACGTTTACTCGTTAGAGGTGGGAAAAAATATAGATATGTTAAAGTATCATGATATTTTTTCTTGTGATATTGTATCAATATTTGCACGGCAATTCAAAAACAGTCCCTTAGAAGGTACAGTTATCATGGTTTACACAGAATCACCTGTCCTTACTAAGATTTATTACAGTTTTACAGTAGCAACATTAACTGAAATATTTTGACAAAAATGTTAGTATCATATAAATTAGGCTAACTTTTTAGATGGAATCTATTATATTTTTGTTTATTGAAACTGTGCTGTAATAACTAATGTTTTTAAAGTATTTAGGCTACTATTGAGTTCATAAATGCTATCATTTATTTTTAGAAACCACAGAAATAGGGAGCTATTATGGTCTTATATGCTTATGGATTTGCATTGTACATGGATATTAGGAAATAAACTGGCCTTGTTTTGTACATTGGAACTTATATTAATTTAACAATACATTTGGCGATTTGGAAACAGTTTTTTTTTTTTTTTTTAAAGTCCATTGAAGATGTATGATGAACATTGCAATATTGCAATATATTTTAGTTTTGAATTGAAATACCCCAAAAATAAAGAATCACAATAATATCAATATTATATCACCAGTTACCTTGTGATTCCCACCCCTATTACTCATGCAGCTGCAATTGTCTCATTGCCCTCTGCTATACCAAGATGAGTTACATCAACAGGCTGCCTCTGCCTGCATGGAAACTACAGGAGCTGCGCAAATGTGTGCGTGTTTGTTTATCCAAATAACTGTCACATCTCTTTGAGCAGCAGACAGCCCAACATCTGCTCCTCTCCCTAATGCATCTGCCCTGTGTTTGCATATCACTGCAATATCACAACACAACAAATCACACACTGCAGGGTATATTCAGATCTCTGCTTCACTTTGTGTATTTCAGCAGGATTGTTCTCTAACCTGTTGGTTTCTTGATGGGGTGTATGTGTGCTATTTTTGTTATACAAAGCAAGCTCTCAGTCGTGTTTAAAATAGTCTTCTAATTTAAATGTGATATTCCTCATTAACTGTATGATTGCTGGTAGAGCAGACTGAAGAACACTTTTCATGCATTACTAAGGTTTTATCAAACCTCGACAGATCACATTAACATACATTTTTTATCTTCTTGTTACACATTAGCTCTTATTCTAGTCCTTACCGTGCTGTGCAGTCTCTGGCTCTGGCTCCTCCAGGGTTGTTTAAGTTATTTAGTTGTCCTTTGATTGTTTATTTAAGTGATACTCCACTGTTCCACAGTGCTCTCTGGTGCAACTGTTTTCATATCTCTCTCACCCTTGCTCCAGGTGTACAAGCAGAAGGCATCAGCAAGTGTGTGTGCACTGGGTCTGCGCCTACGGGAGCAGGAGGAGGACTTTGCGGGGAAAGCAGCGAGTTATCAGCGAGAGATCCGGCACCTGCAGAGCCAACTCAAAGACAGACAGGAGCAACTGCACGGAGCTCTGCAGCAGAAGAGGTGATTCTCTCTCTCTCTCTCTCTCTCTCTTTCTCTCTCTTTCACACACACAGATGCTCTTTGCTCTCGCTCTCTCTGTGAATAGAGGGATGCAGCAGAAGAGGCGACAGCAGCTGTCACAGAAGCACAGACCAATAACAGACAGGGTGAGAGGAGGGGCTCTAGACAAGCTGGCACAGCTGTAGGCTCATCTGTCTATATGTTTCATGTACACTCCTACTTGTGCGCTCTCATAATTATGTACACTTTTCTCAAATTTGTGTCTTTCTCTTTTGGTCCTAGTGTACTGTACATACAGTTTGTTTGTAGTATTGGATTTCTAAAACAAATATTCTGCTTTGAATTGGTTGGAAATTCATCTGTGCCCAGCCATTTGAATTTGAACTAAATTACCCCGAAAGTGACATCTTGTGGGCAGTTCAGACTGAATGCATTTTTGCATACACCTGTACTGTTTTGTAGTTTTTGTTTGTAAACATGTGCTAGACAGGTGACTTTGACAAATGCTCCACATTTCGCTTAAAGGAACTCGAGGCACCTGTGTTATGTTCCATTCGTTGTGCTGCATCTTGGTTTATTTAGTGCAAGAATGTGTTCAGTTTAAACGCCCCATTAAATTCCATTGGTTTTTAAGATCTATTTTTAGATAATTTTTTTAATTAAACCTGTTTAAGCAGATATTTCTTCTGCTGCCTTCTGAAAAGCACATACAGAACTTCCAAACAACGCATATTATTCATTCAAATTAATTGAGAGCAGGTTTTTTTGTTCCCATGTCTTTAAAAAACATGTCATTCCCACTTTTTTATTGTAAAATTTTAGCATTTCTACAAGGCAGACGACAGCAAATCGATCTTGTGTTACAAATGACAAAGCAGCTTCCCAGTGTTACGTGGCTGATTCTGACATACATTTAAATACCTTTAGATCTAAAGGCTTATGCTTAAATGCTCAAATGAGTAAGTAGATTGTGTCCAAACCTTTGACTGGTGCTGTATATACATATGCGCAACTAATAAGCGCACACACATCTCAATATGATCCAGGCTGGACAGAGACATGTAAGACAGTCAAGTCAGGATAATTTGGCCAGATGAGGACAGACAGACACACTCACAGTCACACACAAACTCACACACACACTAAAGCTCAGATCTGCTCTGCTGTCTGGACTGCTCACTTCATCCTCACAAATTTGACACACTATTCTTGTTTAGAATTTGAGCCATGTCCAACTCAACTCTGCTCTAATTCTCATAGCACTCTTTCTCACAATGCCACATCAAACCTCATTTTGAAGTTCCCTTTCCAAGCCTGAGTGTAAGCGAGGTTTTAAAATGTCAGTTTTGATACATCACTAAAATGCTTCTCCTTCAGAAGGGATGTTTGTGTGTTTATAAATGCCAGTTTGTGAGATTGTTTGTGAAGAATTGTAAAGAGAAATAACAGTTCCTTTATTGATTTTCATTATTTACGTTTATATTATGCAGCTGTTCACACATCTGCTGTTTTTTTTAATGTCTCTGAAATGTCATCTTTGACCCCAAACTCAATGAATGGAAGGATTGTTGATCAGGAACAGATGTTGTATTCTTTGGCCTTAAAACTTACTTGTGGTGATTCACCAAATGATTTAATCTAAAAATGTCACTATAGCTTTTCCTGCAACTAAAAATGCAGTGCTCTCAAAGTTTTAATAATTTTGCTATGCCTATGCCACACCCTATTTATTTTCTTCTCTGTCTTTATGTGAGTGTGTGTGCATGTGTGTGTTTTGGTGACTTGTCTTTTGCTGAAGTGCTGTGTTCTTTTTGTGAGTCACTGTGTTGAGTTAGGAAACATTTGAGCTAACAGTCATTTTAGTCATTTAACACTGTAATTCTTATTTTATTTATTACTGTGCCCACTCTTTAGAGGCAAAATATTAATTAACACATACTTACCTGGACCCTCATACATCAAACTTTCCATACTAGCAGCTTGCGTTCACTTACAGTACATTTTCTTACATTGGGTATACACAAAATTATTTCTGTAAAATGTACATTACCATAACCTAGTGATTTATAACCTAAAAAACCTAAATTGGTCGGTGATATCCTTAAATGGCCTGTTTATAAATTTGAGTGATGCAGTTCCTTATTAGACAGTAAGTTCTAATATTGATCATTATAAATAAGGGCTTAATTAATTCTAAACTCTTCCACGGTGAGATTTTGTTAACAAAAATCAACAGCATTTTATAATTTTAGATATATCACCTTCATTTCTGAGAATGAATTCAGTGTAAAGCAAAGGTGGTCATCAGCCTACATTTGAGATCCGAAGAGAGTTAGTGTGTGTGCTCTGAGTTTTGATTGTGAGAAAGAGAGATAAAAAGCCTGGTTATATTCTCAAATGTCACGTGGCTGTGGGAGTTAGAATGAGAGAGAAAGACGAAAGAGAAGACAAAAGAAGAGAAAAATAAAGGAGATGAATGAACATTTGTAAATTATACATGTGTGCTTTGCCAAATTAAATAGTCTTCTGCCTTGTATAATTATGGGCAAATGATGTATCATCTGTGTCATTTATTGTATAATTAATTTGCTGAATCCTAGCCATCCCAGCATTGTTGAATAGCAGCTCTGTGTGGCAGCAGTGCTGTGCTGCAGGTCAGGTGTTTAGTGGTAAACTGAATCCAGGGCATTGGACACAGTGTGTAGTCACCCTCTCTCATTTGACAAACATGTCTCTTTTGCTGTCCTATTTTTAATGTTTTGTTCCCTCTCATTTTTAATGTCTATACTTCTCCCTTCAGTGAAGTTTATGTCTGTCTTTCTTCCTAAACCTGTCTCTTTTCTCTTTCTGAAAATCTGTCACACTTGTTTTGCAATTAGCAAGTCTAGGGGACAGACTCTCACATGACTAAAGTTCTAAACTGTACTGTACTTTGTTCTGTTTTGTATCTCTCTGTCGAGTCTTCTGACAAGATTGAATTGGTAACAATGGAAAAAATGTCAGATTTACAAATTACTGCCTGCAAAAAGAGGCTTGTCATTCTTCCATTGTGCAAACGCTTTTGCAGGAGAGGACACTTTGAATTACATTGGATGAAAGCGGGTAAATTTGTGTGGATCTGAAAGAACAGAGAGAAAGAACACATATACCTTATCGAATATCTTAGAGAAATATTTTTGATATGTTTGTTAAATGCATAAATGTACACACACACACGCACACACACACATTGATCTCTCTTCTTGGAATTAGTGGCCAAGCGTAATTGCATCTATGTATTTTTCTTTTTTAAAGAAACTCTAACACACACGTATACATATGTACTGTAATGACTAGCAACCATAAAGACCCCATTTGTTGAGAAAAGGACCTGTAGCCCTCATAATCTCACTGTAACATGTTTAATGACTCTCCAGTTTCTCTGGGTACAGATGAGCCATGACATGTTGAAAAATTAATTTACAAGCCATTCTGTGCTGAGAAATGTGTACCAGTTTCATTACGTGCTGTGTTGCACTGCATTGCCTAAGGTTAGAAAAGGCGCTGATTTATTTTTAATGCACCTGTAGGAAAAGATAATTTACTTAAATGGTACGATGACAATTTGATGATGAGGTATTTTTTACTTATGTAAAGGTACTTCTACTTAAGAAATATTTTGCTTAAGTACAAGTAGAAGTACTGAGAAATATTATAACTCAAGTTAGAGTAAATAATCAAGACTCAAGTAGTTTGCTGAAAAGCTAATTACGTCACAAGTTCCATCCATTCATCCATCTTCAACCGCTTATCCGAAGTCGGGTCGCGGGGGCAGCAGCTCCTCCAGGGGGCCCCAAACTTCCCTATCCCAAGCCACATTAACCAGCTCTGACTGGGGGACCCCGAGGCGTTCCCAAGCCAGTGTGGAGATGTAATCTCTCCACCTAGTCCTGGGTCTTCCCAGAGGCCTCCTCCCAGCTGGACGTGCCTGAAACACCTCCCTAGGGAGGCGCCCAGGGGGCATTCTTACCAGATGCCCAAACCACCTCAACTGACTCCTTTCCACGCAAAGGAGCAGCGGCTCTACTCCGAGCTCCTCACAGACGACTGAGCTCCTCACCCTATCTCTAAGGGAGAAGCCTGCCACCCTTCTGAGGAAGCCCATTTCGGCCGCTTGTACTCACGACCTAGTTCTTTCGGTCATGACCCAACCTTTATGAGCATAGGTGAGGGTAGGAACAAAAATTGACCAGTAGGTTCGATAGAGCGAGTGCAATACCTGCCCCGATTCTCTCTGCCTCCCACTCCATTGTCCCCTCACTCGTGAAAAAGACCCCGAGGTACTTGAACTCCTTCACTTGGGGCAATACCTCGTTCCCTACCCGGAGTACGCACTCTCAGATTTAGAGGTGCTAATCCTCATCCCAGCCGCTTCACACTCGACTGCCAAGTGGTCCAGTGAGAGCTGAAGGTCACGGACCGATGATGACATGAAGACCACATCATCTGCAAAAAGCAGCGATGAGATCTCCAGCTCACCGAACCGCACACCTTCCCCACCCCGACTACATCTCGATATCCTGTCCATGAATATCACAAACAGGATTGGTGACAAAGCGCAGCCTTGGCGGAGACCAAGCCCCACATGTAACGAACTCGACTTCGTGCCGAGGACCCGGACACAGCTCTCGCTTCAGACGTACAGGTATTGGATCGCCCTAAGAAGGGACCCCCACACCCCATACTCCCGAAGCACCTCCCACAGTCTCTCCCAGGGGACCCAGTCATACGCCTTCTCCAGATCCACAAAACACATGTAGACCGGATGGGCATACTCCCAGGCCCCCTCCAGAATCCTTACGAGAGTAAAGATCTGGTCTGTCGTTCCACAGCCAGGACGGAACCCGCATTGTTCCTCTTCAATCTGAGGCTCGACAATCAGCCGCACCCTCCTCTCCAGCACCTTGGAGTAAACTTTACCAGGGAGGCTGAGAAGTGTGATACCCCTGTAGTTGGCACACACTCTCTGGTCCCCCTTTTTGAAGAGAGGAACCACAACCCCGTTCTGCCACTCCTTAGGCACTGTCCCAGATTTCCATGCGATGTTGAAGAGGCGTGTCATCCATGACACCCCCTCCACATCCAAAGCTTTCAGCATTTCTGGTCGGATCTCATCAATCCCCGGGGCTTTGCCACTGCGGAGTTGTTTGACTACCTCAGTGACCTCCCCCAGGGAAATAGAATCTGATCCCCCATCAGCCTCCGGCTCTGCCTCTAGCATAGAGGGCGTGTTGGGATTTAGGAGTTCTTCAAAGTGTTCCTTCCACCGCCCATTAACCTCCTCGTTTGAGGTCAACAGCGTCCCATCTTTGCTGTATACAGCTTGGATGGTTCCCCGTTTCCCCCTCCTAAGGTGGCGGACGGTTTTCCAGAAGCACTTTTGTGCGGACCGAAAGTCATTCTCCATGGCTTCTCCGAACTTTTCCCACACCCACTGCTTTGCCTCCCTCGCGGCTGAGGCCGCAGCCCTTCGGGCCTGTCGGTGCCTTGCAAATGCCTCCGGAGACCTCCGGGACAACAAATCCCGGAAGGCCTCTTTCTTCAGTCGGACAGCTTCCCTGACCACCAGTGTCCACCACAGTGTTCGAGGGTTACCACCCCTTGAGGCACCTAAAACCTTGAGGCCGCAGCTCTCCACCCCGGCTTCGGCAATGGAAGCTTTGAACATTGCCCACTCCGTTTCAATGTCCCCAACCTCCGCAGGGATGCCTGAAAAACTATGCCAGAGGTGTGAGTTGAAGATCTCGTGGACAGGGACCTCCTCCAAACGTTCCCAGTTCACCCGCATACTCGCTTGGGCTTCCCAGGTCTGTCCAGAGTCTTTCCCTACCCCTTGATCCAACTCACCACCAGATGGTGATCGGTTGACAGCTCTGCCCCTCTCTTCACCCGAGTGTCCAAAACATATGGCCTCAGATCTGATGACACGATTACAAAATCGATCATCGATCTTCGGCCTAGGGTGCTCTGGTACCACGTACACTTATGAGCATCCTTATGTTCGAACATGGTCTTTGTTATAGATAATCCATGACTAGCACAGAAGTCCAATAAGAAACATCCACTCGTGTTCAGATCGGGGAGGCCGTTCCTCCCAATCACGCCTTTCCAGGTGTCCCTGTCATCTCTCACGTGCGCGTTGAAGTCACCCAGCATCACTATGGAGTCCCCTACTGAGGCTCTATTCAGGACTCCATTCAGGGTCTCCAAGAAGGCTGAATACTCTGAACTGCTGTTCGGTGCATATGCACAAACAACAGTCAGAGTCCACCCCCCCCCCACAACCCGTAGGCAAAGGGAGGCGACCCTCTCGTCCATCGGGGTAAACTCAAACGTAGCGGCACTCAGCCGGGGAATTGTGAGTATCCCCACACCCGCCCGTCGCCTCACACCCTGGGAAACTCCAGAGAAGAATAGAGTCCATCCCCTATCCAGAAGTACGGATCCAGAGCCAAAACTGTGTGTCGAAGTAAGCTCCACCAGATCCAACTGGTAACGCTCCACCTCCCTCACCAGTTCCGGCTCCTTCCTCACCAGTGAGGTGATGTTCCACGTCCCCAGAACTAGCCTTTGTCGCCCGGGTCTGGTCCGTCGAGACCCACGGCCTTCACTGCCACCCAAATGGCAGTGCACCCGACTCCTGCGGTTTCTCCAATGGGTGGTGGGCCCAAGGGATGTAGAGGTGGGTGTCATGTTGCTTCTTCGGGCTGTGCCCGACCGGGCTCCGTGACAAGCCCGGCCACCAGGCGCTCGCCGACGAGCCCTCCATCTGGGCCTGGCTCCAGACAGGGGCCCCGGGCTTCCTCCGGGCAGGGTAACTCATCCTCTTGCCGTTTTTTCCATGGAATCTTTGTGAACCATTCTTAGTCTGGCCCCTCACCTGAGACCACTTTGCCTTGGGAGAACCTACCAGGAGCACCTGGCTCCAGACAACACAGCCCTCAGGATCATAAGGGCACACAAACCTCTCCACCACGATAAGGTGCTGATTCCCGTCACAAGTTACTTTATGAAAAATATATTCTATAGTACAGTTTAAAATGACTTTTAAAAGTCATTAAAACTCCACAGATTTAATATTAGCAAAATATTAGAGTTGATTATTACATAATTTAGTAATTTCCACTTTTAATTGACTATATCACAATTCCAGTGGGTCAAAAGTTTACCTACACTAAGTTAACAGTGCCTTTAAGCAGCTTGGGAAAATTCCAGAAAATGATGTCAAGCCTTTAGACAATTAGCCAATTAGCTTCTGATAGGAGGTGTACTGAATTGGAGGTGCACCTGTGGATGTATTTTAAGGTCTACCTTCAAATTCAGTGCCTATTTGCTTGACATCATGGAAAATCAAAAGAAATCAACCAAAAAATTGTGGACCTCAATTTGGTTCATCCTTGATAGCAATTTCCAAACACCTGAATGTACCATGTTCATCTGTACAAACAATAGTATGTATAAACACCATGGGACCATGCAGCTATTATTCCACTCAGGAAGGAGATGCATGCTGTCTTCTAGAGATGAATGTAGTTTGGAGTGAAAAGTGCAAATCAATCCCAGAAAAACAACAAAAGGCCTTGTGAAGATGATGGAGGAAACCGGTAGACACGTATCTATATTCACAGTAAAACAGATCCTTTAGCGACATATCCTGAAAGGCTGCTCAGCAAGGAAGAAGCCACTGCTCCAAAACCAGTTTGCAAGTGCACATGGGGACAAAGAAATGCTCTCTGGTCTAATTAAACACAAATCAAACTGTTTGGCCATAATGACCATCATTATGTTTAGAGGAAAAAGTGTAAGGCTTGCAAGCTGAAAAACACCATCCCAAACGTGAAGTATGGGGGTGGCAGCATCATGTTGTGGGGGTGCTTTGCTGCAGGAGGGACAGGTGCAATTTACAAAATGGATGGCATCATGAGGAAGGAAAATTATGTGGATACATTGAAGCAACATCTCAAGCTATCAGCCAGGAAGTTAAAGCTCGGTCACAAATGGGTCTTCCAAATGGACAATGACCTCAAGCATACCTACAAAGTTGTGGCAAAATGGCTTAAGGACAACAAATTTAAGGTATTGGAGTGGCCATCACAAAGACCTGACCTCAATCCGATAGAAAATTTGTGGGCAGAACTGAAAAAGCATGTGCAAGCAAGGAGGCCTAAAAACCTGACTCAGTTACACCAGTTCTGTCTGGAGGAATGGGCAAAAACTGCAGTAACTTATTGAGAGAAGCTTGTGGAAGTCTACCCAAAATGTTTTGACCCAAGTACAAATACTAACGAAGAGTATGTAAACTTCTAACCCACTGGGAATGTGATGAAAGAAATAAAAGCTGAAATAAATAATTCCCTCTACTATTATTCTGATATTTCACATTCTTAAAATAGTGATCCTAAATAATCTAATCTAATACTCTTTATTTATTTAAATAGAAATAGCCATTTGTAACATTCTAAATGTCTCTAAATCATCTCTAAACTACATAATGTTCATTGAGACTGAAACACATTCCTATTTCAGTTAATTCTCATTTACGTATGTCCAAAAAGTTTGACTATTACATTAACATACAGTACAAAATTAATATAATGCAGTATCATAGAGGAGGACATTTATCCTCAATGATATTGCAGCAATTATCCAGATATGGAATGAGATTAAGCAAACTGTTATCAACTCCTACTTGCCAACAGAATAAAAGTAAACATTTCACACAGTGTTTAGTGAGAGATATGATTGATTCAAACACTAAAAGAGGTTGTTCTGTATATGTATTATTTTATTACAGTTGTAATAATAAAGTCTCAATTAACTTTATATACTATCCATCCCTTGTGCCCTTTTGGCCTCTAGTGAGTGAGTCTTTTCAAACAGATAAACAGCAGCACAAGGCTGAGAAGTACAATACAGCACCGTGAGCGAGAGTGTTACCTGCTAGGACAGTTTATTTTGAACAAGAGGGACGAACGGTTATGGAATTTAATGCGGAAGTACAATACCTAACTGATGTGGATTGATAGAAGCAGACAGCATGTCTGTGCGCATGATGGTGCAAAGAACTGGACGGCGGGGAAAAAATTATGTTAAGTGAAAAGTCAAAATATGATTGCAATGTATGTAATTGTAACTAAACTCAGCAAAAAAAATAAATGTCCCTTTTTCAGGACACTATTTTAAAGATTTTTAAAAAAAAAATCCAAATATCTTTACAGACCTTTATTGTAAAGGATTTAAACAATGTTTTCCATACTTGTTCAATGAACCATAAACAATTTCTGAACATTCATCTGTGGAACAGTCGTTAAGACACTAACAGCTTACAGACGGTAGGCAATTTTGGCCACAGTTATAAAAACTTAGGACACAAAAGAGACCTTTCAACTGACTCTGAAAAACATCAAAAGAAAGATGCCCAGGGTCCCTGATAATCTGTGTGAACATACCTTAGGCATGCTGCTTGGAGGCATGAGGACTGCAGATCTGGCCAGGGCAATAAATTGGCACAAACCCACCTTCGCTGGACCAGACAGGACTTGCAAAAAATGCTTTTCACTGACGAGTTGCGGTTTTGTCTCACCAGGGGTGATTGTCGGACTCGCATTTATTGTCGAAAGAATGAGCATTACACCAAGGCCTGTACTCTGGAGTGGTATCGATTCGAAGAGTCACAGCATCATCAGACTGAGCTTGTTGTCATTGCAGGCAATCTTAAAGCTGTGCGTTACAGGGAAGAAATCCTCCTCCCTCATATGGTACCCTTCCTGCAGGCTCATCCTGACATGACTCTCCAGCATGACAATGCCACCAGCCATACTGCTCGTTCTGTGCATGATTTCCTGCAAGACTGGAAAGTCAGTGTTCTGCCATGGCCAGCAATGAGCCCGGATCTCAATCCCATTGAGTACGTCTGGGACCTGTTGTATCGGAGGGTGAGGGCTGGTGCCTTGGTAGAAGAGTGGGGTAACATCTCACTGAAAGAACTGGCAAATCTGGTTCAAGTCCATGAGGACTTGCAGCCTGATTTAATGCAAGCTTTGTAATGTTCAGAATCAAAGTGAACAGATGAGGCTATAAAACAACCCTCTACGAACCGGTTACAGAAAGAATCGCCAGTGGATAGTAAATTTTTGTTTTTACTCGCCAGAATTTTGACGACATAAGCATCATGCAACTGAAAACTGATTTTTTTTTTTTTTTATCACACTACGAAAGGAAGATCTTCACATATACTGTATATACAGTAGTATTCACATATATGACTTCACACAATATAGTACATGAGATTGTACATTTTATTTTCATTTCTGTATTTCACATTCTGTCAATTTATATGATGCCATGAAATTGCATTTTTAATAATGATAAAAGCCGTTGTCACTGTTTGAAGTTTCATAAAAATGTTAAACAAAATATGTACAAGTTGTTAGCTAATAATAAAAATAGAATTAATCATAGAACAATTATTTAATGGTTATATTATAAAATAATAATTTAAGTGCTACTATATCAAAACTATTAAAAATAAAAATAAATGCCAAACCCCTGCATAGATGCAAGAGACAATTTTTTTAATTCTTTAATATTTATAGTGAAGTTCTGAAGTTCAAATAATGTATGCACTATATGCACCTTACATTTAGTTTACATTGATATGTATAACAAGCGCTAAATTGGTACTGTCTCTTTAAAGGGTTAGTTCACCCAAAAATGAAAATTATCTCATGATTGACTTGCCTTTAATCCATCCCAGATGTGTATTACTTTCATTCCTCAGCAGAACCAAAGAGAAGATGTTTAAAAGCAGATTTGAGCTTAGTTTGTCCATACAGTGCATGTAATGGGGTTGTAACAGTGGCGAACTAAAAATGTGTCATTGAGTAGACTAATTAAGCAAGATTGTTGGCCTGTGCCACAGCCCTTCTCAGTCCCAGTAAATTATTAGTAAACAGCACATTATCATTAAACAATATCTTTTAATGGCTTTAATGTGTGTTTATGCTATTTGTCAATGTGGGTGTTATACCACACCACGCTAAAGCTGTGAGGCAGGAATCTAGAACACCGGAGTCAGCATTGTGGAGGATATGAACAGGCTTATTGAGGGCAAGGAGGAAGTGTATCTGGGATCATACCTGAAGTCAGACACTTACAGTCACTCTTTCCAACTCTGCGGCCAGCAACAAGAAAAGATGACACTCTCACCATTTTTGCATCTCTCTCACAGCCCCAATCACACGGCTTGGAGTTGCCATTCCGATCTCGACCACCATTCTCTGTAGCGGTGCAGTCAGTCTTACGAACTCGTCATCTCATTTGCAGCTTGACATTGTGTCTCTAGCTTAGTGTCTCAGAACTTAGACAACCCAGTTTCTTCTCTTATCTCTGTCTCTCTCCTTCTCATCTATTAATCTGTATATCTGTTTGTCTCTGTATGCCACCCCCCCCCCCCCCCCTTTATTCCTTATTTTCCTCTCCTTTACTCTGCACTCTTTACTCCTTTTTATCTTGAATTCCCCTCGCAATCTCCTCTTCCTTCCAGTGTTTCGACCATGGCATTGTGGTTACTGTAGTTTTTGGTAATAATAACATTTCCGCTTTCACTGCAGGGTGCCATCAGGCTGCTGGCTATTTGACGGTCCAAAAGGCATATTTAGACAGAATAAAATGCACCATTGCGCTTAAGACATGAACTTTAAACCTATCGATTTGCTTCAGAAGACATTAATTGATCTATAATTGGATTATTTTATGCTGCCAAAATATGACTTTTGGACCATGAAACAGCCAAAAGCCTGGTGATACCCACTGACATGCATTGTTTGGACAAACTGAGCTGAAATCTGCTTAGAAAAATCTTCACTTCGGTTTTGCTGAAGAAGGAAAATCATTCACATTTGGGATGATTTAAAAAGGTTTTAAAATTTGCATTTTTAGGTAACCTAACTCTTTAAGAGAATGGCAGCTCCCCGAGCAGATGTTCACAGTTTAATGAGTACAGCGCACATTAACGAGAGAGAAGAATTAACGAGAGAGGTTTCAAGGTGGTATTTATTTGATCCATGGAATGTATGATAAGAATAAATGTTTTTTTTTTTTGTTTTGTTTTTTTTTATTACCAAAAGACTGTAAATAAAAGAAAGGATATTAAGAAACATGTAATTAAAGTGTGTGTAGTTCTCATCTTTGGATACAAAATACACGGAATGAAGCAAAAGGAAAATTGTACTTGCATAATGTGTATTGCTTATGTGTACAAATATTTATTGTACAAATTCTCAAATTCAAATCTACAAGCTCTCGAGTTTTGCAACAATTTTACCTTGTAACAGATATCCAATAGGCCAATTACTGGTCTGAAGCCATGCTTTAAAACAGAGAAAGTTGTCAATCAAATTCAGAGTTGACATTGTTAAATACAATGACAGTGGCATTTCATGGCTGAATTAAAGCGAAGGTGACAGCACGATCACAAAACCTCAGGACCCACTGCAGCCAAATAATGTAAATTTCCTTCAGAGTACGCATTCACGAGACACAACACGCTGTAAAAGATGATGCTGAGTCCAGCTTCTTAATCGCCAGCATCTTATTCAGTTAAAAGTTTGCGGTGATTAAACTGTTCTTCTCTACTACATAACTCTGGTGAGTAAAATCTGAATATTTTAGGGTTAGGAAATGTAATGCATTAATTTTGCATTTAGTATTTTTTTTTTTTAATGAGGTAAAAAAAAATCAATTAACACAGTATCCTTTTTTGTTTTACATCCTGAAACTTCACGTGATAGGAGAAAGTATGTACACCCGAGTTGTTCCTTCAGCTTTCAATATGTTTTATATCTGCATGTTTAGTGTTTAATACTGCATTGGCAAAGTTTCTCTTGCCAATTAAGTATGATATGATCTGAATCTGCCCATTTGATCCTATTATTAAAAAAAATTGTCCACTGGGAAATGCCAGAAGATTTTGCCCAAATTGTCCACTGATTTTATGGCATGTAAACATTTGATTTGCATCAAAGATTAATACCTGTAAAAATGTGTCTCATCAACTCTATCTGCAAAAAATAAAATAAATAAAATAAAATTTTAACATGTACATATTTAAATAAATGATGACTAACCAATTTCTTGCAAGTTCTTTTAGACAAAGTATGAAGTAAATATATATTTTAATGTTTGTTGCAATCATGATTAATCAGAAAAATTTTGATTAATTAGTAAAAAAAAAAAAAAAAAAAAAAAAAAAGATTTACAGCCCTAGAATATTTACTAGTGAAAAACACTTCTTTGAATACTGAATTTTGTCACACCAAAACTTTAAATAGCAGTCTATTCATAACTGTAGACAGAGACAGCTGTATAACCTTTCATAGGGACAAGCAAATGTATTCTAGCAGATTTATTGAAGCAATACCACACAATCAACAGTGTTGTATGATCCATCTATCAGCACGGCTGAGATATGGCCGCAGGTAATCACAGCCATGGTGATAAATGGACCATACAGCACAATTGTGAGTGTGATATTGCTTTTATACAACAGTTTAACAAACAAGTAAAAAAATAAGTAGGATAAGAAGGGACTGTTACAAAAAAAGCTCTTGTGTGTGGAACTGCTTTCTTACACCATGGATCAGGATCTCAAACACAAACTCGGCATTGAGGACAGCTTTAATAACAGCAACCTCCGACGTATGTGGCCAGGCATATAAACTGTCACAGATTTCAAAAGGAATGATAACCTGCCTATATACAGCAGTCACTCCATGGCAGAGAAATTAAATATGTTCTTTGCCCGCTTTGATAGAACAATAGTAGGAAAGCAATTAGGCCTGCACTGCCACCTAGTTAACATCAACCGCCAACACTGGACACTAATGAGGCCAGAAGGGCGGTGTAAATGTGAGCAAAGTGGCTGGTCCTGATGGTGTTCCGGGGCACATATTTCGTGCATGTGCCGACCAGCTGACGGAGTCTTCACCAGCATTTCAACCTCTCTTTGACCAATGCTCCCTCATGCCTCAAAGCTACAAAACTTGTGCCTATCCCTAATCAGCAAAATGTGAATGGTCTGAATGACTACCATTCGATTGCACTCACATTTATGATCTTATGAAGTGCTTCAAGAAGCTGACTCTGGCACATATTGAAAGCACCATCCCTGCCAATCGGGTGAACCGATCAACAGAGGATGCAATCAACCTTGCTCTCCATACTTCCTTGGAGCACCTGAATGGGCCAAACACGTATGTCAGAATGCTCTTCATTGACTTCGGCCTTTAACAAGGTCACGCCCAATGCACTGGTGTCTAAACTTCACAGCCTTGGCCTAAGCACAGCTGTATGTAGCTGGACGTTGGACTTCTTAACCAACCGCCCCCAGAATGTCAGGTTAGAAAAGCACTCATCCTCCCCTATCATTCTGAATACTGGTGTTCCACAGGAGTTTGTGTTGTGCCCTCTGCTGTATGCACTCTTCGCCCATGATTGTCTACCTGCCCATGCAACAAACACCATTGTAAAGTTTGCAGATGATACAACAGTCATTGCTTTGAACTGTGACGAGACTGCATACGGGGACAAGGTACGAAACCTTGACACCTTGGTGCTCTGCCAATAATCTTATCCTTAACAACAGGAAGACAAAGGAGATTGTGGTGGACATTAGGAAAATTAGGAGTCCTGAGATCATTAATGGCAAAGCTGTGGAGACAGGCCCCAGTTTTAAATTCATAGGGGTAAACATTAGAGGATTTCTCTAGGGCTATACACACCTCCACTGTTATTGGAAAAGCACAACAACACCTCTACTTCTTGAGAAGAATGAGGAGAGCGAGACTACCCCAAGACCTTCTCGTGAACTTCTATCGATGTACTGTGGAGAGTGTACAGAAGTACTGCCTTACTGCATGGAATGCCAGTAGCACAAGAGAAGACTAGAGTATCAGGATGGCTCAAAATATAATTGGCACACAGCTGCTGGCAGCTGAGGACATTTATCTGTCCAGATGTCGGAGCAGAGCCTTAAAAATCATCAGTGACCCCACCCACCCAGCACACCACCTCTTTAAACTGCTTCCCTCTGGCAGGCATAACAGGATAATTCACTCACAAGCCACAAAGATGAAAAACAGATTTTTTTTCTCAGAGCTGAACAGTTGAACACTGCTTGCTCCCCCTCAAACACACATACATGCATGCAATTGTATTATGCATTTTAATTGTCTGTTTTATTGTCTTATTGTTTGTTCTATTGTCTTCTTTATGTTGTTGTCTGAAGAACCCTGGGGATGCCAACATAATTTCAGTGTTTGCTCAGCAGTACAATGATAAAGATTTCAGTACAATCAAAAGGATCTGTTGTTGCTAGTTCAAAAGATGTGCCCAAGTCTCTGTTACTAATTCCAAAAATGCCATTTAAAAACTAGTAATGGTGGTTTGGGCTGTTTCTTACAAGTAATTGGGGAAACAAGGACATGTGTGGGGATTTTAATGTGCACTTAAACTGGAAGTAAATGGGGCCAATTTATATACACTAAACTTCACACGTTTTCAAAAGAATAACTATAAGACATTATACATGTTAGCATGATTTTATTGTGAGAAAAAAAAATGCTTACTAACCTTATTATATGTGTAACATTATAGCCAATATCAGGATTACTGTTTTCTGACATTACGTCATCATGAAAATGAAGTTGTAATTTAAATATATTTAACACAGATAAGGTAAGTGATTTTATCACACTAAAATCATGTTAACATGCATAATGTCCACGTCTCATGGCTATATTTTTTTAAACCGTGTGTAATTTAGCATTTATTGACTTTCATTGTGATTTATTGCAACCATGATTTTTACATTTTGTTTTAAAAACAAACCAAATGCTGCTGATTGAGCATAACTTGTACTGGACCGAGAATATTCCTTTAACATAGCCATGTGATTTTAATGGAGCAATGTTTTACTGTATTTCACAAATATTTACTTTGTGTTTGAAACTTACAACATGAGCTCAGTGTTCTGTGATTCAGTTGCAGTGATGTTCAGATACTCAAAATAATTATTAATACTAATCAGTCATTAAGCAGATGCTTTTATCCAAGGTGACTTTCAGTGCACTTATTAAAGGGGCAACCTGGGCTTAAGTGCCTTGCTCAAGAGCACAAAGGTAATTCATGAACCCTTACAGGGTTTGAACCTATAATCTTTAACCACTGGGCTACAAAACCTTAAGATACCACCATAAGAAACCATGAGGCCAACATGTTTAAACACAGACATTCATCAGTAAATCGCAGCTTGGTTGACCTGCAAGGTGATCATACTGACATTACAGAGATGACATATATGATGTAATTCAATGTGGCTGTTGCCCACAATGACACAGCAGAATGTACCACAACCTTATTAGCCAAATTACTATTGCTCCCATGTACAAATCAAACTCTGTCAGTGTTCACAAAGTACTTTCACAGCACTCTCTCTCATTCTGTTTTTAATCTCTTTTTGGAGACTTTGATGCTAAAACCAGCCCGGTCAATATTCGTCTCTCTTTCATGTTTTGACGTGCACCACTCAGACGTGTCACTTCTTTCCCACATCTCCTCTCCATTTTCCTCTCTCTTTTTGCAACTGGGTCATGTGAATGAGAGCAAAGAAAACACTACCAATCGATTAATGTAAGATAAGGGCCTGTAGGAAGTGTCATGTGAAAGATTGCTTATTTCTGTCTTCTTGTGATCAAGAAGGATGGTATTATAGCAGAAAAAACAGAAAACAGTCAGTATGTTTGAATGTTCAGTTATAATTGAGCTACAGCCTTCATCTCTCTGTCAAAGTATACATTACTATGATGAAGAGCCTGTGAGTCAGTGTGTTCAAAGGACATTTATTATTTTACAAACCATTTTTCAATATTTATTGGGGTTTTATTGTGCAAATGTTTTTATCCATCATATTTATTGTTATATTGTTTTAACTCTCATTTATCTCTTGTTCTAATGTATTTATTCAAAGATATTGTATTTAAGAATGTGGAGGTTAATTTTTCATTAAAATAATGCAATGTTTAATAATAATATTTGGCAAAGGTGGAACAATTTTGTATTTAAGCCAGCAACCACTAGGTGGGAAAGAAGATGGACAACAAATGTTTAGAGCACATGCTAATACTGTTTGAGTACTGTTGAGTGAGGGGAGTTGGTACTGACAATTTAAAAAGACAAATTATTTTTTAGTCAAACAAAAATCAACTGTAACTTGCATTTCCCACCTATTCACACATAACATGACACATTGAGATCTGATGTTCCTCCTTCAAGCATGTCTCTTCTACTCATCTGTCAGTTTGTGGGTTTATTTCTGTCTGTCCCACTTTCCAATCCTCTCTCCTTCTGCTCTCATCATCACACTGTCCTACTGTCTGTTCCCCTGTCTTAACACTATTGATCAGCTGGCCCACTCACTGACAGCGATCTCTCTCGCGCTCTCTCTCTCTCTCTCTGTGTTATAAATCTCTAAGGTGACAGGGCAGGGTATCCGTGTGCATTGATAAGGCCTTGTTTGGCTTTTGCTGAGACTGCACAATATGTGATGAATAGAGAGAAAGAGGGAGAGGGAAAGGACCTCTACAAGGGAGAAAAAAAAAGTCATAAGGTGAGAATCTCATTAGACATTCAAGAATGCCTGAAGGCAAGTTCCAACTGAGATGAAAAACATACAGAAGCATAATTTCACGACTTCTGTCAGGACGTATTTTGAAAAGCGCAGCCTCAGGGACGGGTCATGAACTAGTGTGGTAGTGACACAGATACTTACTGTACAACAGCTTCATGACCACAGTCAATCTCGCAGTCAGTCAGGGTAGAGAAAGATCGGATGTTTATATAACGTCTCGGTTACGTATGTAACCTCCGTTCCCTGATGGAGGGAACGAGACGTCGTGTCGAAGAAGCGACACTAGGGGTCTCTCTTGAGCGCCGAATATTCCTTTGATCTATGAAAAAATGCCAATGAGAGTTGGCGAACAGTATTTGCATACCCCGCCCCTGGATACGGATATAAAGGCGAGGGAAATACGCTCGTTCATTCAGGATTTTTCTGAGGAGCCGGGAGTGTTCCGGGCCAGCTGTGTTTCAGGCTGCACGTACTCTTCCCCAATGCCCCGAAAAAGTCGTCGGGATCCTTTAGGTTACCCTAGAGGGGAACAAGGCGACGCTTCCAACTAGGGAATGGGCCAAGCCTGGCCGGGCCTCTTTTCTCTCTGTTTTCTCGGCATAGAGCAAGAGCAGCCGGGGCCCTTACTGCATCGTGGGAAGGGGGTCTTACCCGAATTCCTATTTTTTCAGGGGGAAAAGACCCTGCGGAGGCCACACCCACCCGAAAGGGGAGGTAGAGGTGGCAAAATACATCACATGGCCTCTTCGGTCACATGTGGGAAGAATGGCGCTTTGGTAGATCCAGCCTCGAGGAGAGGGGTGTTGCTCTCAGTTCTGCGGCTCGGACCTGAGAAAACACGGGACGAGACTGACACAACCCTGAGATTGTAAAATCTCGTAAAGATGTTAGGTGTTGCCCAGCCCGCAGCTCTGCAAATGTCTGCTAGGGAGATGCCCCTAGCCAGTGCCCATGAGGATGCTGCACTCCTGGTGGAGTGGGCTCGGACCCGTAGGGGGGGTGGCACGGCCTGGGTGTGATAGGCCAACTGAATGGCGTCCACCACCCAGTGAGACAGCCTCTGTTTGGAGACAGCGTTCCCTTTCTGCTGTCCCCCAAAGCAGACAAAGAGCTGCTCAGAGCGTCTGAAGCTCTGGGTGCATTCCAGGTAGGCACGCAAAGCACGTACCGGACACAGCAGTGAGGGGGCTGGGTCTGCCTCCCTCCGGGGCAGCGCTTGCAGGTTCACTACCTGATCTTCTGAAGGGCATGGTAGGAACCTTGGGCACATAGCCCGTTCGAGGTCTTAGGATCATATATGTGTCTGCCGCTCTCCAGGCAAGTGTCGTTAGTAGAGAACGCTTGCAGGTCCCCGACCCTCTTGATGGAAGCGAGCGCGATCAGCAGGGCCATCTTTTTAAAGAGAGGGGCCTGAGCCAACTGATTCTAGTGGCTCGGAGGGGGATCTCTGAAGACCGGTGAGGACCACCGAGAGATCCCAGGAGGGGAACAGGTTTGGCCGGGAGGGATTTAGCCTCCGGGCACCTCTTAGGAACCTGATGATTAAGTCGTGCTTACCCAGGGACTTGCTGTCTACTGGGTTGTGGTGAGCTGTGCTATCGGCAACATACACCTTCAAGGTGGAAGGGGACAGCCTCCCCTCCAACCTCTCCTGTAGGAACAGGAGCACAGGCCTAGCTGCGCAACTCTGTGGGTCTTCTGCCCAGGAAGAACACCAATTCACGAACAGACGCCATTTCAGGGCATAGAGTTGCCTGGTAGAAGGGGCTCTGGCTTGGTTGATCGTGGCTACGACCGTGGGTGGTAGACTAGCTAGATCTTCCGCGTCCCGTCCAGGGATCAGACGTGAAGGTTCCAAAGGTCTGGATGCGGATGCCAGAGTGTGCCCCGTCCCTGAGAAAGAAGGTCTTTCCTCAGGGGAATTCGCCAGGGAGGGGCTGTAGCGAGGAGTACAAGGTCCGAGAACCGGGCCCAGGTGGGCCAGTAGGGAACCACAAGAGTGACTTGATCCTCGTCCTCCCTGACCTTGCACAGCACCTGTGCAAGAAGGCTCACTGGGGGAAAAATGCGTACTTGCGCAGCCCCACTGGCCAGCTGTGCGCCAGTGCATCTGCCCCGAGGGGAGCCTCTGAGTGGGCGTACCAGAGCGGGCAGTGGGAGGTCTCTCGGGAGGCAAACAGGTCTACCTGGGCCTTGCCAAACCGTCCCCAGATTAGCTGAACCGAGTGTTGGTGAAGCCACCACTCTCCGCAAGGCAAGCGTTGTTGTGACAGCGCGTCTGTTATCACATTGAGGTTGCCGGAGATGTGAGTGGCGCGCAGCGACTTGCGGCGCTGATGGCTCCAAAGGAGGAGACGACGGGCGAGTTGTGACGTGGCAGGAGCGTACGCCGCCTTGGCGATTTACGTACGCTACCGTGGTGGTGCTGTCCAACCTGATGCGGAAGCCTGGCAAACTGAATTGCGTAACCAAGTTGGATGGTCCAGGCCAGCCAGCGAGACGGGTTGGGAGTGAGAGCCACGCGTCCAACTCCACACTAGGGGCACCGAGGGGACGATTATTTTTGACATAACCGGCGGAGCAGGTAAAGCGCCATCGGGAGGCGGTGATGCGTCTCGAGGCTCTGGTGCTGAGAAAAGACTCAAGCACTTACCTCAAGCGACTGAGCAGGAGGAGGTCCAGGGTAGGCGTCCTCTAGACTCGACGGAACCGGCTAGCTGGGGAACAGTCGTGGGGGCTGGAGGCAGGTGGTCCGCGTCCAGGATGCCGGGACTGTTGAGATCTGGCGGCAGAGTGCCGTGAGAACGGCATTTGCGGGCCAGGTGACCCAGAGACGAAAGGAAATAGCTCTGTTACTGAGAATATGAGAATGTGAAAACTAATTCAACAAAAAATTCTCCTCCTGGCCCTCCACCAGGGACGGAGCGGTCTTGCCATCTCCGGAGCTAACGTCTTGGAAGTGCGCCGTAGATCAACAGCAAAGCAGAGCGTCAGAGGATAGAAGCAGGATAACAGTTGTCACACGCAGCTGGCTGCATACACGACCATCGGCTCCGAAGAAAATTACTGAATGAACGAGCATATTTCCCTCGCCTTTATATCCGTATCCGGGGGCGGGGTATGCAAATACTGTTCGCCAACTCTCATTGGCCTTTTTTCATAGATCAGAGGCATGTTCTGCGCTCAAGAGAGACCCCTAGTGTCACTTCTTCGACACGATGTCGAAATGAGCGACAGATGGGGAACTCTTAATTTTTTGTGTAATCGTACTTACTTTTATTCATTTAGCAGACACTTTTAACCAAAGCAGACAGTGATGGATAGATTACATCTGAAATGTAATCTAGTAGTGATTACTGTTACATAACATAAATTATTATCAATAATGTAATCTGTTAGAATACACTTTTAGGCGAGGTAATCGGAGTACTTTTGGATTACACTTGGATTACTTACTGCATCATTGAAAGTCAAGACCGATAGGTAATTTAAAGGCAGCTGGTACTAATCAGTAACATCGCTGCACAGATCGTGCATTTTTGTGGTAGATATTAAAACATAAATGAAAAGTAATATTCAAAGGAATGTATTTTTTATCTTTCTGTAAGCACTCTAATGTTGAAAAGATTGTTTCCCTTTTATGAGCATTATGAAATAATAATTTTAAAGAGGAAATAAGGATTTAACATCATAAATTTTCTTAAATGGCGACTTCTTGATCAGTGCCCTGTCTACTAGGGGACTAGGGGGCTGATTGAGACACACCCAATGAATCCAATGGAGAAAGCAAAACTGTAAAAGGCACTGTAGAGCTACCATAAAAAAATACAGTGAGTATGCATGTGTAAATGCGGAACATTATAGATGGATTTTTTTAAGCAGGTAGCTTTTCTTTTTTTTTACTATCAAGTAATGCATGAACTGACAACATTTATTACTTTGTTAATGTTAATTTATTAAAACACAATTGTTCATTGCTAGTTCAAGTTAGTTCATATTGCATTAACTAATGTTAACATTTTCAACTTTTAATTTTAAAAATGGAATAGTAAATGTTTAATTTAACATCAACAAACATGCTGTAAAAGTATTGTTCATTGTTATTCACATTAACAGTGTAGTTTCAGTACTTGACTTTAACAAATGGACCCTTATTGTAAAGTGTTAATTTTAAGTATAATAAGACAAGAGTTAAGTGTTCTCAGAAGTGTGTCTTTGGTTTTTAGAAAATTGCAAGGGATTCAGCTGTTGGGTGAAGCCTGAGCCTTGTATTTGTTTTACATTTAATTACACATATAAACATAATTTTTCATTCTGTGTTTCTGAGGTAAGTGGTGTCTGATGTTGTGGAAGACGAGATGAGTTGAGTTAGTTGGTTTGACACTGCATGAGTCGGTCAGAGACGAGTTTGCAATGTATTGACGCAGTCAGACATGGGATAGGACGGTAGCTAATGGTAACCCATGATAATAACACAGACCAGAATCCCACAAAGAAAAGGGCACTTACCAAGATGACTAGAGAAAGAGAGATATAAAGCTAATCACAAACCTTGTGTGTGTGTGCGTGCGTGCGTGCGTGTGTTTGTGCGTGTGTTTGGAGGCGAGACTGTGCATTAACAGATGGTCCATCTAATTGATCTATCATTACAACAGCTTATATACCTCCAGATAGAACATCAAGGCACTCAGTCATCCACCTTTTTCTGTCTTTCTGTCTTCATGTTTGTGCCTCAGCACATTTGCAGTTAATACCTGTTATTATTGCATAGCTGAGCCCTCAAAAGCCATTTTTACAATTCCATGGCCATTGTCTGCAGGGTACAAATGACTGAAAGGTTGATGATTAGAAATCTGTGTATGAGCTTGAAGTTTCAATGTGTATTTTGAATGCTTATGTATGCGTTTTGATACATGCTGAGTGGTGAACACTCAGACTGCTGAAGTGGACTTGGTTTGAACAATCTGTAGTTGTTCAATAGCTAAAACTAAAAAGCTGACAAGAACAAGATAAACTCAGCAAAAAAGAATCATCTCACTTTTAACTGCTTTTATTTTCAGCAAACTTAAAATGTAAATATTTGTATGAACATAAAAAGAATCAACAACTAAGACATAATCTTACCAAGTTTCACAGACATTTGACTAACAGAAATGGAATAATGTGTCCCTGAACAAAAGGGGGGGTGGGGGCCAAAATCAAAAGTAACAGTCAGTATCTGGTGTGGCCACCATCTGCATTAAGTACCGCAGTGCATCTCCTCCTCATGGACTGCAGCAGATTTGACAGTTCTTGCTGTGAGATGTTACCCCACTCTACCACCAAGGCCCTAGCCCTAGCCCTCACCCTCCAATCAAACAGGTCCCAGACATGCTCAATTGTACTAAGTTCTGGACTCTTTGCTGGCCATGGAAGAACACTGACATTCCTGTCTTGCAGGAAATCACACACAGAACGAGCAGTATGGCTGGAGGCATTGTCATGCTGGAGGGTCGTGTCAGGATGAGCCTGCAGGAAGGGTACCATATGAGGGAGGAGGATGTTTTCCCTGTACCGCACAGTATTGAGATTGCCTGCATTGACAACAAGCTCAGTCTGATGATGCTGTCACACACCGCCCCAGACCATGACAGACCCTCCGCCTCCACATCGATCCTGCTCCAGAGTACAGGCCTCAGTGTAATTCTCATTCTTTTGATGTAAACATGAGTCCGTCCATCACCCCTGGTGAGACAAAACCACGACTCATCAGTGATGAGCAATTTTTGCCAGTCCTGGGTTTGTGGGTTTGTGCCCATAAGCGACGCTGTTGCCAGTGATGTCTGATAAGGACCTGCCTTATAACAGGCCTACAAGCCCTCAGTCCAGCCTCTCTCAGCCTATTGCAAACAGTCTGAGCACTGATGGAGGGATTGTGCATTCCTGGTATAACTCAGGCTGTTGTTGTTGCCATCCTATACCTGTCCCACAGGTGTGATATTCGGATGTACCGATCCTGTGAAGGTGTTGTTACACCTGGTCTGCCTCTACAAGGATGATCAGCTGTCCTTCCTGTCTCCCTGTAGCACTGTCTTAGTCGCCTCACAGTACGGATATTGCAATTTATTGCCCTGGCCACATCTGTAGTCCTCATACCTCCATGCAGCATGCCTAAGGCATGTTCATGCAGATGAGCAGTGACACCCTTGCAGTTTTTAATGCAAGAAATCTTTATGTCTGAACAGTCCCTTACAAGACACACTTTTGCTTTTTAGGCTAGTTTGGTACCTATAATCAATATATTGATAAATGTTTTCTTATTACTTTGCTGTCATTCCATGTATTTTTATAACATGCTCTTTGTGTGTTTGCTTGAGATAAGTGAGGTGTGGAAACTTGTGTTTCTGCAAGAAAGGGGAAGTGTGACAAATTACAGACCCGTGTGTGTGTGTGTGTGTGTGTGTGTGTGTGTGTGTGTGTGTGTGTACAAACAGACATATCTCATGACTTGTTTGGTCACACATGTGACCCATTTAGAGGGTATAAAGTACAGCTGTTGTTTTGCCATTCTTTCTTCTTTGTGTATCAAATGATGCAAGCTCGAGTGCTGTTACTTCTTTAAAAAAAACTTACTCTTTGGAGCCCTTCATCCTAGGTCTTCTGTGTCTATTTCTGGGCTAGGAGAGAAACATCACTCTGCTCCAACATTCTTGGCATAGTTGGCAGGATAGAAGATGGTTAACCCTCTGGGGTCTGAGGGTATTTTGGGCCCTGGAGAAGTTTTGACATGCCTTGACAGTTGTGCTTTTTTTCATTTGCTTAAAAACATATAATGGCTAAAGTCTGATAACGCTGTATTCAGCACAAACTGGGCTACAATAATATGTGAGCAACATGTGTGTACAGGTTTGTATTTTTGAGAAAATGATGTTTATGCGTGGTATGATGTGAAAACCTTCCTGATCACTCATTCATACAAAACAATATTAATTTAACTTGTAAGACAATTTTAGTGTTGAAAGGTAATATGCGAGGAGGCATGAATGATCATGAATATTGATGTGATTCACACCTGAGAGACAATGACCCCACCCCTGAGCCTATCAATGAGGAATGTGACAGAAAGAATGAATGTGAGGAAACTTAATGATCCAAATCAAGTTTTAAGTTAAAAGAAGTAATCTGACTATATATTTTCTTTACATAAAGACTTTACTTAATTTTAGACCTACATTACCGTTAAAAGAAGTCTCTTCTGCTCACCAAGACTGGATTTATTTGATCCAAACTACAGAAACAATATTGATATTCTGAACTGATTTTACAATTTAAAAGAACAGTTTTCTATCTAAATATATGGTCAAATGCAATTTGTGATCAAAGCTGAATTTTTTGCATCATTACTGCAGTCTTCAGTGTCACATGATCCTTTAGAAATCATAATAATATGCTGATTTTCTAATATGGGCATATTTAAAGTGCATTTTACTCATTTAACCTGAACACATATTTGCAAGCACAAGCTTTGTTGATGATAATGAGGCAGCATAACCTCTAGTTAAACATTCATTTATTTTTATATCATATTTCATATCATACAGCATACAATTGAAATGCCTGCTTTAGCCGAAACAGCATTTAAATGTAACTAAAACTTGCTTATTAGGACATATTTCAAATTTCAATACTCTGAATCCTGGCTGGCAAGTCTAGAAACACTCCCAATAGTAAAATATGTTCAAGTTTATATAAAATAGCATGTCAACTAATGAAAACTAATTGACTTACTCGTCTGAAATTGTATCCTCGGCTGGATCAAATCTCTCTTCAAAATACAAATGTTCATCGGAGTCCCGCTCTTCTTCTGAGGAAAATGTGAACTCTTCCATACATTCCTGGAGCTTTCTCGCATGTGTATCGTTGCAAACGCGCAGAAATCGGAATGAATTTTGTTTACATTGTAACTCACAGTCAGGGCGTGTGCATTTGCATTGATCGTCTCAGCACATTAGCATATGAATGGCGCGCTCTGCTGGTGGTGGGATCACATTACAGATAATTATGTGAACTGGTAAAAACTGTACATCGCTTTTTTCATACAGATTACATTGCAGGAGAATATTTGTTTTAAATTTGAATTGGTTTATTAAAAAGTAGACATTTAAAGCTTTCTTTAGACATATGTTTCATGTTTGTGTGATAAGTATTTGCGTAGTTTCAGTTCATTTTTGTGACGTGTTTCTGAAATATCGTGAACACAGAGACTGCTGAAAGCTCACCCTTTTTATATTATTTATTTTACAAAAGCACAAGATTTTGTTGTTATTGTGAGTGTACACAAATAAAAGTAGACCCATTATAGTCTCTAATGATTTCTTACACTTATCTGTATACCCAAAAATGATGGAGTATTTTAAGTTGTTTCTGCTGTAATGACGAAAATATCCAGCAGGATGCGCCGGCGCGTCCGTCGACCCCAGAGGGTTAACAGGGAATCTGGGAAGAATTCACACAGAAAGATTATGAAGGTTCTGGAAGCCACAAAGACCAAGGGGTGCTGAGAAACTGGAGTCACTGAATGTTTTACGACATCTATGGCGCAGGCAGTGTGTGAGTTTCTGACAGTTTTACTTCAAAAAGGGGACACAGTAGCCGGAGGCATAAGGTCTGGGGATGAAGGGACCCGATCTTTCCTTAGATTATGTGTAGGTTATGTGTAGAGCAGGTATAAAAAGCCATGTGTTTAGAAGAAATCAAGCAAAAGATATTAGTTGATATAATGTCTTGTAAAAAATTAGGCAAATGGTGGACAGCTTCAGAAATTAAACAAGCATACAAGAAAATGCCAAAAGTGTTTTTAGTAAGAACTCAATTGCAGTGGGATTTAGTCATTCTGAGTAAGGTTTGAATGCATGCAGGGGAACAAAAAAGGAAAGTGATAATAGGGTAATAAAATTATGCAGAATAAATTGACAGCTTTGTCAGCTGAATTGGAAAAGGCAAAAAAGAAAGCCACTGAGCTTGAAAAGCAGCTGAAAGAAGTAAATGACCGAAAGAAGAGAACTCAGTTAAACCAACCACACAAGCCTTTATATCCCATGTCAAAGCTAAAACAAATGATGCACATATGGTATAAGGATAAAACTAACGATGATACCTGCACAGACCCCTATACAGAAACCACTACGGAGGGTGACGAGCCTATTGGCCCCATACTTGAGATGATCTGGGAGGGAGGTGGTACTGGGTCTAGCACGCAGTTCAGGCCCCTCAAAGTCAAGTGAAAGGTGAGGAAGACTGGGGACCGAGAAGAACAGACGGTACACTACGTGTATACAGCTCTCGAACCCGCAATGGTCTGCACCCTATCTAATGAGATTGATCCTGTAGGGAAGCATACATAAGCCCTGGAGAATATTCTCAACTATAGAGCCGTGTATAATTACTCATACAGGGATGCTTACAGCATAGCCATAATGTCAATGGGGGGTATTAAGTCTCAGAAATGTAAATTACAACTGGCTATGGTCAATTTCTTAGCGGGGGGTGGGGGGGTGTACACCGAACAATTTAGGGTGGCTCTGATAGCTCACAGTGGCATGGTAGCACATGATGAGGAAGCCTAAACTGCTTGTAGAAGAGCAGAAAATGCTGGCCCCACCGTAAATGTCTCTATAATACAACTTAAACTGTCTCTAGGAGACCATACGTACGATGTGTGGTTGGGGGATGTATTACAACTGCTGCTGGGTATAGATGTGTTATGTGAGTTGCAGGGAAAACTAGTGTTGGCACGTGATCGTATGTGGTGGCAACGGCCATTGAGGCTGTGCTTGACTGGTAGTCCAGGAAAGTTATTGACCAGGGTGAAAGATCACCCTATTTGGGCAAAATCAAACAATTACTGTGGTCACCTGAACATACCACCTGTTACATTCACAGGCGCACAACAGCCCTGCACGCTGCAATATCCAATTGGCAAACAGGCAGAAGATCAGTTTATCCAGGTGGACCTTACTAAACAAGATAATCTATAAGAAACCACCTCTCCCTGTAATTCTGGCCAGTCTGAAACCAGGATGGTTCCAGGCGCCTCACAGTGGAATACCGGGAGCTAAATAAATGTGTTGATAAAATGTTGATTAAAAAAGTCCCTGATCCCAGTACTATATTTTCAGTGGTCCCACAGCATGCAAAAATATTTTCAGTTAGTGATATAGCTAATGGATTTTGGTCCATCCTGCTCCATCCTGATATTCAACACTGGTTTGCCTTCACTGTCAGATGTTATAAATATACATGGACAAGGTTTCCATAATAGCCCTACTGTCTATCATACAGCATTGAAAATGCATTTGTCTGAACTACATCTCGAATCCACAGTAATTCAATATGTGGATGACATTTTAATATGCAGCACGGAATTGGAACAACATTGTGAAAATGTTGAGAAGACTTGCTTAAGAGCAATGCAAGCTACTTGCTTAGCAGTAGAGTTAACTGCAACTGGTAGTGTTCCTATCTATAGGACAGGCGACCTGTGTTGCAGCACCATGATGGGTGCAGTGGTCCACAGTACTACAGGGGTCAAATATCAAAATACACAAATCAACACCAGGAAATATTGCATCATTCCTAGTGGGGGGTATCAGGATGTGTCAGAAGTATCAGAGTGGATTTCAATATTTTTACCAGACGTTAACTCTCATGACTGTGTGAGCGATTTGACAGAAACATCCATGTACTCAGTGGACCCCTACCCAACACTGACTTAATTCTATACACTGATGGGTCCTCATCATGTACGAAGGATAGAGAAACACAGGCTGGGCGGTGGTAGATGACTTTGCAGTAGTGAGGGCGGGGCCAATGCCAGTCAGTAAATCAGCTCAGGTTGCAGAATTAAAAGCTGTCAATGAGGCCTGCAAGATAGCAGAAAAAAAAAAAAAAAGTCAATATTTACACAGACAGTTGATATGCTTTTGGAGTAGTACATGATTTTGGAAAGATGGTTTCTAACAGCTGTAGGGATGCCCATATTGAATGGGGAATAAATTAACAAGCTCTTAGCTGCGCTCACAAAACCATGAAAAGTGGAAGTTCTAATAATAAAAGCTCACACAAAAGGTGAGAGTATACCAGAAAAGGGAATGCCCAAGCCAATTTAGCAGCATGAGTAGCTGCCATAAACAGCCCACAAACCACTGAAGCCTTGTTATGACCGACACAGAAGTTTCATTTCAATACAACAGCAGATATTCAAAGAATGTAGGAGGAGGTTAATGGAGAGTAAATGTGGTTCTGGATGGAAAACAGGTTGTTTAGGCGATAACAACATTTGGAGGAAAGACAATAAACTGGTCTGCCCAAAGTATTAATCCCCTACATCCTACAACAAATACACAATTTGGGTCACAGGGGGCGGATCAGATGGTACATTAATTCAGGCAAACCTGGTTGGCGCCTGGTGGAAAAGCTAGGGCAATAGATATTTGTAATAGATGTATGATTTGTCAAAAACCCTCTGATGCCACGACAGCTGTGACCATGAAAAGTCTACCCAGACCTCCAGGCCTTTTTTACACACCTACAAGTAGACTACATCTGTTTGCCACCATGCCAGGGTAAGCGAGAAGTGTTAGTGATTGTAGACACATTCTGCCTGTGGGTTGTGGCCTTTCCAGTAAATAGAAATACTGCCACTCAGACCGCAAAAATATTGGTACAAGACTACACACACCATGATGGGGTTTACTGAAAGAAAATGACTCAGACCAGGGTACGCATTTTACAGGAATGGTGTGTTAGGAAGTAGCTTGAATGCTAGTTTGACTGGGATTTTCATTGCCGAGTAGTGTGGTAGAGAGAGAGTAAATCGAACCATCAAAAACAGATTGTACAAATTGCACAGTAGCCGTAAGCTCTCCCTATGGTTTTTTAATCTATAAGGGGGTCACATAACAAATCAACAGGGCTTAGCCCCTTTGAGGTGGTCACAGTAAGGCCCATGTATGTGCCTGGACAGATTGATGTGAGAAGCTGATGTCCACCTCACCTCTGACACCATAATAGACTATTGTATGCGACTACCAGAAGCAGTGAATGGAGTTGAGGGGCAAGGCAGCACAAATAACAAATGATGGGAATGTGGCTCGTGGGTTTTACCCAGGACAACAACATTTTGTTAAAACACTTAAAAGAGGGGGGCCTGGAAGCTCAGCAAGTAAAGATGTTGACTACCACCCCTGGAGTCATGAGTTTGAATCCAGGGTGTGCTAAATGGTCCAGCTTGGTCTCCTAAGCAACCTAAATGGCCCGGTTGCTAGGGAGGGTAGAGTCACATGGGGTAACCTCCATGTGGTCACTATAATGTGGTTCTTACTCTTAGTGGGGCGTGTGGGGAGCATGTGGGGAGAACAGCGTGAAGCCTTGTCACGTCTCCACAGTAACGCATTCAACAAGCCATGTGATAAGAGGCACACATTGATGGTCCCAGATGCAGAGGCAACTGAGATTCGTCCTCCGCCACCATGAGGACTTAGAGCACATTGGGAATTGACCATTCCTAATTGGAGAGAAAATGGGAGAAAGAAAATACTTAAAAGAGATGCGATGGGGCTAAAGTGGGAAAGAACATATACTGTTCTGCTAATCACTTCTACCACGGTAAAGGTTCAGGGAAATAGGCATTGGGTACATTGCTCTCATTACCAGCCAGCCCAAGGTGTGGATAGAGCATGATAGGCATGAGAGAGCTGTCAGGAAGAACTCACCTGTTTCGAGGGTGAGGGGCCACCGTGCTTGGTTAGATTGCTCTACCGCTCACCGCTGGTGCTAAAAGAAATCAGGGAAAGGCAGGGACGAATGAATACACTGGTCAACCCTCTGTAAAACAAATTAGTGCTTGTGTTTTTGTGCTTTTGTTCACAGGTAAAATGTCAAAAGTAATTACAGGGAGTCCACCAAGGGAAAGGATGACACAAAACAAGCCCTGGAATTGGATGTGCAGGCTGTTTGGACACAGGCCTGACTGCCAGACCCAGGAGGGCTGACCTGTCCGCTGGTGCCAAATGAGCAAATACTGGATCTCTTGGCTGACCACTCAGAATCAACTCGCAACAGTTCCTAAAAGAAAGATTACACAAAGCTGAGAGGAAACACATGAGTTAGATAGATCTCTTGTATTTTTCCACCCATGGTCTTTGAGTGAGCCTTGACGATATAGACTAGAATTGCGAAATTTACCAGAGGACCACGCAATTTTTGCTGTAGGGGTTATTAGACCTGTTATGTTTCATATTGGACCAAATGTATTTTATTCTACTAAAATAGATTGATGTTGTTTTGATGAAACTGTCCGGCTGTGCTTCGCCACAGAAGCATATTTGTTGATTCTCCACGGACCTGGGAATCTTATTGGGGAAATGTAGGATCTATAATCAGTATATTGAGAATTGTTTTCTTTTTACTTCGCTGTCATTACATGTATTGCCCTTTTTATGACATTCTCTGTGTGTGTTTGCCTGAGATAAGTGAGGTGTGGAACCTTTAATTGCAAAAAGGGGGGGGGGGAAGTGTGACAGACGTGTAAACGGACATATCTCATGACTTGTGTCCCATTTAGAGGGTATAAAATACAGCTGTTGTTTTGCAGATCTTACTTTTGTGTATATGTATGATCGAGTGCTGATATTATTTTAATAAAAGTTACTCTTTGGAGTCTTTCATCCTCTGTCTCCTGTGTCTCTTTCTGGATTAATATAGAAACATCACTCTGCGCCAACACCAGAAGCATTGGCTGTATCTCAATGTACATTCTTTTGTACTCTTACATTCTTGTTGAAATCATCATCCATTGCTGAAGTTCAGTTCCAATATTCAAGAATGCAAGTACAAAAAATGCATCAAATTAACCGGATGCGTTCTTGATCAGGCCAAATTTCGATGATGCATCGGATGGTGACTTGTGGGCAAGAACCCATTTGAAGTCTCAGAAGTCATACATTTGTCATACATTTGTTGTTTTCCCTCAAGTGTTTATCACTGTAAGTTGCGAAAGTCTGGCGACTCTTTAGTAATTATACTCCGACAACATTTGTTGTTTTGTTGGCCATCATTTTATAAAGTACTAAACACATGGAGAAAATGAGTGTTAACAGACATTATTCTTTCAATGTTTGACCAGTCCTGCAAAATTACACTGGTGTGATGATAATAATGCTGTCATTGGTGTGTGATAATGCCAGTAGTTCTCTCACTATCTGCAAATGTGCTTTGATTGTCAGTAGATCTTATTCACAAAAGCACATTTTTTACGTGAATGACAACGAGGCTTTGACGGTTAGGGTAGGCTTAGACATGCAGTCTCTTTAATAAGCTGTACTGTAGTTTAAAGTGTCTTTGGATTGTTCTGCTAACAAAATATTGAAAAAAAAAAATTTTCTAAGAACATTCAGACAAAAAACTCCAGACAACAAGATTTGTGGAAAATCTGATGGGATCTAGGAGCTTTATACAGCTTTGTACTGTGCATACCATTGAAGAGATGGTAAGCCTGTCCCTCACAGCCTCGTTTTTATTCATACCAGAAATGAAAGATATTGCAACTCTGAATAAGGTCTATTGCGCAACAGGATGATCGCAGCATATCTCAAAGCTTGCAATAGATATGTGTTTTACATTGTCCTGTCCTTTTAAGTTCGTTCTTACAAGGTTGCTTGGCAAGACTGGCCTTTGTTAGTACGCAAGTCCTATCTCTGCATTCTTAGCATTGAGAAACACCCATAATTCATGCAAATACATGTGTACAAGCACGTGCTTACAAGTACTGCACTCATATACTTGTGTAGAGTGTATTTCATCCTTTAAAGAACTCAAATTTGTTAGTAAAGCCTGACTTTACTACACTGCAACAAGCCTTTCTCTTTCTCTCTCCCTCTCTTTGTCTTTCTCAGAGAGGTGGAAGGTGAATTGGAGGTGGTTTGGGAGGCTGCTACTAGGGAGAGTCAGCGGTTGAGAGAGGTGGTTTTGGGGAACAGCTCGCTGAATCCAGCCACCATGGCTCCAGACCTATGCAGCACTTCTGGCCATTCTTCTGCCAGGATCCCCCGTGTTGAGGATCACTTGTCCAGTGTGATGCCTCCTCCCTTCACATCTAGGCAAAGCCATCCTTTACTCCACAGCCCCATGTTTGAGTCTGACTCTGACCAGCAGCAAAATCCTTCATCTGATGAGAGTGAAAAAAGTGGTTGGGACTTATTATCCTAATGTTTCAATATCCCCCTTAATAAGTATGTTATGGCCATGAATTGATTTTCATAATTAACCTGAATGCTGAATGCACAAGCCCATAAATACACATAGCCATATGTGTATTATAACTATGACAAATGTGCTCTTATCCTTTTATTTTCCACAGTCCAACAGTCTTCTCAGTCTAAATTAGAGGTTACTAATAATTATTATTCTGTTGAAGAGGAGAATGGTACAATTTTTATTTTCAATTGCTAAACTCCTTATTTCAGAAAGGGTGTGACAGCACAGTGGATGCACACAACAGCACAGGAATTTTTGTTGCACAAGCCACATGATAAATGATAGATCATCAATCTCTTTCGCTCTCTGGGATGACGATCTAACACAAAAAATGCACTCTGTAGTGAGATTCTCCCTCACAATGTACTGTTCTTTAATAGGGAGATAGTAGGTGCCATAGTTTTATTGCTGAATTATACAAATTCTGGTATTAAATATGTTGGAATAAACAACTGAATTTTGGACTGATAAGAATTGTTTCCAAATTACTACATTTTTTTAGAATCATAGAATGATTTATTGATTTTAGTCTGATCGGTGATAATTTTTTTGTGATGCTATTAACACCATCTTAGAAAATTCATCTTTTAACCCTTGTGCTGTGTTCATTTGTGTTAATACCTTTTGTCTTCCTGGTCAAAAATGATTGGCCCAATAAGATTGTTAATAAATCTCACATATTGCATTTATTTTCACTAGATATTGCATTATACATTTTTGTTTTTGTAATAAATTTTTTTTATTAAATCTTACAATAATAAAGAAAAGCAAAACATATATACACTACTGATCAAAATTTTGAAACACTTGACTGAAATGTTTCTCGTGATCTTAAAATGTTTTTGATCTTAAGGCGTATGCTTAAATGTTTGAAATTAGTTTTGTAGACCAAAATATAATTGGGCCACAATATTAATTTATTTAATCATAAAACAACTTTTATTAAAAATACATTTTTGAATTTGATGACTTGGACCAAATAATAAAGAAAAACTGGGAAATATTGAAGATGGGAACACCTTCAATAAAAAGCATCCCAGGGTGATACCTCAAGAAGTTGGTTGAGAAAATGTCAAGAGTACATGTCTGCAAATTCTAGGCAAATGGTGACCACTTTGAAGATGCTAAAATATAACATATTTATGTTATTCCATAGTTTTGATGACTACTATTATTCTAAAATGTGACGAAAATAAAATTATAATAAGAATGAGTAAGTGTTTCAAATATTTGGACAATATTTGGACAATATTCGGTGCTTCAGCTCTGCCTCTGCACTTTTAATATTCCCATCCAACTCCACAAGTTCTCGTGCTTTGGATTTTTTGATGAATGAGGCATATTGTATGATCCGACCCCTAAGAACCACTTTAACTGCCTCCCAAGTCACGCCCACAGAAGATACTGAAGACCAGTTGGTCTCCATATAAACACTGATTTCAGTCTTTAACATTTGTTGGAAATTGGCATTTTGCAAAAGGGATACATTAAAGCGCCAAATATATGATTTATTTTTCTCCATATGCGGCAACAATTCTAATCTCACCAGAGCATGATCTGAGACTTAGATGTTTCCAATTGAGAAATCCACTACAGATGAAATGAGGGACTTAGATATAAAAGAAAAATTATTCTAGAATAAATCTTATGGACTCATGAAAAGAATGGATAGTCCCTACCAGGTGGGTTCAAAAGTCACCAAATATCTGCAAGACCAAGCTTTTTACACATTCTGTGAAGCGTCAATGTTGCTCTAGGGGGTTTACACACTTTTGCTTCACTATGATCAAGGACTGAATCCATCAAAAGATTAAAGTCTCCTCCCAATCTTATATCATAAGGGGTGCCAGCGGCTTGTAACATCCTTTAAAGATTAATAAAAAAGCCCTCATTAATGTTAGGCATGTACATATTAGCCAAAACCAACTTTTGCCCCTGAATTTCTGCTAAAACAATAATGATCCTCTCTATTTTATCTTTAATCTGTTTGAGACATTTTAATGGATGTTTTCTTATCAGTGTTATGACACCCCTGCTCTTACTTGAGCCAGCACTAAAGAAAAAATGTCAACCTCATATCTTCCCAAATTTTTCAGCTTCCTGCGGGGAAAGAGATGCTTCTTGAAGAAACACTATCACATTTCTTATGCTCAAGAAAATAAATAACCTTCCTTCCTTTTTATGGGATGCCCTAACCCATTCACATTCCACGTGGAGAAAGATAACTACATACTACACTGGAGTTTTTGAAGAGGTATTCTCCCTGTTGAAAGCTAAAGTGAACACCAAGAGGGTAAATGTCCCCTCTGACCGTGAAGATGATGAGAGTCCAGCAGAGAACCCCAACACCTTGTCTATCTTTGCCCCTCCCACACCTGCCAGCCTTACCAACCAGCTAAAGGAGAGTATGGCCCTGCTAGAGATGGACTTTGCTGAATTCAAAAAGCAGACCCAGGCCAGGATGTCTGACTCCCCCATGAGTACTGTCCAGCAGCTGAAAGAGGAGCTCAAGCAGTTCAAGAGAGAAAACCAGGCTTTGGCATCTGATCTCAGAGGAAGCCTAGAGGCACTCAAACAGGAGAACAGTGTGCTTCTTGCTCAGTTAGCCAAAGTGAAGGAGGATCACCAGGCAAGTCCAACACCTCAAAGACCAAATCTTATCAGTCTCCCAAACCCCTGCCTTATTTCAACCACACCCTATCTGCTCTACACCCAGCCAAACAACACCCTGGCACCTCCTGATATATTCACACAGCCAGCTGCCAACAGTCAGCTCTGCCCATCACAGCTTTCCTCCACCCAGCCTGAAGAACAAGACCCACAAGTGGTCCTGCTGGCTGACTCAAATGGGAAATTCCTGGACACAAACAAGCTTTTTCCTGGAAAGAAAGTTCTGTCTAAACGCTGCAGCTCAACAGGCCAGGCAATGAAGCTACTGAAAAAGGAGACTCTCAAGAATCCTGAATGCCTGGTGATTCACACAGGAACAAATGACCTGCACAGTTTCCGTAAGGACACTGCAGAGGTGGTGAAAAAGATGGTGGAGCATGCCAGTAGGGAGTTCCCTGACACCCGAATTGTGGTCTCCACCCTGCTGCCTTGGACAGACACCCCTCACCATGTCATCTGTGACATTAATATGGAGATCAGAAGAGGATGTGCCACCCTACCAAATGTCCACCTGGCTCTCCACCCAACCATTGGCACCTGGGACCTTTATGATGGACTCCATCTACACAAAGAGAGGGTAAAAATATTTGCAAAAACCCTCAAAGACATGGCCCTGGGACGCAGTCCTTCCACACCCTCCTTAACCAATCCCAGACCTCCTCCTCCTCCATATCACCGGCCCAGGATCATTCCCCCTGCAACGAGGAGAGACAACAGTTCAGCCTGGACTCCAAGTTTCTCAAGTGACCACCATCTCACCAATGTGAAATGCAACCAGAGGAGGCAACCTTCCCCACCTCACCCCCTACCCACCAGCCCCCATTACAGCATCAAAGATATGCAGCAGCACCTGCCTCTTGCACTCCTCTTCACCTGCAACAGCAGAGTTATGCAGTAGCACCTGCCCCTGGGCCCCCTGCCCACCTCCAGCAGCAGAGATATGCTGCAGCACCTGCCCCTGGGTCCCCTGCCCACCTGCAGCAGCAGAGATGTGCAGCAGCACCTGCCCCTGGGCCCCCTGCCCAACCACAGCAGCAGAGTTATGCTGCAGCTGCAGCCCAGACTACTGCCATGGTCCCTCCCCCTACTACTTCTGAACTGGGAGACATCAGGGAGATGCTGCAAACCCTGTGCACCCGGCTATTGTTAAGATAAGATATACTCAAATCACTTTCCCATTTTAAGGAAAATAGAAATTTATTTTTGTTAGTAAAAGAACAACACAGGAATATATTATTAGTTAGGAGTAGGCC